>OY294050.1:22181280-22661052 GCA_958510825.1 Brachypterus glaber
CCATAATTTTGATAACATGCATACTTTCAACCGTTCACCTAGCTTATTATATACTTAGTATGTCTTCATGATGCATAATTATTTAATTTTGTGTTCTTTTGTGTAACACATTCCTTTAAAAATTCCAGCTGCGTTAAGTACCATAAAATATAATAAGAATAAAGTACCTACCAAAATAATACAAAGGCAACTTTTTTTAAACTTGATTTTCAATAATATCAAAACATTTATTATAGTTATTTGCACTTAATTTATCTTCTTAAGTAAGAATTTCTTTTTCAATTCTTCTTCATCTTTTGTTTCTTTTTTTCGTTCAAGTTATATATTTTCAAGTAAAGTAAATTTTAAATTTAATTTCACTACTTCATTTTACATGCATTTATTAACAATTATACCAATTTTTGTAATTATATTTTAATTTTTAATGAAAAAATAAAATAAAAACTGAACTCGCACGTACTCTACACACTAAAAAGGCAAAATGGCGAATGGACGAAATTAATACATCTAATTTTAGTTTGAATAATTACTGGAAGACGGCATTTTTTGTCTTAAATTATTTAAAATGGTATAGTTTGTGATTTACAGTTTCGTAGATATTTCTAGAATTCAAGTTAAAAAAAATGTTTTATTTAATGTTAACTACAGTTAATAAAATCAAATATACTTTAACCAAGAAACAGGGATTTTAATTTTAAGGGATTTCTCCCAAAAATGACCATCTAGAAATTTACTGTATGAGATTCTGTAATGCTCGGATCTTTCTTTTTTAAGGAACCTTTGTCCATTTTGTTTGTCGGTTTTGTTTATCTAAATTTTGCTAGGGAACAATGTGCTCTACAATTATATAAAGTAAATCAAAACTGCAATAAACAGTTATATGTGGAGTAGGTAGTATAATAAACTTATTTCTGTTAATGGTCGTAGAAAATTTTAATTACTTGTTGTATTAATTTGAATATGCATTTGATATCATGTAACCAGATAACATTGAAAGATATAAATGAGTAAGTATTAAATTAATAAAAGGTTATAAATAATGTCAAACATCTCTAGCGGTAAATATGTTAATAAAAAGAAAGAGACCGAAAACTATAATTAAGAGTTAATCAAAATTGATTTAAACAGAATCAATTTTTATGTTATTTAGATTTATAAGAATAAACCTTTACATGATTTAAGTTTGATGTAATAATGTTAGATATATTATATCTGTATAATAATAATATGATAGATCTATAATATTGTTATGCCAAAATAAATCTAAACCATAAAAGGCTTAACACGTTAAGCGCCAAGAGCACCATATATGATGCTCAGTTAATTTGCCAAAATTGATCTGAGCACCATATTTGGTGCTCTGACAGAAGAGTTTAAATATTTGCATAATAAATCGAAATACTTAGATAGTGGCAAAAAAAGCATTTGTTTAGCATTCTAAAACCTAAAGGATTAAAAAAAGGGCCTTAGCCGATACGTTTACTTTTCCGACCCCTGCCAATGGAAGGGAAAGTACTGTTATCGTACAAACATTCAAAATCGAGAAAACGACCGTGTTATCCATTTTAAGGTCTCATATTGCGATTAGACCCTTTGTCAGTATGATTCCTGTCTGTCTGTCTGTCTATAAACCTTCACGATAACTACCGATCGGTTTATCCAATCGACTTAAAATTTGGTTTGAAATCAGCGTTTGGTCGAAGGATACAACTATTAGTTTTTATTAAAAAAAAAAAATCTAAAAAAAAAATTTAATTTTTTGTAAAACAAAATATGGAAAATTTGAAGAGGTTTAGGTCTTTAGTGTAGAGGGTACCTAATGTTTCTTGTTTTTTTGAATTGTCTATTTGGCGATGGCGACAGTGCTAATATTTTATTGTTTAAATAAAAACCTTATAACTATGTAATATTTTAATTTTACTTGATACAACTCTTATGACTTTGAAAGAAGCTAAAGTATTTACTACATTTTGGACATTTGTAACTTGTCTTTGGTGTATTTTTTTGGGCGTAAATGCGAGCATGTCTTCTTCTAAGATCATACTAACATTTACTACAACGGCTTCTTTTATTCACACTTTTTTTTAATTTTTAATTTTTTTTTTAATTGATCTTTATAATAAAAGTATTTTTTCCTAAAAAAATTAATATGAATTTTCTTTCAGCATATTTAGATTTTTTTTTAAGTTTAACCCCCATAACTTTTTTGTTTTTGGTGGGAATACTTTCAAAAACAATAGGGATCTTCCCCTCATAGAATTTGTTTTTTCCTGAAAATTTGAATAGGATCGGATTATTCGTTTTTGTGTTATCGTGTCTACAAAAATTGTGACATCGGACAGACGGACGGACGGACAGACAAACATTAAAAAAAAAACAAAAGTTGCTTGTTTGGACTTATTTATATCCAATAATTTTTTGTCTAGGACGATTTTTGATTTTTTTTGAAAATTTGAAACTACCGTATATATATTATTCTAGCGCTGGCGCTGTGAATAATATAATAATAGTATAATATATAATGAAGAAAAAATATGTAAAAATTGTTGTTCTGATTTTTCTCTGACAGCCGGTCTCGGTAAAATTAATTACAATCGAATAATGTTTTACGATATCCTAAGTTAAAAAAATATATAAACTAATAAATAGACTAAAATTTAAGCTAGAAATAAAATAAATAAACTAAATAAACTATTATTCTGATAATGTTATAAATAAGTACATATCTTTCGAATATTTAGTATCTATATAAAAATCAGAATCACTCGTACTGGCAATATATTCGTCAGAATCAGTTGGCGAAAATGGATCTTCATCTGATGATAAGTTTATATTAGAATCCATGGTTTCCACAGCAAATGTATTATTAAATTAATTAAGAAAACAGAAACAAAGGTTTTTTTTTATTTTTATTTTAATTTAATATACATAGACGTGCCTTAGTTGCTCTGAGCATCTTTAATGGTGCTCACCAATTTAAACCCTTAAACATATTTTTTTTTTTGTAAAATTATTTTAGAACAAATTTTTGGCCTATTTCCACTAAATTACACGAAAAAAAATCAGGTGGCCCAGTGGACCCTTACTCATTTCTGGCATGGGCGCTTAAAGTGTTAAGGAGGTCAGAAAAATTGGTCAAGCAAGCAGCGGTTTATAAGGCTAAAAGTTAAATGATCAAGTTTACACCCTGAAGGATTTGAGCGGATTAAACGCGAAACATTGTAGTATTTAAACCCTACGATTCAACTAACTTCCAATTTTATTTTTTTTTTAAGTTTAAGCCCCAATAACTTTTTTGTTTTTAGATTATTCTTAAAAACAACAGCAATCTTCCTCTAATAAAACTTGATATTTCCTAAAAAAATGAGTAGATCGGGTGATTCGTTCTTGAGTTATCGTGTTTAAAATGCGCGCTGTAAAGACAACAGGAACAACAACTACAAAAATATGTTTTAAAACGTTTTATCAACAATCTGATATTTGAGTGAGAAACAAAAATTACTTTTAATAATATTAACCTTATCTGATTCGTAACTTAGTTATGGATCAGATCTATCATAGATTATCTAACATTTAAATAAACAAATATTATAATTTGATTTTAATAGTTTTGATAAACATAGCATATTTGACATGATGTAGATTTGTTTGTGTTTAAAAATCTAATTCTTAGATCTGTATGAAAGATATTTAAATAATTGAATTGAAAATAGTTTTTTTAATCTTAATCTTGATTTTTACTAGGATGGGCCAGTATAAAAAATATTTCATTTTTCCAAAAATTCTTTAGAGAAATGCACAATTGTGGGGGGGGTAGAGGGCTAAAACCTTTACGGCTGGAACCGTTACGAAAAATTGTCCCAAAATTATCTGAAGCTTACGATATTAGGCCATGGGCCACAGGCAACAGGCTACAGGCTACAAACATAAAGGGATCTGTTTAGCACTTGCTTCGATCATATTAGTGAACGCGTGGTAGTGTATCGTAACTGGAGGCTTAAAACATGTTAATGTTATCACGGTTTTGCTTTACTTGTACAGTAGAACGTTTTTTAAGACATTTTTATTTTAATAAACAAACATAAATCTGCATAGCTTCTCTTTAAATTTAACTTTTTAATTAAGTAGTCCGCAATTCTGGCATTCCAACACCTAGGTGCCCGCTAAAGACCATATAGACTTCGTTTAAGACGACACTCCCGATTGGTACCATCTTCAAAGCCTTCTGGTTGTTTCATAAAACAAAGTGATGCCAACATAAAACGATAAAAATATCTAAATTTTTTGAGCTCGAGATGGTAATTATAAGAAAGGTTTACAGGTCTAGAAAAATACTGTTCACAAATAAAAAAGAATGTAGGGTGTATACATTTTGGGGAAATGAAGAAATTTTGAAAACATTCTACTCGTCTGTAAGTAATTCACATAAAATACAATGACAATGAAGTCTTTATTTCGATCTCATTATTTTCAGTAGGCACTGATTTTATTTTATGTGACTGACTTTATGTCTTTGTGATATAAAATTATGATTTTATAGAAGCTTTGTTCGAATGTTAAGTTGCTTTACATTATGTTTATTTATTTTTATTCGATTGTATCTAAAAGCATCACTTTTTCTTTAGAGTCATTCCACCTGATTTTAACGAACACCAAAAGGTCACTATCTTTGATTTAAATAAATATTTGTACAAGGATTAAACAATATTTTGGGAATTTAAAACTAGTCTTAAAACATATTTTACTTTCAAGCTGGAGTTTCTGGAGGCAAAAATATGCACAGTAGCATGAAAAAATAGATTAAAACATATTTATTATAATAACTTTTTTATTTTTTAACTTATTGGTTTAAAAAACATTTTAACATACAAATTTTATTTTTTTTAGCGATGTAATTGTAATAATTGTAATTCCAAAATATTTTTACATTATACCTTAATTTTAATCTGAAACTGTTCATATTCTCAATAAAAAGTATAGATTTTTAGGTAATTTTTGTGTGAAGGGGATACATAATTTGGTATAGTCATATATACATATATAATGATATATGATATATTGAAAAAAGTACATTATAATAGCTTATTAAAGTACTAGTTTCATAACATACGTTTTTAGCGCACGAGTACAAGTTTAGAAAACGAGCCGCTTGCGGCGAGTTTTCTAGAGTACTAGTGCTCTAAAAACGTCTTATGAAACGAGTGCTTTATACAATTTTTTCTATTTTGCTCGAAAATTTAAAATTTAAATTTATAACTGATTTAGAAATTTATGTTTTGGGTTGGCATTACAGTTTACACTATGTTTTAAACTCTAAGAACAAATGATATTTTGATATATTTTTTAGTCATCTCTTTTTTTTTCACTGCAATTAACCAGTCAACAATTTTAACACGGTAAAAAATAACCCAACGCAAAATAGAAAAAAGTGTATTAATAATGTATTCGTTTCTAAAATTTTTTCGCATCTATTAAATCATTTGAATAATTGAAGGGTTAACTCCCAAAACATTGTTTAATCATTGTGCAAATCAAAGACCTTTTGGTGTTTATGAAATCAGGTTGAATAACTTTTATTATATCTATTAATTATTTACAAAAAGTTCGATTTTTCGTACTAGTACTAGTAAGAATAGTCGACGTTGATTGGTTTATTGATGCTAAAATCTTGACTGGAACACAAACGTCAAATTTTTTTTCAAAAATACAATTTTTACAATACGTAATACTATTGCAAAAAAACAATGTCTTCGAACAGATTAATTATACAAAAAGTGGCGCGGTAATAACGAATAAAAATTTTGTTTTCGTCCTTGTATTATAATCTACCGATGGGCCCTCCTGATAGGTTTTCCTTAACAATAAAGAACTAAGGAAACTTTTTTGTAATCATGTTAATTTAGAACTTAAGTAAAAAGTTAAATAGCTTAAAGCTGATAGTTTATGATAGATGATAAAATAGAATGTATTTACATATATAATGACAGTTATAATAAATTTAAATTTGTATAATCAACCTTGGCTACTACATTACTACATTCATTCATAAAAATTGTTATTTATTTATTTATTTATATCGTTTCCAGTAGCCTTAATAAAGTTAAGCTGAGTTCATATTACATAGGCCTATATATAATAAAATTTATTCTGAGACACAGAAATATTAAATATTAACCTTGTTCGATTTTCATTTTTTTTACTATTTTTAATATTTTTATTTTAACACTTTTATAATTTGTTACAAATCAAATTATATTTAAACTTTAAAATTCCGCGCTTCATTTTGTGACATTTTTACATTTTGCTGCGCAACCGCAGAAACAGACAGTTCAATATAGAATTCAAAAACATGAAAACGTGTTAAAATCGCTCCGCTTAAAATTATTTCTTTTTTTGATATAATCTCCGCTATTTGTTATTATTTTATAAACATTTTGTGCATCGTGAGACACCAGACTGGAAACCACATCAAGGGTACCCTTGGATCAAGAAAAACTGAAGAAAAAGGTTAGTGCTATTTTTTTGTAATGAACATATTCTATTCGTGCTTTTTTTGTGAAAAATAGATTTAATAGAGCAGTCCCGCGTGCTCCATTTGGTCCTTCGAGCCGGATTTATCCGTGATCTAGCATCTTCTATTCTTAAAATTTGTCTATTTTCTCCAAAAATTGAATTTAAAATAGTCACTTTAGTATATGTCTGTCTCTCTCTTCACCATTCATTTTGCATACGTCTGCCTCACCTTGTACGTGCTATTTTAGCTTCTTTGTCTAACACATATAGCTCTGTATATGCTATCTTACTCGCACAATTTCAATTTTATTTTGGTGTGATTTAAAAAAAATTACACAAAAAACCACACGCGTTTGCTTTAATTCAAACAAGACAACCTGCTCAGCTGATTGACATTGGCGTACCTTTTCATTATTATTAATTTGTTTAAAACATTCTTTTTTTGTTAAGCATACAATTATTCGCACCGCATATTTTGTATTATACAAAATTCATATTTTTGTTTTAGTTTGTATGCTCCGCTCCGTTTTTAACAGGTTAATAATCGCTTTGGGTTGAATTTTTTATTTTTTTTCTTTTACTTTTGACTTTCTTTGTTTTTTGTCGCACTATGCCCAATCCTGAAAATCCACATCAGGGAAATGCAGCTCCTGCTGCTCGCTCTGTTTCACTCATACAGCGAGATGCTGCAATGCACCGCATGCGCACGCACTTAAATCTCGCAAATCGTGCAGTACATGACAATTCGCTTCAGGGTCGCTTGCGGGGCATTTCTCGTGATTTGGATAATATTAAAAAGGAATTTCAAAAGGCACATAATACTGTAATTAATAGAATGACAGATCCAGATGTTGATTTGAATCCACAGTACGATATTCAGAACCAGTTTGATGATGCCTTTTATTCTGTTAAAGCCATCTGCGCTACGCTATTTGAAGATCGTCCTATGGGTCCTGTGGGTCCTGTCGCTCCCGCTCAATCCCATCCTAATGTCCGTCTTCCGCAACTCTCGCTTAATAATTTTGATGGAAAAATTAAAGATTTTCCTACATATATAGACCTTTTCAATTCGCTTATACACTGGAACGAATCCCTCAACAGTGTGGAAAAGTTCTCGTACATGCTTTCATCACTTAAGGGTGACGCCTTGTCCTACATAAGGTCATTGGCTCTTACCAACAACAATTATCAGATTGCTTATGATATGCTTGTTGAAAGGTATTCAAACAGAAGGGCTCAAGCCTCTAATTGTTGGAAAACCATAGAGTCATGCCCTAAACTCACCTCCGAATCTGCCTCAGGTCTACGTAATTTATTAGACGTTTTTTCTGAAAATATAGAGTCTCTTAAAACTTTAAAGCTGCCAGTAAGGCACTGGGATTTCATACTTTTTCACATGTTAATTAAACGGCTTGACTCCTCAACTATAAAACGTTTTGAATTACAAAACGCTTCAAATGAAATTCCTAAGTATTCCGAATTAAAAGATTTCTTAGAAAAACAGTGTACCGCATTAGAAACTGTCGCTTATTCTACCTCGCGTGAAAATACGTTTTTTGTGAAAAATAGATTTAATAGAGCAGTCCCGCGTGCTCCAAACCTTATAAGATAATGACAATATATAGATAGGTACTTACTAGAATTCCTCTTATTCTTTATTCCTTCATCTGGAGTACCATTCTATACGGTTGTGAAACGGACAATAGGAAGGGCAGATTAAAAAAATATATCACCTTGAAACCTGATGCTAAAGAATGAAAAAATGGTCAGACACTATCTGACAGTCAGAGTTACAAACGAGAGCTTATTACAGAATAAGTATGTCGTCAGAGTTACAAAGTTTTTTTCGCCATTTTTGTCACTTTTGAGATTTTAATATTTTTAGGTTTGATTTAACTTGGAAGTATTGTAGATAATATGTGCACATATTATTGCTATATACCACATGTGGTATATAGCAATAATTACATAGTTAAATGCGAGGGGCTGACCGAGAGGAAATTTTTTGTACAAGCCAAAGGAACTCAGGAGGAACTCTGGAAGAACTCCGAGGAACTCTGGAGGAACTCCGAGGCACTCCGAGGAACTCTGGAGGAACTCCGAGAAACTCCGAGGAACTCTTTGTAAAAAGGAGGAACTCTGAAGGAACTCTCTGCAAAAAGGAGGAACTCTGGAGGAACTCTTTGCAAAAAGGAACTCTTTTGTACAAATTTCAGACGCGGTCAGAAACAATTATTATTTATTACCCATGCGGATTAACGTTTTTATTTTCAAACTAGTTGAGCCGTTACAAACACCTTATCAAAACATCCTACATTTGGGCGGGCCCCAATGTTTTTTTCTGAATGGGTGCCAAGTTTGGTAGAAACCGTCAGGGACAAAGCCTTTTCTCCTGAAGGTAATTTTGGGGCGCCAATTTTGTTTTAAAGGGGCGCCAAGTTTGGTAGAAACCGTCAGGGACAAAGCTTTTTTTATGAAGGTATTTTGTAGGGGCGCCAAGTTTGGTTAAAACCGTCAGGGACAAAGCTTTTTTTTGTTTTTTTTTCGAGGGTGCCTTATTCAGCGGTAATTTCTACGGCTTATTTGCCAAAACTTACCCCTTCCAGAGAGGAACTCCCAAGGAACTCTGAAGGAACTGCGAGGAACTCTGAGGAACTCTTTGCAAAAAGGAACTCTTTTGTACAAATTTCAGACGTGGTCAGCCCCTCGGTTAAATGTATTTGAAATTAATTGATTTTGGCGTTACAAAGTTTTATGTCCTTTACTTACTCATTTTCTTTTATATAATAGGCATTTTTATCATTATTGAGATTTTAATACTTTAAAGATTGATATTAAACCTAGTAGCGAGCTTTTCTATCACAATGTTTATACATAGCTTTATATTTCTCATCCTTCTTTAATTTTGTACCTAAATTATGAGGCTTTTAAGACCCAGTTTGGAATTTTAATTATAATTTAACAAGACTCGTCCATAACATTTTTTTTTTCTAATCACTAAAATGAATGTATTTATAATTCTCTACTAATCCCAGTAGCTTAAATAGTCATGATACATTTAATAAATTAGATGCTACTTAGTATTTTAATTTAAATAACAATATGTTGAAATATTTTTATTAATGTATGTGTTATGTTTATATAATTCGTGGGAATCAAATTTAAAATGACGTTTAATTATAATTAATATTTGGATTGACAAGACATGGATCTAAGAAGATAGGTCACCTTTGTTACCTTTGAAACAATTTAACAATTTTGGAACCAACATTGAATCAAAAGTGCACCTAATATAAATTAAAAATATATAAATTTTGAGACAGTGAACGTTGTTACATAGAAACCCCTTAAACTAAAAGAATTCTTAAAATGTATTACCTATATCTTAAAAAACACAATTTTTTGAAAAATATTGTCCACAAAAATAAAAAAACACAAAGGTAGTTTTTTGTAGTTTTATTGCTTTTATAAAAGAGTAAAAAAGCATTCTTAGTCTAATATGTTTTTAAATCCTTTAGAAAACCGTAGTTAAATAAAAAAAATATTTCAAATATAAATAAACATGAAAAGGGGTCGTTCATAAAATACGTCACACAATTTGACCAAAATTCATACACTTCATACCCCGTTTCTCGCGTAATTAAAGGATAAAGAGATTTCATATTTTGACTACCATTACCAACAGGGGTTGGGGGTGTTAGTGGGGTAGCCAAAATATAAAATCTCTACAAAATTTACAAATTTCTACCATAATTGTGAGTCAAACTTTAAACAATCATTTTAAAAATTTATTTAACTGGACTGAATTTATTTTTATTTAATACATTGTAATAACTGTCCATAATATTAAAATGATTTTACTAGAACAAAACGAGCTAAGCGCCAAATACTTAGGAACTTTTATATGGCGTTTAGCTCTTTTTGTTTTAGTTAAATTATTTTAATATTAAGAATAAATATTAGAATGCATTAAATAAAAATAAATTCAGTTCGATCTTATACATTTTAAAAATGTTTGTTTACAGTCTGACTAACACTTATGGCAGAAATTCGTAAATAGTGTTGGGGAAACTTTGGCGGATTTTCGGCACGGGTTAAAATCTATTGATAATTTTGAAACTTGACACATAATTTTGTATGCTTAACAGGGAAAAAAATAAGAATTCAAGCCCTTTAAATTTTTCACTTATATAGAAAATTTTTTAGCAGCCTTAGAGAAGTTTAATCATCCTCATATTTTCAGAATGTTCTAGTTACACATAAATTAAGAGTTTAAGATAATAAATAAATACAAGGTCCACCCTAATAGTACATATTATGAAGATTAAAGGTGTTTTAAAGGTACAGAAATTTACAGTTTTAACAAAACTGCAACTCCTCTAGGTTTGGTACTTTGAACTCAGTTTGTATTCGATTCATCACGTAATTGTATTTTTTCCATACTGATACCTACCCCTTATGCCCTTATTGATAAGTTATAAATTATAAATTATAAAATATTAAAACATACAATTTTATATTCATGTGGCGCACGTTATTTCATTGTTTAAAATAATCCACCTTCTTTTTATTAATTCCTTATTCCTAATCGTGTATTGAACCATTGAATATAATTACAGCCACATATATAATAGAAATTATGCAAAACAGAGCTATAAATAATACATAGAAGGCCCTCACGCATTGTACACGATATGTACGTTGGACAAGAAGAAAAAAAAAATGATATGTGACATATTTGTATTAAAACAATGCGTTCATTATAGATGCTTGTTTATAGGGGTGAATAGTGGCAATAGGAACCTGAGTACTACTGTATAGTTCTCCGCATGAAAGAAAGTCTCCGACCTAAGGGGGAGGAATCATTCTCGCTCTCTTCTTTCTGTCAAGAGCGTCATAAGGCGTGCGTGCCTACATCGGGCCTCCCACTTGCACACACATTCCAAACATATTTCCCGTTGCCACAGATCCGTGAGTCAAACTAAAAAAAAGTCGAATCGGAACTAAAATTTTAAGGAACAGACTATAGATAGTAAAATAAAACACACCTGATATTTAGATCCAAAAATGCAGCTGTATCTGCAGTAGCGGCCAAAAGTAAAGAAACATTTGAAAATAATATATGGTTATGATTTTTGTTTTTAGTTTAAAATATTAGATCACGAGCCTTTAAATGAAAAAAAAAATTATATATATATATATATATATATATATATATATATATATATATATATATATATGTATATATATATATATATATATATATTAAGAAAAATAGAACCACCTGGATCGAAAAATCAGAGAAGAAAATGGTGGAAAATTTGAGTACAAAAAAACTTTAATGAAGCGACACAAAGGGCCTGGAACGACATATCACAAGAGTATACTGTCTACATTTTATGAACTGGCACCTCTGTAGAATGTGAAAAATTCAAGGTCACCTATACTTAAAAAGTCCAAATCAAAAAGCAACAACCGTTCGAGAGACCCTAATCTAAAGGCTAGTGTTCTATAATACATATCACCCTGATAAAAGAAAAAAAATACACAGTTGACCGTGTAGACCTAAATTAACACGAAATCGTGTTAAATTGTGTAAAAATGTGAAAATTTGACACCGTTTTTCATAAAATTTACACAATTTTACACATTTTAATACGTTTCCTTGTCATTTCAGGCCTACACGAACGACTGTGTAAAATTTTTTTCATCAGTGCATATTTTGAAAATCTGCTAGGTCTCCCCTACATAATAAAATTCCAAGCACGTTTTAAAACTGAATCTCGGGGCATCCCTGTGTGGACTCAGGTTGTTAACAATAGGCAGAGGCTAAGTTTCAAAGCGCCAGCTATCATGTGTGCCTACTTTTTGTTATAGCCTTTTTCTCTTTTGACCCACCGACCAATATCAGTAGCGCCCCCCTCGCGAAAAAACCCAATCTTTTGGCCTACGTTTTTAAAGAAATAACCTCAGATGATACTGATGCTTTAAGTACTTTTTTGTATTTCAGTTTAATGAGCAAGCATTTTTTTAGGAATTTTATAAATAGCAAAAGTGTTACTTACACCCAAGTGCGTTTCAGGTACATATATAGTATACATATTAAACCTAGCAGGTTATCGAAAATACTAAATACTCGAAAACAGTATAGTATATTCAACTTCAATATGAAGTAGAAGTAAATAAAAGTATCGGGCCCGCGGCAGCTAGCTCGTGGTTTCATTGGTTAGAACACTCGAATGTTGCGAGAGTAGGGATATAGAAAATTAAACAGGTCAGTACGTGAGCACTTGCGAAGAAGCGTGCAATGCATTGCAATGGACCGTTATATAGAAATATTTTGTTTTGAGTCCTACCTTGTCACTAAATCCGTTGTTGTCACGTGGGTTTGTTTAAACTTATTGCATTTTGAAGTTAAATATACTAAATTAAAAAACGTTTAGTTATCAGGCTAGTATACTAGCCTGATACCTATAGGTAACATTAGGTAGAGTCAGAATTCAAAACCCAGGCTCTTTTTCAGCTATTGACCTGTGTTATTATTTATTAGACAACATTTTAATTTTTGATAAATTTGTAATTATATAATTAACGGTAGAAAATATTGTAATAATGGTATAAGGGTAGTTATTCAAAATTTAACAAATTGTTTGTGAAATTTTAGATACATATTTTTTAGGCTTTTTGTGACATTAAAATTAATTCCTTGTAAAACAGAATTTAAAATATTAGGTATCTATTTCTAACCACAAACGTAATTATGAAAAAGGTTCCATTAATAATAACCCATATATAGGTAAGTATAGGCAAAATTCTGGGACTGCCACTGGCTACCATCATGGTAGGATCTTTACAAAGTCGAGTGTAACAATAGAACTTGACCGCCAGTTAGGCGGACTTCTTTTTTGACATAAATTATATGGACATCTTTTCATCGTATTGAAGTACTTATAATACCTACAAATTTTGACTTCCTTAATAAATAGCCTATTTGTATAAGATTCTTTATAATTCATATATTATATAATAGGTAACCTTTTATATAATAATAGGTATTTGATTACGATGATCTTTAAATAATTTTAATTAACAAGTAATTAGACTATAGATGGACTTTAGTTTAAGGCATTTAATCAAATATTTGTTTATTGTAAAACAATATCGAAGAAATAGGTAAAATTTTTGAAAACAATGTAATGTTTTTTGATTGTTATTGGAAAATTTTTATTAAGAACTTGACCAATTTGGTTGTTTTGCCTGGAGACTCCGAGTCTAGGATAGAACAGTAACCTCACCTATGTACTTATTTTTCCAAAAACTTTTAAAATGGTTAAAATTATATAAAAAATGCTGGATAAGTCTTTAAATTTCTATATTTTAATTGTTATATATAATATTGGTAAAGTTTTGGCAAGAATTTAACTAGTTTTTTTTATTTTCCTGGAAATTACCTATACCTATCGTTCTAAGACAAGAGGTCATATTTACAAAAAAAAAAACGGATCTTCGGTTCTATACATTTCTGAGACACTTGTTAAACACAAGACAGAAACCCCAAAAACTTTATATAACTTTATTTTGAGAATATTTTTATATAAAAAACATTTTACATTATATTGTATGCTAAAAAGTGGTAACAAGCTCCTCTTATCGTTTAAATAATTCGCTTTTTTGCATGTTAAGAATAATAATGATGTATTTAACACATAATGTAAAAAACGACTTGGTTAAAAGTGCAATATACAGTAGATTGGGCAGGAAATTAAAAATTTAGATTTATATAGTTTGGTTTTAGTTTTAAATGAAAAATATTTTATAAGCATTAAACATATGGAAAGGCATTATGATTGTTATGTTTGTTTTTAACCTCGCACTATTCTACTTAATTAAGCATCCCCTAAGTCCAGGACTTATGTGGGCTAATAGTAGAGGGAACCACCGGCTTTAATTGACTTTAGAACCAATATATTTAGGGAGTACATCTTCGCCAAATTTCAATTATTAATTAACTTAAAAAGGCAATCGGCGCCAGTGAGGTTTGAACTCACGATCATTGGCTCAGTATCAATGCTATATCGATGCCTTAAACCGCTGACTAATCTCTCCCATACATACATATTACTATGTAACTTAATTTTGTGCAGGTTAAACTTAAGGAATCAAGTTCTCGGTCCCCGAAATAAAATCCTAGCTATTTGTAGGTAAATACCATATAGGTTGCCAAACTTTGAATGTAATTTTCTGAAAATGGGACTCAATACAGGCAAAAAATATTTTTGTTATATATTATCATTATTATTGTTATTAACAATAGTTGTTATCTTTCAGCTTTGATAAAGCCCCCAAAGAGGGGAGAAACGTTAGCGATATAATAAAGTGACTCATTAAAACCTGCCAAAAAATCCGAGTTTTTTTTACAAACCAGAAAATTAAATCCTAGCTATGATTAAATAATGCAAATTATTATAATCATAGTTAAGTTTATTACTTGCAAAAATATTACATGGAGAGCCCCAAATAAGCTTTTAGCTTGTGTTAGGGGCTCCCGATTAATTTTGAAAAAATATATATTCAAATTTTGACGTTTCATGACTTTCATAATATTTTCAATCACTTCTTCTCATGCTCATTTTCACGGATTCTCTTCCTCTTTATATCCCTTCGGAACCATAATTCCAAATATAATTTTGCTTCTTACAATAACTTTTATTAAAAAAAATACTTTAAAAATTGACATGGTATTATTTGTCATATAATTATACACTGATAGAATACTAGCGTAATCAATGGGATGCCGGACTTTACCGCGAAGGCCATTACCGTGAAGCCTATTACGGCGAACGGTATTTACCACGTATGACTTTTACAGTGAAAATCGTCTTTTGCCGCGCCATTTTTTATACATTATTTTTATTTTATGTAATGACAGGTGATTTTACTAATTTTTGTTTTGCTAAATCATGGCTACTATAGTATACGTATACGTTTTTTCAAATTAAAATTTTTAAAAATGCTTCTGAACGATTAAAGGTAAGACCTATGTTTATATGAACATTTCTTCATGAGTTAAGAATTGAGAGTCTATAAAAATATATACTGCACGTTTGTCGGTTAATAACCGAAAAATATATATAAGAAAGTTATCTATCTGTCGTTAAAATCAAATGGACAGGAAACAGTGAATAGTACCATTTCAACCTTTTTGGGAATCATCAGCACTGTGTATCCTGTATGTTGTTATTTAACTCTTCTTAACCGGCTAAAGGTTCATATAATGGTTTAGGTCCGTGGCATTTTGAATGCACGTTACTGTACACCCTAAATTGTGGCGATTTGCCTTTTGGGAACAAGTGAACAGATAACAGTGACCACATAAATAGATGGTACCATGCTTTTATATCTATCTAACGTTTTATTTGAATATTAGCAACATACAGGATACACAGTGCTGATGATTCCCAAAAAGGATGAAATGGTACTATTCACTGTTTCCTGTCCATTTGATTTTAATGACAGATAGATAACTTTCTTATTTCTTCATGAAATTAGATCTGCTTTTCATTGCCAAAGTTTATAAACGGGCTAATAAATCACCCTGTATAACGTTATAATGTTTTAGAATAATCGTAAAAATTGTATTATGTACCTAAAAGTTGTTACAACAACGTTTTGTATTAATATATTTAGATTTTTCTATCAGTGTATATAATTATTTCACTGTTTGCAAAAAATAGTTAATTTTAATTCTTTTTTCTATGTACTTTTAATCGAAGTGATAGAATTTATAAGAAAGTTATGGTTTCGATTTTGACATTTTTCAGATTTTGACTAATTTATCCATATGGGGGGATTGGTGTAGTTTGTTTGTTGTTTGTTTGTTTGTTTGTTTGTTTAACCTCGTACTATTCTACTTAATTAAGCATACCCTAAGTCCAGGACTTGTGTGGGCTAGTAGTAGAGGGAACCACCGGCTTATACTGACTTTCGAACCAGTTTCTAGGGAGTGTCCGTTTCACTTATCGCCTTCGCCAAATTTCAATTATTAATTAACTGAAAAAAGCAAATCGGCGCCAGTGAGAATCGAACTCACGATAGTAGACTTGCTATACATACGCGCTAGCCACTACGCTATGCCTCCCATTAGTTGTCTCACGCGTCTGTACATGACAAGTCTACTAGCCAACTAGCTTGAGTTAGATTCTCACTGGCGCCTATTTGCCTTTTTCAGTAATTAATAATTGAAATTTGGGGAAGGCGATAAGTGAAGCGGGCACTCCTTAGAAACTGGTTCGAAAGTCAGTATAATCCGGTGGTTCCCTCTACTACACAAGTCCTGGACTTAGGGGATGCTCAATTAAGTAGAATAGTACGAGGTTAAACAAACATGCAAACATATACCGAAACACAGATTTCGGCATGTCCATCAGTTCAAACTTTAAACTTCAAAGGTAGAGAGGCCAAACCAATTGACAGATGAAACAAAACTTTAGTTTAAACTTAAGGTTTCAAGGGTTTCCTCATGGGTATTCAACTTTTCCTTAAAACTTATAAATAATTGTAGGTATTCGTAATTATTGATTTAAAATTTAATGTATGCGCTTTTATTTAAAATATGATAACTAAGGATAATAATGATTCATCAGTAAATAAGACTTTAGCTTTGTTTGGTGAATATTTTTGATAGGAATTAAATAAGTTCAAGAAAAAGTAAGTACATTTTACTTTATTTACATAGGTATGTTAAATGTATCAAAAGTTAAGCTTAAATCCGGTAAAAAGCAGTTTTTTTGTATTTTTTTCTCCATCTTAATAAAGAAGCAATTGAGCCAATATTACAATAAATTACCCCCTGTTACAAATCCGTATGATTTGCGTACATTTATAGTGATTAGCGCGGTTAAAAAGACTGAAAGACAAGCGCCTGAAGGCGTTTTACTTTAAAGATTAAAGCAGCGATTATGGGTGAGTGTCTGAAATGAAGTATGCTATCGATCAGAACCTCTCATTAGAGTCACTTTTCATATAGTTTTAGTGATATATTAGGCTCTCACTCAGTTTTCACACACAATGCCTTTGGATTGTTATTATTCAAAGATGAAAAATTACTAAGTGGAGCTAATTTATGAATGAACTTTTTTTTCTTAGCACAAAAATAGTTTTTTTTTAAGATTATCACACTTGAAAGTGTATTATTTTGTTTTTTTTTTTTTGGTCCATCTACTGGTAGGAAACTTTTGTTAAATTTTGCGTTTTGAGTTTCAAAAAGTTTATTTTGGAAAAAGCAGACACAAAATTCAATTTCGAAATAGCATCAAAAACAACCAGAAACTGTCAAAATTAACCTTAAAAATTACTTCAGCGCAAATAAAAAATATACTATAACACTGGAAAAACGATCTGATAGTTAAATATGAAACAACTATTTTTCTAGTTGCTGAAAACAAACACAAAAATAAGATTTTAACCTCTTGAGGGACGATTTTTTTGTTTAGGTTAACTGAGTAGAGCAAACATTAAAAATGCTTTTAATTGTAAAAATAAGTGATAAGATGTGCGAATCTTGGCCATTGAATGTCACTTATGATCAGACCCCGGATATTTGGTATTGATTACGAGGGGAGCACGAATTTTACTATTTAAAAAAAAAGTTTTTAAAGATTAATAGCACACTTTCTTAACTATCCCGTGAGAGTTATTATTCATGGTGGCGTAACTTGACGATTACGTTAAAGAGGTGTATCCCAATATTATGACACAGGCGAATAACTATACTTTTAGGATGTAATGGCTTATTACAAAAGAGTTATAACTATACAAATATCAAAGGTAAAACAACAAAAAACTATATTATGTATATTTTACAAAATATTTACATGTTAGTGTTCTAAATCTAAATGTACCCATATTTTTAAACATAATTAATTAATATTATTGTTGAAAATAAAATCATCAAGATTCTCACCATATTTTCGGCTATTAAGCTTCGTCTTCTCTTACCAAAAGTATATTTATAATCTGAAAAGAAATGTTCTATGTCTACCGAAGTTAGTAGAGTATATTTAAAGAATGTATATTTAGTCAACTTCTTTGCCATTAAAAAGGTCTACTATTGAAAATATTGTGGAAAATCTTTAAACCAGAAGCATTTGTGGTTTCATCTATGCTAAAAATATGTTTGTCCTGTAATAAAGTTTTGGATTTTATATTCTCAAACGCCTTTGGTAAATACTTTTTTCTCTTTGCGGGCTCGCTTGGTACTTTTACATCTTTCAGTTTTCTATAAACTATGAGGATTTTCAATTTTTATCCACGGAATGTTACAACTAAATCAATCACTAAATCAAAATAAAACTTTTTTGTATGTAATTTTTATGAGATTTTGATGATGTGCTTTAAAACATTGCATTTCTGAAACCAACCTATATCTTTTTCGCAAGTTAAACGAAAAAGTACCTCACGATTAAATTGCAGCTCGGGAATGTTTTAAATCCAAGTTTCTAGGGTAGTGCGTTTAGGACGCGCACAAGCCATTTTAAAGGCTTTAAAACTTATTTATATTAAATTAAAAATTTGTGTCATTATACTCAGTAAGTGTCACCCATGTCAGAATGTTCATAAAAAATTAAACTTTCGCGCGCCCCTCGTACTCAATACCAAATATCCGGGTACTACTTATGATTGAAGACAAAGCAAATGACAACAGCTTTGACCAGTGAGCGTTAATGAATTGGGTGAATTCCATTTTGTGTAATTTATTTTTAACTGTAAACATATGTGCTATGTCACAGGCTATGTCCCTCAAGAGGTTAAGGATCTGGAAAGCACAACAATTTGTCTTGTTGCCCTTACCCCATTTCGGGTTGCAGAAATCATAAAAGTAGTTATTCCCTGTTTAACTAGCCCTGTCGAAAAAATCCTCAATATTTGATTCTTTATCCTCAACCAGTTCGGTGTAGTTTCGAAAGCACAGCCGGATTAACTATGGGCCATTTGGGCCGGCGGCCCAGAGCCCACCACCAGACGGGGCCCACCCAAGACTGTTTGGGTAAAAATTTAAATAGATAATAGTTATTTATGGTACTAGTGGGTAAAGTAAGATATTGCCCATGAGAAAATTAACCTGCAAGGCGTCAGCCAATCAGGTTAATTTTTGAGAGGGCAATATCGGTTTACCCATGAGTGCCATACAAGGTTTTATCCAATAAATAGCTTAGAAATTTATATTTTAATTAAAAATTTTAATGACATTTACAAGAAAATAATTTGACAAGTGACAGTTGAGTGGGTAAAATATATAATTATCCACTCAATAAAGTAAAAGCCACGCGGGGGTTATTATTGAGATTATCTATTTAAAATAAAGCTGGTAATTGTCTCATTATCTGTATGTATTGGATAAAAAATATTAAGAATGCATAAAATCATCGACATTCAGAAAAAATCATGCGGACGCGTCTCTTTTTCCAAATTTGCACATGTGCGCTAAAAACGTCCATTGTAGAACTAATGTTTTACTATACTATTTTATTGTTCCATGACTTTTTCAGCTCTTTTAAAATAAGGAAAAGTGAAATGAACAGTAGCAGAATTTTAATGTGACATTTATTTTGATTTACGATATTATCGATATGAAAGGGACAACTGGCTTTGACCTGCTTCTTTTATCACGATCTCTTAGAGATTATCGTATACAGTGACAATATTGTATAAATAATATTATCACTTTAAATAAATAATAATAATAATTGCCATATGCACAATGTCTCGTTGAATGCTGAAGCATTTATTATAATAAAAAGATACGATCTCATCGACATTTTCAATTCGATTTAGTTGCAAAATATAAATGATCTCATATATGATTACATACATACATACAATGTACGATGATGAGAAAAAAAATCTGCATTTGTTTTCGAAAAGAATTGAACCGGTTGCCATAGAACGATTAGTAAAATTTTCAACTCCAAAACAAAAGCTAGTTATAAAGTTTTCGGTCTATTGGGTCTATAATCAATAGTATCCATTTTAAATTGGTAGCCAAAAAATGCCCTGTACGTCTTAGTTGGCCCGCCCTGTATATGTAAGAACCATCAGGGGCGGATCCACGGGGGGAGGGGATAAAATAATTCTAAAATTTGTAGGATTTGTTTTTTGTAAATACGCATGTTCATGATATATGTAAATAAAGGAAGGTTGAAGTCTTCTACCTAGACCTTTAAATTCGTAAAAATTTTGTGAAATTTATAATGATAAAACTGCTTTAAAATTAAAATAGATCAAGTTTGTAAAAATTTTCGCCTGTTGCAATAGGTCCTTTTTAGTTTTTTTATTATTTAAGATTGTAAAACTTAAGCGTGAAATTCGTAAAAAAAATTGCCTGAGGCGCTAGAGCTTTCTTGATTTGTTTGTGAAATTTAGAATAAAACTGTTAAAAAATTAAAATAGACCATCAAGTTGGTAAAAATGTTTGCCTGTGGCACTAGGCCTTTCTTACGTTTTTTTCTTTTATGTAAGACTGGAGAACTGGAGTGAAACTCGTAAGAATTTTCGCCTGCGGAGAGTTCCTTATATTTTTGTGAAATTTTAAACTTAATTTATTTTCATTTAAGACTGGTTTAAAATAATTTAATTATTAAAATAGACAATCGAATTTGTAAAAATCTTCGCCTGCGGCGCTAGGGCTTTCTTACGTTTCTTAATTTAAGAATATAAAATTTCACCACAAATACCACAATTAAACTTTGTATCTATTACCATTAATAGTTGTCATTGGCTTGATCCAATTAAAAAATATGTATTAGGAATAGTTTATTAACCACCAACTCGGTTAATTTCTGGAGTTCTGTACTCCATTTTTTTTATTGTTTTATTGTATTGTTTTAATTGTGATGATCAAAAATTAATTTTGCTACAAATATATTTTTTCTCAACGCTGCCCTAACTAACAAACTGGATCATTTCCTGATGTCTTCTAATACATTGAGATATCATAAAGTGAGCAAACCATGATTTGTGCTGAAACATGAACATGCGAGCTTTAACTAGTCCGGGTAGTAGGTTTTAAGAATAATGCGTGAGAACACGGTGCGATAAGACTCATTAAAAGTACTCGAAGTAACTGTATCGCCTAATGTTTTCAGATAATTGATGTCTTTTACATTTATTTTTGTACTTATGACAAATATGAGCCTTGCCTTATATCGAACTAAATATTGGAATGTTACTAAAGTATTTCCATTATACTGCCCTACTACGCTAATTCTCCTTGTTGTCACATCAAAACATCGTGGAAAGATAAGGCGAGTTTGTTAAACAAATTATAAATAAGAAATAATGTGTAAAATAAAATGTTTTTAGGTATACAGTGATATAACTTCTCAGTTTATGAGAAACAAATTATTTTGTGAGTGTACGATAACATTAAAAACTGCTACGTGTTTCCACAACTTTAGTTATCCAAAAAATTTAAAAAGAGGAGCGTTAAGTGACCCCCAAAAATCATCAGGTAGGCCACAATTCGTAGTATCAGAACAACAAGGTTTCAACTGTCATTGTGAGATTGCAGTAATTGTCAGTATATTTTGTATGATAAATTTAAAATGCTTTAACGAAAAAAAGCAATCCATATCTATAAAAAGTTTTAACTCTTCAAGATACAGCATTTTAAATTTATCATTCAAAATATACTGACATTTACTGAAATCTCACAATGTCAGTTGAAACGTTGTTTTGATACAACGAACTGTTTTAACTATTTTCATTGTTACCAACAAGACGAATGTTATGCTTAGTTTTATGTATCTCTGACTTAGTTAAGTCATCAACTGACTTTAGTGACAAGGTAGATTTAAATGGTACAATTTTTGGGTGTAGTACTTTTTAAAGATGGCAACTGTAATATCTGTTATCATAAAAATCCAGGAAACTCAAAAAGTGTACCATTTAAATCTAACTGGTCACAAAAGTCAAATGATGACTTTGTTTGATACGTAACTTTTCAAGTGTCAGATTTGTCAATATGAAGAAAAATTAAATTTAACAATATATTTTGGTGCTAGCACAAGGGAAACACCAAGGAATTAAAGAATTCAACACGTCAAAACCAAAATATATAAGAATGAAGGTTCAGATCTTCCAAAAAATTCAACTTCTATTAAATTAGGTATTTTGTATCTTATTTTAATCATAGATAAGATAAAGCCACTGACATTGTACATAAACTTCAATGTCAATACAGCATTTAAAACAGCTAAAATTTTTAAAATTTGGTGTGCCTCAAGGTTCTGTTCCGTTCTGGATTTTTATGAAAACCTAATCGGTTAAACCGATAGTAACAAAAAACATTTTACGAGTGGTAAAAAAATCAAATGTTAATATTGACACTCGTGTCAATGCAAAATAATTTCCTGGGTATAATTTTGCACTCAAAATGGTAAATTTTACACTGAAACTTGTTAGAAAGATTTGGAAGTATGGTAAGTTTACCACTTTTTCTAAACACCTGCTGCGAAAATGAATAATTTCAAATAATATTTACACTCTTGTGAGTGTGATAAATACTTACCGTGAGCGGAGAATACTTTGTGGGGTAAACTTTGAACAAATGCACTAGTTTATTTACATTCATTTAATAACTCTATTAATATTTTAAGGTTGATACCTGCTGTTATTTAGATACCTAGACGTATATATTAGTACTTTTCAGTATGCTATGTTGGTATTTGTGATTTTTCACTATAGATTAAAATCGGTGTTGAAAAACGGCCAATTTTTGGTAATTAAACTTTTACCTAAAATATAATGATACTAAATGATTTATTTAATGAAACCTATTAATGGTTTAACCTTATTGTTTTGCAGCACTGCTATAATAGTATATTTCTCGCCAGGGCCGGACCGAGCCAGCGCGGGCCCATGTGAATATTTTTACCCGACACCCCCATTTTTCCAAAACATAATTTTCTTATGCAGGGCTGCAGCTTGTATGCTGGGGGGCTGAAGTGGCGCCCCTTTCCAGGAAAACACTACCGACGTCTGTTAAGTTTTTGATACACTACGATTTATGCATAATTATGCTATTTGTGCGCTCTGTGGTGTAAAACGGACCGCGTCCCTTACTATCTTGCATAAATGGAAGAAGTAAATGGACAATAATTGCTGGACATGTTTTAAATGTGTATGATAAATCCCAAAAAATATTTCTGATTTATTTAAATCTTCGCTGATAAAACTCCTTTTGCCTTTTATGTTATCCTTTTATATCATTGTGAGTACAATAGTCTCGAGTTCTATTGTGTTTTAATAATAGAAATTGTTATTCGGTGTTGATCAAAATCCTATACAACACATCCGGTTTTATGATATCCTTACACATTACACTGAATTTAAACTAACATTTCAGCAAGACCTCGAAAAATCGATTTGGATAACCAAATATTTATAACGCATAATACATAATGACATTGGCATATTATTTTCGTCCTCTTCTACTTATATCGTCTATCAACCAATCTTATGCGCTTATATATAATGATAGCAAATGGATAGTCTTATGTCTTATTCTTTATGCAAATTAAGATATTATGTTATTATGCGTTATGTTTGGTTCTGCAAGCCTGTAAATGAGACTTAAAGTTTGGCAAAAATTTTTTATTACTTCATGCTGGAAGGTTTATTTATTTTATACTCAGTTTCTTATTAGGGAAAGGCGCCAACTAAAAACACTTTTAGTTTATCTGTATGTAGGCAACTTCATGTGTAATACACATTTTGCTTTTCAATGAGTTGACAGATAGTAACATAACCTCAAAAATATTATAAATTTATTAATTCCCAATTAAGGCAATATTTTTATCGTGGCCGTCTAAGACCGAAATAGCTTCGTTGGTATATCGATTTATCTACGTTGTTCCAAAAAACTAATAACTCTTCTCTCTAGAATAGGCATTTCATTCGTTAAAGCTGACAAAAACGTCGGCAACATAAACATTCGTCTGTCTTACTCGCACATCTTTGTTCTAACAGAGACAACAATACCAGTTACTGGTAACTGTTATTGTTCAGGCCTGAATATACCTACTATTTGTTTACAAACAAACCGAGATGTTGGCGATACTTTATTTTAACGGTATGCGTCTTCTAGAAAGAAGAGTTATTAGTTCGTTGGTTCTTTCTGACCTTGGTGCATAAATAACCATTTTATTTCTTTGTTTCGTTTAAAAAAAGTATGCTCTAAACTGTAACAAGGACCTTTCTGATATGAGTATATAATCGATGTCTTTTACATTTATTTCCTTCTTTAATTTCTTGTCCGTCTTCCCGTATATACTTGTGCACACTTTGGTATGTTACATTCCTTAATCACGTCATAAGTTACACCGTAATAAAATTATATTGTTATTGTCCTTCTTTGATACTCAACAGCTAATTTTCTTTGAAATCTAGTTAATCTTTTTGTGGCCTTTAAAACTTGTTCTTTTTATAAAGCTTTTTCTTAGATAAATAATAAGTATTACGAGTTTCTGAAAATAAAATATATTTATAAATATAGCTATGATAACTTAAAAAATTAATTTTCTACAGATAATCTTTGTCATTAACTCGGTTTTAAGACATGTTTCCATTTTCGGATGAATGGTCTGTGAACTTTTCGCATAACTTTTTATGTAGAAGCGACCTTGTGTCGTATTTTGGTAACACCCTGTATGAAAATAAAAAACAAAACCGAAAAATTGCAAACTGTGTAAATTTTATATAGACTATTTCACAAACAATATATAGGCCAATCAAAACCTTGCATTTTTAGTTTCTGGACCAATCAGATCAAAATGAATCTGATAATTTTTGCATATGTGCACTATGGAAACTAGAAACAGTTCCTGACATCTTAATAAATGTTATATTTTTGCAAAATATGTTATTAATTTGTGAAGCTTGCCTTTAGTTGATTTATTTTGATTGATAAGCAATATAAATGCTTATTTTATTACCAAAGCATCCTAATTATAAACCCTAATTAATTTCAGATAATATATTATATTTTATTCACTTTCCATCTTAAAAGCTTTAAATCACTGATATTCATAAATTTTAATTTATTTAATTGAATCTTGGTATTCAAAACAGGCCACTAAAAACTAATTTAAACACTTATATATTAAAAATATATTTGCAGTAAAGAATTAAGGAAATCAAAACATCAAATGACTGAGCTGGTACCAGTACAGAGTTACCAAAGTTTATTAGAAACCGATAGAAAATTTTACGGTTGGAAACACCCTTTATTTTATTTCTTTTCAGTTGAAAACTAAACTTTTTAAACCAAAACAGCAATGATCTTTATTTAAATGCTAATATATGTGATAAAAACTATTTTATTGGAATAATCTCAAGCATAAAATATCCCTCGAGCAAAGTTTAGACTTGGCAACATTCGCGAACAAGTGAACATCGTGGATTTAAAAAGCGGGGCAAATTTGAGATTAAAATTTTTAATTATAGTTGTAAAGTATTA
Source organism: Brachypterus glaber (assembly GCA_958510825.1). NCBI lineage: Eukaryota > Metazoa > Arthropoda > Insecta > Coleoptera > Kateretidae > Brachypterus > Brachypterus glaber. Next base: position 22,207,310 of record OY294050.1, read on the forward strand.
TTGTTGTTTAGTTCTTAAATTTTTAATTTAAATATGAAACAACATAAAACATTGTAAAATATATATACTTTCTTATTTTGTTTGTGAAATAGTCTTTCAAAATACCATTCGTGCATGTTGAATTATACATAGTTTTTTTTTACAGTCTATAAAAAAATATTTTGCTTAAGGAAATTGTTTGAGTGCATTTTTCGTGTTACAAAATTCCGAGGTCGAGGAATTTTGATGAAAAATGCACGATATGCAAAATATTTTTTTTAATATAGTAAAAAAATTATCGATAATTCAACATGCACTTATCATATTACTACTGCAAATTTTTATCCTTTAGTTAATATGTTGATAAATTAACCGATTGTGTAACTTGTTTTGCCACCATCGCGATGCATCGCCAAAAGTATCTCATTAGCAAAACTCCCTGAATTACATTCCTGCAATTTGGTATTCTGTTTACGTTGTCCAAGTCAGAGAGATTCAATTACTTGCCCTGGAAACTTTTCACCATACCAAAACAAATAACACTATTCAAAAAGATTTTGCCTTATATATGTTACTGTGAAACACCGAAATCTGAGCGAAATCTGAGAATGTCGACATTCACCGGAGTCCGAAAACTAAAATAATGGGGGAGCGTTGGTTTACGTTAACGTTGTTTTTTTTTGGTTTTTGGCTGTTTTGGTGTTTTTGAAATATTTTTATTAACGATCCTGAAAAAATCAGCTGTGAGGTGCTAAATGTTATGACGTCAGAACTAACCTAACCCCGTAAAGTTATGACGTCATAAAATTTAGCACATCACAGTAGATTTTTTCAGGATAGTTTATTTATTTAAATATATTTAAAATCAAGTGGTAACCTTGTCGGTATTATACAAAATGCAATTTATATTTATTCTACCTCTAATTTCATTTTGTCTAAATTATTTAAAAGTTTCTATATAAGATTTAAAAAATCTGAAATTAGTACTTACCAATTAAAAACGAAAATAATTTATCTTGTACATAAGTGCCTATTCACAGGCTCGCATAAGAACGTAATACATAACAATGCGATGCCGTGATTGACTTGATGTGCAGCCATGTATCTTGTAAGCCAATCACGACACCTCATTCTTATGTTTTATGTTCTTATGCAAGCTTCTGGATAGGCCTTAAATGTCCTATCATATTTTTTAATTCAAATGTTTACTGATGTCATGTATGTCATGACAATTGTATTTCTATATTTATATTCTATTTGTAAAAACATAGGAAAATAATAGAAATGATAAATAAATAAAATTAAAAAATATAAACAATGTATTCCCATTCTTAAGGTGGAGTGAAATATTTCAAAAAATAAAACTTGAAGTATTCTCCACATTTTATTGCTATTCGTTTCATAACAATACAAAAAAATATCTAAAGCACGTGTATGCTTAATCTAGTCTTTAAAAAAGGGTTAAATTTGTTGAATAGTGTCAATTGGCTTTGAAACTTTTCATCATTCCAAAACAAATAATTCTCAACGTGGGTACCAATCGATGGTAAGTTTTTATTATATCATACGTGACTTATATGTTAAAAGATGGACGGCAGTATTAACAGACAGGTACCTACAACCAAAAAAATGTTGACAGGAATTTAAATTCGTACTTTTAATTTAATTTATTATTAAAAAGTATTAAGTATTTTTGTTCATATTTTTTTCTCTCAAAACTGAAAAGAACTTCTTTATCATTTTTTTAGATCCAATAACCTGTTATTTTTTCTTCCCGAAAAGCCAGAAGTAACAAGTACTACCTTTTCCTAAAACTTAAACCAAATAAATATATTTTATTTTTCTAGAATAATTTGTATTTTTTTTTTTCATTATTTATTTTTGAATTAGTTTTTAGTTTTCCTAGCCCAATCTTAGTCGGTTTAGTATTATTTCTTTTCTATCTAATACAAATAAATTTTAACCAGGAATAATACTTATCACCTTGCGTCTCTTATATAGTTTGAAGAAGTTTAAAGACGTTCTCCATCCCATCCTACCCTAGACAACTTTTTTTTTAACCCAAAATGTTTAAGCTTAATTATTTGAAATAATAATAATTTATTTCTGAGTGGTGTTTTATTCTTGGCCTGCCTACCTCTCTTCTGACTCTCAGCTCCCTCTCCAAAACATGCAGGGTGATCAGCCATGCCCCCCCCCCCCCCAGCGAGATTTATTAGCATAGAAATATCTTCAAAATTATATTTTTGGCGAAGGCGCAATTTTTTTCCCTATGGATGCCCCCCCCCCCTTAAAGTGAAATAAATCCGCCCCTGTGATGCAACTGGAATGCCAGAATTTAAGAGGTAATTCTCCATCCAAAAATATAAAAAAAAGTTCCTATAAAGGTTGCTCCGCAAATAAGCCCTAAGGGAGCTACGGTCCTTTAAAATTATAATAAAAATAAGGTTTTTAATTAATAACTCTGGTACCCTTTAAGCTAGAGCGACAAGGTTTTGCATATATACTAGTATTAATAAGGACAATAAGTTTATGTTAATTTATTTTTTTTTTGAATTTATCCAGAGGCGTCCCTAGACGGAAAAAGACTTAACACATTTTTGCCCCAAACCTTTTATATGTATTTTTTTTGTATTTTTTGTAAAAAATATGGACTTCTTGAGTAAAAGTACATAAAAAATGTTATATAGTGTAACACTGTAGGAGCGACCGTTTTATCCTTTCCCCAAGGATTGGATAGACAAGAACTAGTTTGGAGTTCAAACTAGTTTTTCTCTAATTTTCTCAACTAGGTTTCATTTCCATCTCCTCTATATTTTTATTTTAAATTTTGTTTTGAACTGATACTTAAACCAATAGCAAACTCTTAAAAGGTCTATTTACAAAGTAGAGTCTACATACCGGAGCTTTTTTTATTTATTATTATCGCGTACATTCCTCTTAATATATTCGTTATCATATTTAATGTTTTATCCTTGTACTAAAATATATTATATTACCATTCGAGTACCGCATAGATAATAGCGAAACTAATAATAATAATATAAATAATATCGTACCTCATGTAGTGCCGCTATAGTAGATACCTACAAACACGGCCGCTATCATCGTCTACTGCGTTTATTGTGATTTAAGGTAGCCATTTTACCAATAATGGTAGAACCATTCATATTTATGGTGATATAAAAATTCATGTGACATCCTAATAGCGGCTTTATTTTACCCATTAGAAAAATCTTTATTATTTAATTGGATAGCTAATGAACTTGTTATTGCTGTTATTGATCATTTTTACTTAGAATTTAGTCTCTTGAGGGATATAGGCACATATGTGTACAGTAAAAATACACAAAATGGAATTCACCGAATTTATTAACGCTCTGTGGCCATAGCTGTTGCATTTGCTTTGTCTCCAGTCACAAACTACATCCAATGGCCAAGATTCGCACATCTTTAGTTGTTTATTTTTTTACAGTTATAAGCATTTTTAATTTTTTGTCACTAAACTATTTTAAACAATAAAATCATCCTTTAAAAAGTTAAAGTCAGTTTAGCTACCAATGTGTACACATAAAAAATTGTATTGTATGACGCTGTTTTTCGTTCATGACAATTAAACACTGATTAGAAGCCACCGTGGTGCACAGCAAGACGGATGTCCCCCCTCTAGAGCAAAGCAACGCCAATGTATCTATAAAAAGCTAAAAAATATGACAAAAGATAATAGCTCACAATCGCTTAGGCTCTAATCCCCATAAAGGGACGATCAGACCAACACAGCAACATGTAAAGATTGAACGCAAGGTAGCATCGCCGTTTAACGACAGCTTATCAATCAAACAGGCCAAAAAATGCTTTCGCATGTTTGCTATTCTGATTCCAGATTATTTTTTAGAAGCCTCGAAAATCATAAAAGATCTAAATTTTATTAGTTTTTTAAGACGTGCCTATACGTAACTACGTTTTGTTTAAATACCTGAAGAAACCCTAATTTACAAGAAAATTATAATTTAAGTTTGGGGAACTTTATGGTGGTATATAATATACCGTTTGACAAATTAAATAACTGTAATTTAAATTTGAGTAGATTTTACAATAATTTTTGTTGGGAAATTTCCCGTAAGACATTTTCAATGCCTACCATTTTTCCAACATAGGATAAAATCCGCTGATGTTTTTATTATGCAAAACGGTATTTATGGCGTTATAATTGGTTGGCACTTGGCAAAGTGTGGAGGCCTTCTAATCATAGTGCGTTCGCTGCAGGCCTGCTCCTAGCTAAATGATTACATTCAAATTAGACCAGCTTTGACGTTAGTACTCATTTTATCCATTCCGAAAACCTTTTTTTTTAATTGGGTAATGTTTTGATGAATATGTCCTTAATCATTTATACCTAGAAAGTAGAGTCAATCAAGCAATTAAAAAAGACGTTCCATTATGAAGAAGTTGACACTGAATAACTGCTATTTTAAAAGAGTACCTGTTTTCTATAAAATGTGAAATTAATAGTTCAAGTTAAGCTACGCTTTATGTAATTTAGCTAAATATTTAGGTAGGTAGTTAAGTTCTCCAGTCTCATGTAACGAACTAACAACTCTTCTCTCTAGAATACGCATACCGTTAATATAAAGTATCGCCTACATCTCGGTTTGTTTCTAAACAAAGGTATATTCAGGCCTGAACAATAACAATTACCAGTAACTGTTATTGTTGTCTCTGTTAGAACAAAGCTGTGCGAGTAAGACAGACAAATGTATATGTTGGCTACGATCTTTTCAGTTTTTACAAATTAAATGCCTATTCTAGAGAGAAGAGTTTTTAGTTCATTGGTTTCATGTGACCCACTGTTTAATCATTTCTTCTAAGAAGCCCATTTCATTAGATAAAAATATATACTTTTTCCCAATTCTCTCCAATGTACTTTTGTTTGTAACTCTATCTTACCATTCGTCTATAAAATTCTCATATAGCATCATATTTGAAACAAGGTTTTTCTAATTTTGTTAATATCAGACTAGTGTTAACAAGTACAAACGATTCACGTACCTCCTACACTGAAGAATTCGTTACCGAGAAAAAATATTAAACGTTTGTGCATATACGTAACCCCACGAAAGTTTAGTAAATATTCGCTGGTTGTTACAGTGTTTACTAAACCTTCGTGGAGTTCCATATATGCAAAAACGTTCAGTATTTACTACGGTAACGAATTTTCAGTAGTAATATCATAAGTGCATGTTGAATTATCGATATTTTTTTTACTGTATTAAAAAAATATTTTGCTTGGCAATTGTTTGAGTGCATTTTTCGTGTTACAAAATTTTGACGAAAAATGCACGAACCCACTTTCCTTAAGCAAAATGTTGTTTTTTTTTATATACAGTAAAAAAAGTATATATGTATAATCTCAAATTTACCTCGCTTTTAAAAACCACGATGTTCACTTGTTCGCGAATGTTGCCAAGTCTAAACTTTGCTTGAGGGATATTTTATGCTTGAGATTATTCCAATAAAATAGTTGTTATCATATATTTTAGCATTTAAATAAAAATCATTACTGTTTTTGTTTAAAAAGTTAGGTTTTCAACTGAAAAGAAATAAAATAACTGTTGTTTCCACCCGTAAAAAAACAATTTGCGATCGGTTTATAACGCTGTACTGGTACCAGCGCAGTCATTTAATGTTTTGGTTTCCGTCATTTAAAAGAAGTAAATTATTTACTTCTTTACTGTAAATATATTTTTAATAAATAAGTGTTTAAATTAGTTTTGAGTGGCCTGTTTTTAATACCAAGATTCAATATATATTGCTTATCAATAAAAATAAATCAACTAAAGGTAAGCTTCACAAATTAAAAACAAATTTTGCAAAAATATATCATTTATTAACTCAGTAACTGTCTGTTTCTTGTTTCCATAGTAACCAAGTGATAATTGCACATGTGCAAAAATTATCAGATTCATTTTGATCTGATTGGTCAAGAAACTAAAAATGCAAGGTTTTGATTGGCCTATATATTGTTTGTGAAATAGTCAGTGTAGTATTTTTTTCCAAAAAAATGGAAAATGTAAAACTTCTGAATTCATGCTCACGATTTGTATGCTAGAACAGAACACTTGTGGATCACTGTTGAAAGGTGTCACTGAAAATAATGGAAGTACAGTTTACAAATCTGATAGTGTTAAGACAGCTGTTTCTGGTACATGTTTTCAAGTAAAAAGGGACTAACCACGAAACTAAATTATGTTTCTATATTTTTTACTATTTTTAATTCTACCCTGCTGAAAATTACGGGTCTGGGCGGGTATAAATGGTGCATAAACCGGACTTGAGCAGATGAAATTCAACCGCTCAAGTCCGGTCTATGCAACATTTATACCCGCGCAGACCCGTCATTTTTAATAGGGTAGAGAGAGAAAATCAATCAAAAATTAAAATACATTTTAAAGAAGAAATAGGTGAAAAATAAAACTGGAAGAAGGAAAGAACAAAATACTACATTTTTACATAAAAGAAAACTGAGGAAATTGGAGAAAAATATTATTAAAAATACTGCTGCCAACAAAATAATACTTTTCTCTATAGGCCTAGGTTCACTAAAATCAAAAACAAAAAACAAAAATTAAAAAAAAAATTCTAAAAAAATTTTCAAGAAAAAAGTTTTTTTCAAAAAAAGTTTAATTTTTCGTAGAACAAAAAATAAATTGAAAAAAAATATGTTTTTGAAAAAAATTGTTTTTACCCCATTTTACCCCCTTATCCCAAACCGATTTTTACGAAAAACAATCCCAGCCTAGAACTTTGGATAATTAACCTGTGGTCCAAATTTGAAGTCTTTAGCCTGAAGCCTTCTTGAGTTATACTGGAAACAAATTTCCCGGACACACAGACCGACAGACCGAACGACACACAGAAATTTGTTTTCGACGGAAATCATATGTTTTGGATATAAAATGTCCAGAAACGTAAAAAAAAGCAATCAAAATTTTTCGAATTTTTTTTACTAACGCAAGAATTTTCTTGGGAAAAGTAAAATACAAATAATAATGAAGAAAAATTAAAAAAATCAAATTAAATATTGCCCTACCCGTCTGGGGTATACAGGGGTTTTAAGGTTGCTGAAAGTAAATCTGATAATAAAAAAATTCCAACTACCCCCTGAGGGGCGGGGGGTAGTTTTTGTGAAAATTGGTATATAGGGGTTTCTGAGCTAGTTAAAAGTGAATCTGATAATGAAAACAAATCTAGGTAGTTTTAGTGAAAATTTGTATATTGGGCTTTTTGAGGTTGCTGAAAGTGAATCTGATAATAAAAAATACATTTAACGCACGGAGGTGAAAAATAGGAAAGCGATTTTACTGGGCAGTGTATTATTTATGGCAAAATCGGTTTCAGCTCATCAACAAATAGGGAATGCTGGGTTAGAGCCTTAGGACAGAGAATTTATTTATTTTTGTAAACTTGTGTTATCAATTAATAATAAAGAGGAATCAGAGGAATTATTTGGAAAAAATCTGGGAACTCCCGTTGGATTTTCCTTTATCGAATTTCTTTTACCTGATCCCATTTTGCTTGATAACTCAGAATTACGTTAAACTTGAATGGTCTATTGATGACATACGTATCAGATAGTGTATTTTTTTTAAATATATGTAACTATGTGAACCTTTGATTCTGTTAAGTCTTGATTAACAATGGCTGATTTAAAAGGGATCAAGTCCATTCAATCTTAAGTTGACAAAATTGGTGACATATTCAGCCCAACTTCCTAACGGCTATTCATCAGTTGTTCTGGGTCGAGTTGTTTTATCGAATTCAAAATGTTCGTCCTTTTTTCTGTTGTAGGATTTTTTTGTCAGCACGATAACTAAAAACTGAAAATGTTAGTACATTTTAGAAAACACATACCTATTGAAAAACAGAAAACAAAAAAAAGAACAAATAAAAAAATAAGGCCCACATTACATTTAATTAAACTAAAGTTTCTATTTTATTATAATTTAATAATTATCAATTGATAATAATAATTATGTATAATATAAATATAATAACAAAGGCCCACAAAAAAAAATCTGTGCTGGGGTTGAGAGCTACCTAATCTTATGTATTTTGAGCTGCTGAACACGAATCTGTCATAAAAAAGGCACTTCATGGGCTCATTTTTTTGCTACACTGAAATTTCAGATGAGATTTTCACAATTTTAGACAGTATTTTCAGTGTAGCAAAAATATGAGCCCATGAGTTGCCTTTTTTATGGCAGATGCGTGTTCAGAATCCTAAAATACATAAAAACAAGTGGATCTCAACTCCAGCATAGACTTGTGGACTTGTGGACTTTTATAAGGCTTACAAAAAAAATTGTCTGCTGGGGTTGAGACCCACCCATTCTTATGTATTTTGGGAGGCTGAACACGAATCTGTCATAAAAATGACAAGATTAATCTTTGTCCATGTAACATAGAGATTTTTCAGGGTTTCGTGTATTTAAATGAAAAATTGAATCATTATAGAATCTCTTGGTTGTCCGCCCGTCTGTCTGTCACAGCGGTTTATCTAAGAAACTGTATAAACTAGGAATCTGAAATTTGGCATTAAAGTTGGTTTGGTTGGTTTGTTTGGTTAAAGTACAAGTTTTTTTTTGTCAAAAAGTCAAAAATCAAACCTTATTTTTTTTTAGAGGAACCTAGTTGAGTAGTAAATGAAAGATTTTTCATTATACATAAAAAAGTACATAAAAACTTGAAAAAAGAAAGTTGAATTTTCAAAAAAGTGTTATTTGTCGTAGTTCATGAGAAATAAAATACTGAAAAAAATATAAAAGAAAAGCCTGGCATAACCATTTAAGGAAAACTACAGATGGTAGGATTAGGAGAAAAAGAAAAAGTCAAAAAAGCTAGGTACGGAACTCGCAATGCTCAAGTCTACTCGAAAGCACTCGACCATTATTTTTATGTAGATAATCTAAGATAATAATTATTATAAAATATTATTAGTTTAGCATAACAATTTGGTTGACGAAATTTGCAAACTCCAAAATAGGCTGTTATAAATATAACACAGTCAAACAAGTATTTTGTGCTTAAGACCAGACCATTATATCCATATGTATTTTGGCCCGCTAAATCCAAATATGGCATTATATTTGCTCCAACTCTTCTAGTTTCTTTCCCAACTACAAAAATTAAGCCAAAAAGCGCAGAAATTACGGTTTTTATGCTGTAATTAAAATTCTGATCACTTAATTCTTATCTGATAATGATCCTCTAATATATCTGGGACTTCTTTCTTAGCGAGCCAAAATAAATATGGATGTGATGGTCTGGTCTGATCATAGATAAAATAAACAAATAGATGATTTTTGACCGTCTGCGCATACTTCTGCGTCCCGACTAAATGCGTCCTCCATTTTGATTCCAATTGTCCAACATAAAGTAAAAATATATATATTTTATGTTGGTAACACTGTGTTGCGTTAGATAGGAATATTTTCTTTGTTAGAGATGTGTCTTTTCATTTCACTTCAGTAGTCAGTAAAAGTTTCTTTTTGTCGTTGTTTTGTTGCAACAGTTTGTTATATATGTAAAAACTAAATCAATATGTTATACTACACAGATATTTATTTATTTTTACCAGTAATTTAAATATAAAAATATAATTCTTCGCACACACCTCTAACATATTCGTGCAACAGGTTAACATAACCTAATTTATCTATGTTTTGAGTTTGTTTTCGAGGTTTTCTGTTATTTTTTCTACGCGTTTGGTGTTTTGTGCTAGAAGGGTGAACATTTTATTTTATTATAGACTATATAATAGCGTTTTTGAACTTTTAAAGTCTTTCTGTGTTTTTTGTATATTTTATAGTGCTCTTTCAAAGAACTAGTAAAGTCTTTGCAATGACGTGTTTTATAAAAAGTTGTAGAAACATAAAACGACTACTACCTGCAGACAGCAGTATCATATTTTTAAGGTAAGTTTGATTTTTTTTAATATAACATAAGAAAACATTAAAAAGTAAGGTTATGTCGTTTATTTATTTACATTTTACCCACTAATTTAAATTTCCCGGCTGATTTCTGACGTAACTTCCGATCAAAATGGACGACTCGTAAATTTGTATATAACCTTGAGATAACAGCTCATCTATGTTCTTTGTCTATGGGTCTGATGCACAAAATACTTTTCTTGTGGGGCCGTGTAATTCACTATGTTGAAATTTCAAAAATAATAATTGAATTTTCTATATTATAAGTCATCGATTTATGTAAGTGTGTTAAGCCGTAATAAATTTATTTATAAATAAATAAATTTAAGTATACAAATGAAATTTGCACAACATAATCCATAATCTTTATATGGAAAACTCATTGTAATAATAAAAATCTGACCTACAATAAAGGTATAAGAGGAATTCTTTCTTTAATCACTTATGTAGCCAAAAATAAAATATATTTTATATAGACATACAGTGCGGTCCAAAAGTCACGCCCTTACCTATTAACTTTTAAACGAGTTGAGATATCGATTTCAAATTTGAAACACTTAAATAGGACAGCTCAAACTATCTTATCGCACATATTTGATATTTTTAGCTTTTAAAATGTAGATAGAATAGAATAGAATATAATAGAATAGAACTTTATTAGTGTTTATACTTTCGTTTACACAAGTCATGTCACTAAAATAAGTAATTTAAATAAATAATGCCATCAAAATACAATAAGACAATACAATAAAATACACCCATTAAAAAGAATTAAATTTTTAATAAAAAGGGGGTCGTGTAAATTATATAATTTTAAAGCTTACAAAATTTTATATTTGTCTATATATTTTTTATTTTTTTTTTTACTTTTTTTTAAGGCTTTGATTTTTTATTTTTTTTTTTTTGCTAAAAAATTTGATTTTTTAGGAGCTTTTTTGTAAACTTTTATTTATATCAATTAAAATTGGTTTAAAAGTATAATTTTCGTATTGTAAAGAAATTTTCACAAAAAAAAACATTTTTAACCCTATTTTAAACCCCCAAAAAATGTTTAAAAAAAAATTAATATACTGCCAAATAGATAATTTTATAAGCTTTAAAATGATGTATCACACGACCCTTCTTTTCATTTAAACACGTCCGCCATCAGGGCCGTCGAGAGAAAGTCGAGGCCTAGTAGAGTAACATACGGGCCCCCCAACTAAAATATTTACCCCTGCTAAAAAAAGCTCATCACCCCAAAAATTTTACACCTGCCACAAATTTTGATGACTAAAAAGAAAAAATCTCATCGCCCCCAAAAATGTTTAACTTTTCTCCGGATTTCAGGATTTGATGGAAATCCGGGCCATCCGGGCCCCCTCAGAAACTCCGGGCCCGGGGGGAATCACCCCGGACCCCGGTCTCCACGGGCTTGCCCCATGCCCCCTCTCCAAATTTTAAGAGCTGAAAATATCAAATTGTGCCAAAAGTGAGTTGTCTTATTTGAGTTTATGAGCTTATAAGCTTACATATAGGAACGAGACGCGATCTCTTACATTGTATTTTAGCCAAATTAATATAAAAGAATTTTTATGTACATTTTTTTTTTCTTTCCTATCCGATATTTTTCTTTTATAATTTCTTTTAAGTAATTATGAAAGAATAATATCGGATAGAAGAGAAAATTAGAAAAAAAGTCTAGGTCTGGATTCGAATTAGAGTATTGTGAAGAATATTATCAGACGAAGTATCAGGCAGCTTTAAAAGTCGGTTTTGAAGTAATATGCAGCAGTCTTTATTTATACCACCAAATCTTAACAACAAGTAAAAAAATCAAAAAGAGTAATATTCACTTTGATTGAAGGAACAGCGAATTCTTTTAGTTCCTTTAAATGCACAAAGGCTTGTCAAAATTAATATATTAAGGCTCGCATTTTAATAAAATTGAATAAAATAGGTCCGTTGCACTGTGTTTCGTCTAGAAGACAAAATCCATGACCTAATTACATGAAACTAACGGTACCAGGTAGTAAACATCCCCTCCCATGTACCAAACCCAAGAAATAAAGGATTATTCCCTAATTAGGTAGCTGTATTAAAGTGGTAAGCAAAGCGTTGCGGTCAATTTCGAAACAGTTGCAATTTTGCCATAGTTTCGATAACATATCTCAAAATTTTTAGTGAAAGTGAAAAGTGTTTTAGTGATGGAATCATTTATTCAAGGTATGCTTATTATATTTATGTAAAAAAATACAGTTTTTGTTGGGTAGTTGTACTTAAAATATAATATAACTGAAAATACTGTTGATTTTTTTTTTGAAAATTTCTTTAATCTCTTCAAAGACCACAACTTTTGATCTAGACCTGCCTTTAAGCTATTTTTTTTACGTATATTCAGGTTTAATTACCAGTAATCATTTTGGCCCGAAAGTGCCCGCAACTAAAATTATGTGTTTTTTTTTGAACAAGTCGTCACCGATTCTTCGGAAATTGATTATGATGACGGGGTCATCATCGGATGATTTTTAGTTTTAATTGTTATGTTTTAGGACTTATAATTTATATAGTATGTCAAGATTTATTATTTTGTTTTAATTTTGTTAATTTTCATTCGATATTGCACTTTTACGTTTACCTTATTGTCTTATCCTCGTATTATTTCATTGTAAAGAAAAAAATATTTTTTTAATGAAAATAATGTTTTGTTCTCTCTGATATGCCCTTGTTATTGCATAATACGCAATTCTTTGTAATTAAAACAAATAAAATAATTTTGTCCAGATAGCTATACACTAGACGAAACACTGTGCGTTGCACCAACGATGCCAGAACGAAAACAAATCAGTGCTGTAAAAAATACACTTTTTTAAAAAGTCTAGGGGACATTTGAACTTTTTTTAGGAAAAGCCCGTATTTTTCTAATTTTTTCTGTCTTTTTGTAATATATTTTAAATTTCGTGGGGGCGATTTTTAACAACAAATTATATATTTAAGCGATCTTTGATACACCAAACTTCTTGGACGTAATCTAAGGTCAATAATTGTTATTACCAGATTCAGCAACTCAAAAAACGAAACATTTAAGTTTAAAACTAAAAAAAATTCTTGTTCTTTTTACTTTGTGTATTTTAGGAAAAGTTTCATAATCATTTTACACGTTTTTTTGTTCATCTTTTTTTATATTTTACAATATTACCTAGTGGTTCATTTAGTAAATATTAACAAAAGATTTTAAATTGATTTATTAAAATCGTTGTGTAAGAAGTGTATATACGAACCTTAATCTTTTGAATAAACAATGCCTTGTCAGTCTGTTTTAAAGTACAAAAACATTAATCAGCGCCCTTTCTTATATAAAAAAACAAATTATCCGTCAGAAACAATATGTTTTCAGTGCAACCATTTCAATGGCGTAACTTAAAAATGGTTCTCTCCCAAGATTCTTGGCGAGGCCTCATTCTTATTAATTTTTTTAAAAAAATATTAAAATTACACATTTAGAAGTTATTTATTTATTTATTGATTTATTTTATGCATATTATTTATATTTTATTTCAAAAAAGGTTTAGTTTTATAGAATTAAAATTTTAAAGTACTATATTTAGAGCCGCAGGCGAAAATTTTTAGAAATTTTAAGTCAAGCATTTCCCAAATATCATTATAATCGATTTTGGGTTACAAACCAAAGTTATTATTTTTTGCAGACGCAAAATTTATTTTTACAAAATTGGTAATTATGTTTATTATTTAGCTTCAAAAAACCGAGATATATCCTAATGATATATCGAAACATTTTTAGAAATACTTAAATACAACCTACATTTTTCGGAAAGATAATATTTCTTCCCTTTTTTATTTTTTCTAATTGTTCCCGAAATTTTATGAATAGATAAATTTTTTTAAACATTAACACTATACCTTCCCCTGACACATCAGAGCCTCCCGCGGATGCGGAGCCTGTGGGCCTTTAGTTACGCCACTGAACACTTTGTCTGTTACATTATCTCTTCTCGATCTTATCGCGACAAGAACATTAAGATTGCTAGCAAATCTTAAACAATCATTAGATAAACTTCATGTTCACACTCATGTTTAAAGATAAAACTGATATAGTTAAACATTTAGAAGTCTAGAAGAATGGGACAAGTGACGCCTAACGATCGTCAAAACCATGTTTATTTTACTATGTAATAATTTTCTTGGACTTGAATAGTATTGGCCGGAGGCTAATTTTAACTGTTCTTGATAAAGATTTTAAACAATTAATTTGGGGTATAGCCAAGCTATGATTTGCACACACACTAAGAGAAATACAAGAGAACAACATAGCAATATAATCACTAGGCTACAAATGTACCAGGAAAAATAAAATCAGAAAGAATAACAAAAAGAGAAAAAATACGACATCAAAGGAATTAAAACATAAAGTAAAGCAAAAAAATCAAAAAATCTAAGGGGCAATAAAAATATGGCAGACTTAAACAAAATTGCGGTGGATAGACTAAAATTTATTTTTTAAGGTATAGTTATTTTAAACCTTCCCGCTTGTAAACAATCTCGAAATTACCATAGCAACGTAAGATACGCATGCGTTGTAAGCGAAATGACTAGGCCCAATTTACACAACCGTAAAACGTTGACGTGCCATTAACGAGAACAAAAACAATGGTTTATTCCTCTAAATTATTGGAATAAAAGCGATTTTATAAGCAAATTTTTTTTCTACAGGAATACAAAAGTGTTTTTAGCAACAGCTCTATCAATTCTCTTTTTTTACATCAAAATATCATAAAAACAAAGTAAGTAAACAAAAGCCATTTTCAAATAAAAAAAACTATTTATATTATAGACTAATAATAATACAATATAAAGTTTTAGCTTTAAAACCCACACAGTGTTTTTGCAAACTATTAAATGTGGGAGATGCCTTATTTATAAATATATAAACAAAAAGCTACTTGAAAAGAAGCCTTACTGCCATTGTTCTTACAAAAACATCCGACTTGTTGGCAGATCCATTGTTTTATTATTATTATTATTATTTCAAGAAATACAACACTTTTGCGTAACCAGATAAAATCTTAAACACCTACAATTTATTTTAGTATCTATACTATAAACGTAAACAAATATATTCATCCTACTTAATGCCAGTGATCCACCATATATAATTGATTGATGTACAAGATAGACTATCTATTATTTTATATGGGTATTATTTTTATCAGCAATCTACTAATATCTCAGATATTATATCTGTGTAGGGGAGAACGAGGCAATATTATAACATACTATAATGTCGTATTCTAACATCATGCCCAGATACTCACTTTCCTCTAAATATATTTGCTTGCTTACAAAAATTAGATTTAAATATTTGCAATATTTAAATGTGATCTTTATTTAAATTTAAACTCATTTAAATAATTTATTATATTACAATATTTATACACGTCAGATTAAATAGTTACTTGCACACACACTTGGCACACAGTGTTAAAGCATGATATTTCTGTTTTGTTATACTAGCTTGAAGCAAGCAAGCAAAGTAAAGTTAAGTGAGCTAATGAGAGTTCTGCTGTCCTATAAAAACACAAATATTATCCATTTATCGGTCAAACCAATTCACAATTTGGTTTCAGTAATTACTGATGACACTTTACTGATGTTATACCTTTTTTTTTTCTTTTATGGACAAAATCATACTTGGTAAATGGTCATTGTTTAATTAACTATGCAGAAAGCTTAAATTTGCATAGACTATTTATGGGTTAATGGAGATGAGAGCTGCATTTAATTCGAAATAACAAGAAGGTCCAATTAAAAAAACATAGGCTAATTTGTAAAAAAATCAAAAACTGCGACCGGGAATCGTTTCAAGAGAGAAAATGGCTAATGAGTTGCCTAATTAAAAGTTAATGTACGAATTTCTTCGGTGACCAACGCTACCTTCGATCTTGATACTCGGTAATTTAACACGTTTAATTTGTGGTCATACGCACCGTGTCGCAATACTTCACCTCGCTTTTTAATAGCAAGATAGCGGATAAATATATAACTTTGGGTAACTTGGGGTATAAACTTGGAAATGGAAAGTCCTTAGAAAGTTAATCTTTACAGATATCTAAATAATTGTTTTAAATGTTGTTGATCTCATCCTAGCATTCCTTGAAAAATGCTTCCCCCGTGTTTTTTTTTTGATAATTATAATTCTTAATGATGGATAGTGCATGAGGTTAGAATATACGAATAGTCCAAGGAACATGGGCAAGAAAAGTACTATTCAGAGGAGAGTGGGTAAAAAAACAAGAGTACCTTTGGGAAAGAAACAGACAAAAGCTGTTAACGATAAGGTATCTTAGATAACCTTAAGAAAGGGGAGATAAAAGAATTAAAGGAAAAAGCCTATGACAGAAAGAAATGGAATAGCATTGTAGTTACTCTAATATTTTAAACTAAACATATTTTTTGTTTTCCCGAATATGTGTGATTTGGAGTTGTTCCAAATGTTTATACAGTAGACCACAACAAATGCTTTTATAACATCAAAAAAATAAATAAAAGCTCGTTTATTTTACTTAGCATTTTTTATCTTTTTCTTTTCATTAGTTAATATTTGCTAGCAACTGTTTTCTCTCTTCTATAATGACTCCAAACATATATTGTATTTTTACCAAATCAAACGCTTTTTTGAAATCAATTAAAAGCGCATCACTTTTAATTATTGAACTTGTATTCATTATTTTTAACTAAAGCTAGTACTTAATCTTATTGTAATAATTTAGTTATTAGTATTTTTGCAATTTTCTTTATTTTATATAAGAAACATAATTAGTGTAAGCTAAGCTAATGACATAAGAATGGTATATTCTCAGTTAATTGTACGACCTTGATAAAGGATCTTTACTATAATAAACTGTATTTTTTGTGAAGTAATCTCTCTGTGTAGTATAATTTGTTGTCATCATATCTTGGTTGTAAAACGTTGGCAATATGATTACAATGCTAATGACGCTTACGGACCATAGATCAAGTAGGATCAGAGATAGGCAACTCTCACATAAATTAAAGACTAGTCGGAGCGATTTCCACATTGCAGCTAGCGCGCTTTTAAATCGATCACCGTAAGCCGAGCGCGGTGACATAATACTATTGAAGACGACAGAATAGAAAGATGCAGACTGAAAATTTTTAGAAGTTTTTGCGATAAATTACACTACGTTCTAAATTATAAATTATAACTTATAATCTCTAAAAGAATAATATTTTATAACAAAGTAGACTTCTAATTTTCTTCTACATCTCTTGTGACAGTCTTTCTTTTTTTAATACCTCGAAATTTTTTAAAAAGCAAAGCAGTAAATTTTACATCATATCATTTTGACAAGAGATTTTAAAAGTTGGGTTAAGCTTTTGACAAAAACCGGATAAACCAGGATAAAATAGAGTAAATACTGGATTTTTTGTTAGTTTTTTGTATTGTACTATTTAAATTATTCTTATAATGCTTTATAATTATAAAAGTTATGTAAATTAGGTTGTTTTATTTTTCCGATAAGTTTTATACTATTAATTTTAACTTTTAGAAAAAAAATCAAAGCGGATACTCTGTTTTTGCTCTGATATGTTTTAAATTTGACAAATAAATAACCTTACTTTAAAAATTAATTCTTACCTGTCAAACTAAATCAAACTATGTTGTAAAATGTACGATTTCAATGCCGACCTTGATAAAACCGATTAATGCTTTTTAAAAAATTTCGGCAGACCTCAGATGTAACTGGTCCCGCCCAAGTTCCAAAAAGTTCCTCATAAATGCAAAATGTCCTACTGAATTGTACAATTTGGAAACCTTTACAATTCTAAATAACTTTTAGGATTTGCTTGATAGTTTTTGTTTATTATGCATAATCTTGTTGGGTTTGGAATCATTCTATCTTTAGATGATCTATTTAAAGCTAAGTTTAGTTTCAGAGAGCTTTATTTAATTTAAGCTTTTACTCTGTCCCTAGCCAATACAATTACTTCCATAAAATCTCTACTACCCACATACTTTATTTTTTTTGTGATTAGTGGTTCCTTCCATGCCTGCCTGCTTTTTTTTTCAATATGCCCTCTTTTGCTATGTTTTTAACTGTATTTAACCATTTCCTCTTTATAATTCTCATAAAGCATATATTTTTAAACTGTATTTTATCTCTATTTGAAATCCTTGTTAAGTTGCTATAGATCATAATAACATACTATTTTATTTTGTATATATTTAAAAAATAAAATTAGTTTGTTAGTAAATAATTATAATTATCATTACTCATTATAAATAATCTAATTCTTAGCATTACCAGTATTTTCTTAGCAACGTAAGTAATTCATTGAAATAAACTGGGAAGCAATATTGCAATATTACTGAAAACATGTAAAAACGCTACTTGGAATCTTTTTAAACTCTCGTCGCCAGTAGTATGTTCCACATTGCCAGCTTTATCAAAACGCAATCCATTATTCAATAGTTTGGGATGGTTTTCTGAATTCCCACGGCACAATTGACCATTTTGCTGATTTTAATTTGACGGCCAAATAACAACAAATGTAGGTAACGCCTAAGATGGAATTCTAAGATGGACTTCAAGCATTTTCTTTTAAAATGTATGTTATAGCATTCCTAATTTGAATTGGGTATCCTTGAGATATATAGATATATAGATTATTTCGTATAATATAATAGTTTGGGGTCAATCTATTGTGCATCAAAAAAGAGTAATCCGCATTATGTTTAATTTATCTTACAGAGAAAGCTGTAAACCTACATTCATCGCAAATAATATATTAACAGTACCCTGCATTTATATATACAAAATATGCATTTACGTAAAAAAGAACCTAGATAAATTTAATTCAAATTCAGACTTACACAATTATGATACGCGCAATGTTACCTCATTTTTTGTATACCATTTATTTTTGTATATTATTTTTGTATATGCATGTATTCATTTAAACTGACGAATCCTTTATACCTGTATTGTATATATTTTGGATTAATAAATATCTATCTATCTATCTATCTATCTATCTATCTATCTATAAAACAGCACAAACGCGAGAGAAGAGACGTTACTCATACTCCAGTATAATTTGCGATTGACATAGTTGGATTTAACTCATATATATTCATATATATCATTCAAGGACTTTTTTCCATCTATCTATTTTTTCAGTCATAGTAAAACCCAGCCGTTATAATTTTAGGTTTCACCAGCTAGGGTAATGTAAAATTTTATTTTAGTAGCACATGGATATGAATAAAACACTTATTTTTTCTACTACCTAATTAAGTACTAGCTTACATATTATCTACTGTTGTCAAGGCTTGTTTACCATGACAACCAATCAAATCAGTGAACTCATTTATTATTGACCATTGTTAGACATTGTTTATTGACGACGGTCAATAATGAAAAAAAATTAAGATAACTAGTAACTTTATTCAAATGTCAAGCTGACAGCTATGTCAAAACAATTTTAAAACTATATTTTTAACTGATATTTGAAGTTACTATCTTTAGGTAGAAAAACTATTATATGCACCATATATGCGAACTGTCTGCAAATATTTTCGCCAAATATTTTATTAATTAAAACTGTCAAAATGTTAGGCTAATATTATAAATAATCTGATATCTTGATTTAAAATCAAATAAAATTCTTTTGTATAAAGATTCTTTATTAAAGAACAAAAAAAAATAAAATTTACCGACTTGTTATTTCCATAAATGATTGCCACTTTCTCTGATTTGATGTAACACATTAAAAGAATGTAATAATATATATTAACAGCTATTAATTGAACGTTAAAACATTAATAATTTTGTACTCTTCACATATAAAATATTACAGTAGTTTAAATGTCATCTATTTTCGTACGAAAAAGTTTTTCTCATTTCGATATGTAATATCGTCTTTTGAATTCATGAATCCGAATCCGTCAAATTAAGAAAAAAAAGGAGGTGTTTTCGAGAAATTCGGCTCTAAAAATTGAAAAATATGAGCAAATTTTGGAAACAAATTCATTTATTCAGCTAAACTTTATTTTGCTTAACCCATTCACAGTGATTGACCTCTATACAGGCAAAAAAAGTTTGTGCCATTAATGTGTATGACCGCTATAACACCATCTAAAATTATCAGTTTACCATTAGTTTATTTTCAATGATTTTGTAACACCATGGGATTTTTGGGGTCGCTTATTACGAAGCTGATGCCAGTTTTCCAAAATTCAAAATGGCGGATTAGTTAGTAGTTAGTGCCTATTTCCTACCCGTTGCATATGACAACAGTTAGGAAGTGACAATCAGTTGATTTTACATATCTGCTATCAGAAAATAAGTAAACGTCAAACACATAACCTCAAATTGGCAAACTAATTTAAACATAATTTTGGCGTTTTTTTATGTATAGTATACACACCTAGACGCAAATCATTTCAGTGCACATGGAGTGCTTTTTTTACTCTCGTGCACCAAATACTAGGTTCGCGTACTCGTAATATACTATTGTTTTTGTTGTATGATTTGAATTTTTTACTTTTGGAGCTGATATATTCATTTTATAATTATCATTTTTACATATAATTATCACAAAAACGTTGTTTTCCCTTTTAAAATGGCAAAATTACTCAAAAACTCCAGTTCTGATCAACTTATCGACTAAAATAAATGATGAAAGCCTATTGATTTAGATAAATCAATTCAAAATATAAAAATCATATTTTGGACTTGTTGGATCATCTTTAAGCTTTGAGAAACATATGCTTTTAAGCATATGTTTAAATAAAAAAAAATTTGGGAACGGGCTAGTTAGTACAAAGAATGAAATGGTTGCTCCATGCTGAAACATGAGAGCTTACTTAAAGATATTTGAAAGAGCGAGCAGGGCGAGCAGGGACCAAGAAGAAAATGAGGAAGAAAAGTAGGCAGGCCTAGAATGAAATACTGCTCACAAATTATAAAGGATGTAGGTTGTATTTATTTTAGTATAAGAAGAATTGGAAAAGAATAGGGTGGGATAAAGATCTGCCTCAAACTTGACTTGGAAGAGTAAACACTGTGGAATGAGAAGCATTACATATCTTCACGGTTTAATTTTTATTGTACCCGATAAATTAAAATATTCAATCGTTTTGAGTTTGAACATTCTTTTTGATGTTGGAATTCTGATATAAATTTTATTGGTATTTTAATACTATTGCTTATATATAAGATAATTATCTTACATGAATGTAAGAATTAGTAATAAAATATTTATACTGATTAATAAAATGTTTAAATTTAATTGGAGGCGATATATTTTTAGTCACTTGAGATGCTGACAACCCCACCCCACCCCCCGCCCCCAAAAAAAAACCTATCTACGCCACTGCGTAGGAAAAGCTATTACACCCCAGCTTTATAAATTGGATAATTTTACTTCTCTTATACGTAGTAATTTTAGATTTTTTTAAACATAACTGTCTTATAATTTCCCATTTTACGGTTCTAGTATTATTCTATTGATTTATGGATTATGTATCATAATAATATAATAATATAGATTATATTAGAACGATGTTAACTTGAATTCATCATGTATATTTTCCAAAACAAAGTAGCTGAAAAAATGAAGTCCCTTAGGCAGTCGTTTCAGACTGAAGAGTAGGTAAACTTCTTGCTATAAAAGGACAAATCAACTGCGTAATAATATAAAAAGTGTATAAGTATACGTATACGCGTATTATTATTACATATTAAATAATATTTGTACATACACCAGAAAATAAGTACGTACATACTAATAAACTAAATATTTAAAATTTGAAGTGGATCACCCAAAAAAAATTAAATAATCAAATATCTCCGAATCTCAAGGCCGGATTTAAATAGAAGAAAGATAGATCTTTTGACTATATTTCATTTACTTAGAGTTGTCAAACTTTACAATCTACAGGTCAGTACAGAATAGTATAGTTTTGAATTAGTATAGTATAGTTCATTTCTGCACTATTACATAAGCATGGAGAGCCCCAAATAAGCTTTCGGCTTGTGCTAGGGGCTCTCCATTAATTTTGAAAAAAAAAATTATTCGAATTTTGACATTTTGTATTTCACATAAATTTCCAAAGATCCTCTTCCGCTGTCTCCACCTTGATTTCTATAGATTCACATCTATATATAAATGTGAATGTTATTTGCGTATGGCTTCCCTATTGAAAATTACGGGTCTGTGTATAAATGGTGTACAAGCCGGACTTGAGGGGGCGAATTTTATCTGTTTTTACATCGGCACTTAGTTCTACTAAGAGTGCCGATGTATTGAAATCTTCGCCGAAAAGTCAAAATCTTTGGCCAAGTTTTTTTCACATTTCTCGACGTTTTGAGTCAAAATCAGTAAAAAAAATTTTGCGTCCGTCTGTCTGTCTGTCTGGGTGTAAATTCTCTAACTCCATTTCTACATGAGACATCGACTTGCATATTGTTTCTTATCGTATTCCGAAGCTGA
Source organism: Brachypterus glaber (assembly GCA_958510825.1). Classification (NCBI taxonomy): domain Eukaryota; kingdom Metazoa; phylum Arthropoda; class Insecta; order Coleoptera; family Kateretidae; genus Brachypterus; species Brachypterus glaber. Next base: position 22,229,794 of record OY294050.1, read on the forward strand.
TTAGATTTAAGGGGTAAACGATTGGGGGTAAGGGGGTAAAAATAGGGTAAAACTCCTTTTTAGCGTTTTTTGTTTATAATTAAGGCAATTATTATTGTATTTAGTTAATTTAGCACTTATATAAAAGATAATTTTAAATTGGTCAAAAAATGTTATAAAAAACGTTTTCCTAAAACGCATTGTTTTCGAGATATTGGCGTTTAAAGCAGTAAAAGGTTTTTTTAGCATATCTCACATATTTATAACCCGATTTCAAAAAATTATATTTTAAATAAAAGCTCTTTAAGCCCTATAAAAAATGTTATATACAGTTTTTTGCTAGAATGTAATGTTTTAAAGATACAGAATTTAAAATCAAACAAAACACATAGTTTGAAATTTGAAAACTAGTTGGCTCTAGTGTACGATAGTGCCGATATTTTGACAGGGTGCTTGCAACGTTTCATCTAGTTTTTACTTAGATTCTGCGCTCAGGTTATATTTACCTGATGTAATGGTAAATTTTTCTAAAACATTCAGTATGTTCTTACTTTGTACAAAATAATAATTGTAATTTAATTTAGAAAACCAGTTATAAATGACCAAATCAAATCATTATTCCTTTTTTTGTAAGCATTTATATTAAGTCATAACAATAATTCTTCTATGGCGCTTTATTAAAATAATTAAATTAATATTAATATATTCTGAGAATATAATTCTCGGTTATATCTTTTTATAACACCTAAAACTGCATTTTGTGGATGTAGTATAATTTTATTCAGTCGTAAAATTTGTTTTTTATTTATTTTATCATTTATTAAAATTTAATGTCTCTACTGTCATAGTAGTATCTTGGTGCATTAACTTATAGATATTCCTCAAAAAAAGTCTTCCAATAATGTATGTTGTAGTTATTATACCATTTTTTCTATTTTGCGACTCTTATAAGCTCTCACACGCATTTTGCGTGTTCTTATAGGCCCATAAGAGGTCTCTACTTTTTTTCTTTTGGGTTGGCAACAGACCTGGCCTATCGCTTGACGCTTTCCGTGCAAATGTCAATGTCGCTTTAAAGTTTAATTTTCTACAAAATTTTGTGTTTAGGTTATCTTTACCATGTTAAAATTGTGGCTGGGTTAATTGCAGTAAAAAAGAGAAGAGATGACTATAAAATATATCAAAATATCATTTGTTCTTAGAATTTTAAACATGGTGTAAACTGTAATGTAAATCCAAAACAAAAATCCCTAAATCAGTCATCAATTTAAATGTAAGTTTTTTTAAATTTTAGGGCAAAATAGAAAAAATTGTATAAAGCACTCGTTTCTTCTTTCGTTTTTAGCGCACGAGTACAAGTTTAGAAAACGAGCGAGTTTTCTAAAGTACTAGTAATGTATGTTATGAAACTAGTACTTTAATATACTATACTAGAATAGTATTAGTAGTAGTTTCGAATTTTCCAAAATTTTCAAAAATCGTCCTAGTTAAAAAATTATAGGATGTAGGGGCTGTTTTTATCTCCTTCGATTTTGTTGTAAATTGGACTGTAGTTTGTATTAAAACATGCTTATTTTCTTCATAATTTATTATAATGTTGATTACAAAGATTCGTACATGTTTCTTGAGCAAAGCTAGAGCTAGACTGCTGGCGACACCCAATTGGTTGTAGATTGCGCATGTGCAGTCCAGGGGCGGATCGAGAGCCGCAATATTTGGTCATTTGTAAGTTATTGAGAATATAAAATTTATATTTTATTTTAACTTCTGTTAGAGCATATTGTCTCTAACATGCTGGGGGCCTCAACGAAAGGCAATATTGCCCAACATATTGTAAAATGTTATTGACTAAGGAGTCTTAAAAAAACAATGTTGTCCTTATCAATCTGGAATTTCGTTTGCAATCATTGGAGTGCAATGTAGAGCCTTTTAAAAAAGCTTTTATTTAGGGAAAATGTTACCACAAGCAACTTCAAAAGTTCCCTTTTTTGTAAAAAATGCAATGATTTTTTGTGTGCGTGTATATATACAAACTGCTAACTTTTTTACCAAAGGCGTATATGTATATAGAGCTACATTATGTGCGTATTATTTATCCTAACTGCAACCGTATTAATTTTGAGCGTTTAAGGATACAAACTGCAAATATTTTTTTTGTTTGTTTTTTGTGTAAATTATTTCCTAGGGACCATAACTAAACTAAATTATACTTAACTATTTAAAAAAACACTAGTGACTAGAATTTGTTAATCTATGTACAAAAATATACAAATGATTATTTTACGCGTTGAATGGCAAAACCGAAATTTTTGTAACGGATCGTGAATACGTACCCGTTTGGGTTTTTACTTCAGCAACACGTACTTTGCCGTCTTTTCCTGGTATGACCCTAATAATGCGCGCCATTGGCCATCTTAAGGGGGGGACATTGTCCTCCTTAAGCAATACTAACATGCCTTCAGCTAAATTAGGGCTAATTTGTTGCCATTTAGGCCTATTTTGTAATTGGCACAGATAGCTTTTATGCCACTTGTCCCAAAAATCTTGTTTTATTTTGTTGCACCGCTCCCAAAATTTTAGTCTATTTTCGGGAATGCTAGTGACGTCACGCTCCGGGTAACTTATTATTGGACAACCAATTAAAAAATGACCTGGCGTTAAATATGTTAAGTCAGATGAGTCATTTGTCATACTGGTAATTGGTCGCGAATTAAGAATACCTTCAATTTCTACGATAACCGTGTTTATTTCTTCATATGTAAGCAATGCGTTCCCGGCGATTCGCTTAAAATGATGCTTAAAACTTTTCACACCACTTTCCCATAATCCCCCAAAAACGGGACTATAGCTAGGGATAAATTTAAACTCTATCCCTTCGTTTGCCGAAAAATCAATTACTTGGTTTTTGTTTTCTTCTTTATTTTGAATTTCGTACAATTCTGACAATTCGTTATTAGCGCCTTTGAAGGAACCACCGTTATCACAATATACTGTAGTTGGTTTTCCTCGTCTATGTATAAAACGTTTGAAAGCCGCTAAAAAATTATTTGTCGTCATGTCAGAAATAATTTCCAGGTGTATTGCTTTGACAGCAAAACACACAAATACTACCACATATCCTTTAGTGATAATAATTCTTCTAAGCCTTGACTGTTTTATTTGGAAAGGACCACAGAGATCCACCCCAACATTTTTAAAAACTCTATTTTGGGTAACCCTGTCTTTTGGGAGGGAGCCCATTAATTGTTGAGACATAATTTTTTTTAATCTAAAACATATTATGCAAGAATGCACGTTCTTTTTAATTTCGCGTGTACCGTTTATTAGCCAAAACCTCAAGTTCAAACTACTTAAAATTTGTTTAGGTCCGGCGTGATGAAGTATTTTATGTTGACGCTTTATTATTAAATCGGTTATATGACTTTTTTTGGGTAGTATGATCGGATGCTTCTGATCATACGGTATTTGTGCATGGTCCAGCCTACCGCCGACTCTTAAAATATTTTCCTTATCAATGAAAGGATGTAATGACTTTAAATTATTTTTAATTTCTTGGTTTGATTTTAATTGATTAATTTCACCAAAAAAATGTCTATTTTGTTCAACCTTTATTATTATTTTTAAAGATTCGTCTAATTCATGTGGAGTTAAATTACCTTGAATTTTATTATTTTTATTTTTAGTATTATTAATAAATCTTAGCATGTACGCTACTACACGCTGTAATTTTGTCATGTTCGAAAAGTCTTCGAAAAAGATTTTTTCTTGCACTACCGTGGCTAAAACTTGTTTAGGTTTAATTTCTGGCAATGAAGTTTCAAGTTTTGGTAAATTTAAATTGTGAGAAAAATTTTTGTTTTGCAAAAAATGAGGACCATGGAACCATAAAGGATGAGATTCCAAAGTTTTTGGTTCAACCCCCTTGCTTAAGCAATCAGCAGGGTTGTATTTTGTATTGCAGTACGCCCAGTTAAAATTGTTTGTAATATCGCGAATTTTAACAACTCTATTCGCCACATAAGGGGTTAATTTTAATGGGTCGGTCTTTATCCACGCTAAAACAATGTTAGAATCGGAATAAAGGTATACTGAATTTATTTTATCTTTTAGTAAATGATAAATTTTATGTGTCAAATTTGACAAAAGTAGAGCGCCGTTCAATTCGAGCCGAGGAATCGTTAAATCTTTGTTTATTGGTGCGATTCTTGACTTTGAACAAAGCAACTTGACATTGACATTTTTGTCAAAAATTGACCTTATATATAAAACTGCTCCAAAAGCATAATTTGAACTGTCGCAAAAACCAACCAATTCAACGGTATTGGCATTTGCTAAACCTAAATTTCGCGGTATTTCAATAAATTTCATTTCAGATAGGTTTTTTGAAAAATCAAGCCATAACTTTAACAAATCGTCGGGAACAATATCGTCCCAATCTATACCCGCTAACCAAAGCTTTTGCATTATTACTTTTGCCCCGACTAAAATTGGACCAACAAAGCCCAAAGGGTCGTAGAATTTGCAAATGCAACTTAAAATTTGTCTTTTAGTAACGCAGGCGCTAAAATCACATTTTGGTATTGAAATTTCAAAATTGTCAGATTTGACATTTAATGACAAACCTAATGTTTTTACAGTTGTGGAATTTTTATCTAACTCAACCTTGTCAAAGTGACGTAAATTTAAAGGTATATCTTCCAAAACCGAATCTACGTTTGAACAAAATTTATGCAGTTCAAATGAACCTAACTTTAAAAGATTGATTAGTTGATTTTTTGTTTCAATTAATTTATCGATAGAATTACAACCGGTTATAATATCATCGACATAAGTATCGTCTAACAATACTTTTGCAGCCAAAGGAAAGTCCTTTTGGTTGTCTTGGGCTAGTTTTACTAGGCAACGAGTAGCCAGAAAACTTGAACTACGCAAGCCGTATGTAACTGTTAATAAACGAATGACTTGTAGTTTTTTGTCCGGACTGTCCCGCCATAAAATATTTTGCAAAGGAGTGTGAATTTCATTTATGAGAATTTGTCGGTACATTTTTGTTAAATCTGCTAGTAAAACGAAATTGTGAGTCCTAACACAAATTAAAATATCGAAAAGTTCTCTTTGAACCACAGAACCGTTATATAAAAGTTCATTTAGTGAAACTTTATTTTTTCCTTTCATAGAACCATCAAACACACAGCGCAGTCTGGTGGTCCTTTTGTCATTACGAATGACACAATGATGAGCCATAAAATAATCATCATTTAAATTACAATCATCAAGACTTATAAGTTTGCCATGACCTAAATTTAAATATTCATCAATAAACGCTTTATACTGATCAAATAAGTCAATATTTGAATGAAGTTTCTTTTCTAAATTTAGAAAACGTTTTTGAGCTATGGAAAATGAGTCTCCTAAATTTAACTGTGACATGTCACGTTTTAGTGGCAAATCCACCTGGAACCTATTGTTTTTTAATTGAACTGAATTTTGAAAAATGTGTTCACAGGCTTCTTGATCGGTATTAAATTCAGGATATACTTCTAAAACTTTTTCTGTGGTCCAAAAATTTGAAATTAATTTTTCGACACTATTATTTTGATTTGAAATAGATAAATTACAAACTTTATTTTTAGACTTTATAGGGATTTCACCGCTAACAACGTAACCAAATAACGTGTTTTGAAGTACTAAATTATTTTTTCCTAACTTGAATGTCCCCGTTAATAAAATCTCAAAAAATATATTTGCCCCTAAAAGTAAATTTATTTCTCCTGGGACATTGAAAGTTGGATCCGAAAGTTGAATGTTTTCCGGAATTTTATTTAAATTTGGTTCAAATTTATTGTGGGGTAAATTACAAGTTATATTATTTACCACAGAGCAATGTACATTTAGGGAATAATTATTATAATTTGAAAATAAGTTGAAACTTACCGCTTTTTGAAGTCGTGTTGGCGTATTAGCAACTCCAACAATTGTAAGTTCCTGGTCGTAGACGTCACAGTCGATCGCATTCGCCAATTTTGTAGTAATAAGCGAACTTTCCGAACAGGAATCCAAAATACCCCTTACTTTTATAAAATTACCCTGTTTGTTTTTTATTTTGACCAAAACTGTTGGCAATAATACGGAATTATTTGTGTTTCTACTCATACCTGTAAAAACTTCCGGTTTTTCTGCAACTTTGACAGCATTATCTTGAATGTCTATGTGTAATAATGTATTATGAGAAGGACTATTACATGTATTGCATTTAAAATGATAACGACATTTTTTAATGTGACCGTTAAGGCAAATTTTGCACAATTTATTTTGATGTATGTAAGAAAGCCTATCATTAACTGAAGCTAACTTAAATTTATTGCAACTAAACAGTCTGTGTCCTATATTAAGACAAAACTTACATTTTGTGTCATTTTTATTTTGTACAGTTACATTTGTAACTTTAGTAACACTAGTCCCCTTTTCTTTGGGACGAACCGAAACTTCAGGTAAGCTAACAGATTCAAGCGCTAAAGCCCGATTTTCTAAATATTGAAGAAAACTATCTAAAGTGGGTAACTGCGAGTTATCTTTATCGATTTGATAGCATCTGTTTGTATAATTGTCTAGTTTTTTAGAAAAAAGACAGACTAAAATCATATCCCAGCCCTGTACAGGCTGACCTAAATTTTTGAGACAAGTAACTTGTTGCCTAATTTGGGAAATAAAATCCCTTAAAGCAGTAGCACTACTTTTTGTTATGGTTGGAATATCCAACAATTTAAATATATGATTACTAATTAGTAAAAATTTATTATTGTACCTGTTTTCAAGTAATTTTAGTGCCTCGGTGTAAGACTCATTTGTTAGAGGCAAGTTATCTACCAAAGACAAGGCCTCCCCCTTAAGATAGCTGCGCATGTAATATAATTTTTCAACATTAGATAAACTAGTGTTTTTGTCTATAACCGCTGTAAACATGTCTTGAAACGGTTTATAGAAATTTAAATCCATGCCATTAAAGAATGGAATATTTACACTGGGTAACCTAGCGTTGGGCATACTACTTAGGTTGGGTGTATGTAAATCTGGCAAAGGTGCCTGCGCAGCAACTTTGGGTTGGTTAAAGTTGCCTATGGTAACATTTTTTAAGCTATTATATTTAGAAATTTTTAAATTTATTTTGGAAATTAAATCAAAACATTGAGTTTCAAATTCATCGATATTCTCCTGATCATTTTTATCAAAAGCTTTAATTTCAGCGTCAACTTCAACAAAGAACTCTAGCTTATTTTCAAGTCGTTCCTTTCTGACAAGGAATTGTTCATAAGTGACTTGATCTAGTTCAATATTTTCCCTTTGTGAAGTAAACACTTCAATTCTTGCAACGAACTCCTTGCATTGCTCTCGTTTTTGCTTTAAAAGCTTTAATTCATTTTTTGTAGCCATGATTTTTGATTAAAGCCTAAAAATTGACTTGTTTAAAGCAAAAAACTTGAGTTCGGAAGCAGTCTAACTTTCAAAATATTGCAAAAAATACTTAAAACTTAATATTTACAAAAATATTAGCTTAATTAAACTTAAATTTAAATAAATAATGCTGAATTCATTATTATATCACAATTTTAAAGTCTTTTGATCAAGAAAAAGCAAAAAATATTGAATAAAACTTGTAAACATGAAAATATCGAATTTCTCAATGTCAATAAACTTCTGCTGCCATCTGTGGGCGATCCAGAAAAATAAAAATTGTAGATCCTACCTGGACTGATGATTTCTTATTTTACAGTTTTCTGCCTCATTTAATTATTGCAGATTACTGTTTTAAAAACTTGCCAAATGTCGGTAATTTGTAGATTTCTTTCTTCGGTAATTACTGTTTGTGACACTTGACACTACGAACGCTGCAATCGGACCACAACACGTTCGCGGTATTGCATCATTTTCCGCCGTAAAATGGCCGATTTTTAGCACATTTTTTCAGGAATTTGGCTTAATCGCGCACGATGCCTAACAATTTTTTAGTTTTTCTTCACGGAAATTAACACTGAACACTGTTCTGTTAGTTTTATAACATGCCTTTACGTGAAAATGTATTTTAAAGCCGATGATTCACTTTAAATAATGTTCGGTATTTTTCACGTATTTTCAGACAGGTTTACACAGGTGTTTTTATAAGTTTTTTCCGAAAAGACTAGCTTTTTCACTGTTTTGTGTTTAATCACGTGAGATTTAACGAAATCACTGATTTTCACGAACTTTTGTCGCGTATATTTATGTTTTCAACCGAAACGACTTATGACGCCATTTTTTATCGAACTTTTTTGGCACAAAACACTATCCAAATAGAATAAATGCGGCTCGATGTGACCAAAATGTAGGGGCTGTTTTTATCTCCTTCGATTTTGTTGTAAATTGGACTGTAGTTTGTATTAAAACATGCTTATTTTCTTCATAATTTATTATAATGTTGATTACAAAGATTCGTACATGTTTCTTGAGCAAAGCTAGAGCTAGACTGCTGGCGACACCCAATTGGTTGTAGATTGCGCATGTGCAGTCCAGGGGCGGATCGAGAGCCGCAATATTTGGTCATTTGTAAGTTATTGAGAATATAAAATTTATATTTTATTTTAACTTCTGTTAGAGCATATTGTCTCTAACATAGGATACAAACTTGTTTCATGAAAACATAAGAAATTTTCGTTTTTTTGTCTGTCGTCTGTCTGATGTAATGATTTTTGTAGACGATAACGATAACTTAAGAACGAATAATCCGATCGACTTGAAATTTTCAGAAAAAATCAAGTTCTCTGAGAAAAAGATCCCTATTGTTTTTGAAAGTAATCCCCCAAAAAAAACAAAAAAAGTTATGGGGATTAGAAAAATCGAAAAAGCTGAAAGAAAATTCTGATTAACGTAACTTTTTCAGGAAATATTATGTTTATTATAAGGATCAATTTTACCAATTTTGAAAGTAATCCCCCAAAAACAAAAAGGTTAAACTTTTTTAAGAAAAAAAATACAATTTTTGAATTTTTTTTTTCTAAATTTTTTTGTTTTTGGCAAAAATTAAACTGATTTTTTTTTTTTTTTGAAAAATAAAACTAGTTATAGGGGCGCAACTGCTGCTAGATTCTTTTCTGTGTTCAGGATAGGACCAACTTTTTCCTATCTGTCATTCCGACTGTCTAAGTTTTGTAGCCGAGTTTGTACCTTTCTTACTAGCTAAAGTAAGTAGAAAATTTATAAACTTAACCTAACTTTCAAGTTGAAACTACATCTTGATTAAAAGCTCCTACAAATGAGAACAGGTAGATTTAATTCTGAAATTAATAAAATTTTAGATATCGCAGATGCAAGTTCAGAGGTTAGGAATCACCTCGGGTTCTTCGTGGCCTGATATCATTCTAGGAAATCTTTGAAAAGGGTTTTGTGACTTTTTTCTTTTCTTTTGTATATCTAACGGATAGCTTGCAGCACAATACTGCCGTCTGAAGAAAAAAGTCTTACTTGCCCTTTTCGGGAAACTGAAAATAGTAATTATATACCAAGGTAGAGAAGACATTTTTTATAGCCGAGCGTACTAAATCCCAAGCTGTGTAGCAGCGAGGGCTTTAAGAGTGCGAGGCTATAATAGACTTCTTTACCGTAGTTTATATATTAGTTTTATCACTACTAGCACTATTTAACTATTTTTATTCAAATAATAAAATAAATTATTAACAGAAATAATATTTTTTTCAACGATGTGTCATAAGGGGTAGGTTGCTATTTGAAAAAAAAAGTTGTGTGGGTGGGTACAAGGGGGTGAAAATTTTTATAACTTTTTTACACCAAAATTACCAATTGGCGAAATTTTAAGCAATTTTTCCCAATAAACCAAAATTTTAAAGACAAAACAATAATTAAAATAAATACTTCTAATAAATATTTATTCGTAATGATTTTTAATAAAAATTGAAACTATATATTATATACAGTGTGGTCAAAAGGTCACATCTACTCCCTCTTAACTTTTGAACGATTTAACTTACCAAGTTAAGAAAGAGAGGGTGTGACTTTTGGATCACACTATATATTTAATGTATAGTTTAAATTTTTATAAAAAGCATTATGAATTAATATTTATTTTAATTAGAATTTTTTCTTTAAAATTTTGGTTTATTGCGAAAAGTTTCTTAAAATTTCGCCTGTTGCCAATATTTAAAATAATAAAAAAATAATATCAAAAAAGGTCTTTTACCGATTATTCCTATGGAATCTAGACACATTTAAGAGTATACCCTAAAATATTTAAAGAAATAAAAAATGTTTTTTTTTTTGAGGAATATGGCTTTAAAGTTAATTGGACTAAACTCATTATTGCACCAACGAAATAGCTTGAAGTTGTGAGTAACATATAAGAAAAGTATGTACTTTTTAATGGTGAAAACCGTTTTAATTTATCTAAATTAGTATTTAATTTATTCCACCAGAAAGTCAATTCCTCGATCAATTCGCATTATTTAACCAGAATGTTTTTAGAGTGTAGAATTAAAAAAACAAAAAGTACAGTCAAGTTTTAATCGTAACTAGCAGTAAAACTTACCGTCATCTTAGCTAAGATGAGTATGGCATACTGTATCCCGTATTTTCTAGGTTAAAACAGGTTTTTTATTTTTTACTGTTCAAGATCTACAGTATGTCTATTAGTAAATATATCTGTTCTAGATATTTTTAAATCTTTTATCTAAATGTATATAATGTCTCAAAACTGGAAAACTGGTACTAGAGACGTTTTAATTAACAACCATTAATTGTGCAAGTGGCTTGCAAATCAACTTTACCCTACGATATTTCAAGAACGCTTTGACATAAAGACTTGAAAAAGTTTTTATCCAATACATACAGATAAAAAGACAATTACCAGCTTTATTTTAAATAGATAAACTCAATAATAACTCCCGCGTGGCTTTTACTCCATTGAGTGGATAATTATTTATTTTACCCACTCAACTGTCACTTGTCAAATTATTTTCTTGTAAATGTCATTAAAATTTTTAATAAAAATATGAATTCCTAAGCTATTTATTGGATAAAACCTTGTATGGTACTCATGGGTAAACCGATATTGCCCTCTCGAAAATTAACCGCCTCGCAGGTTAATTTTCTCATGGGCAATATCTTACTTTACCCACGAGTACCATAAATAACTATTGCCACGTTGAAAATCTTTGGTCCAAAAAGTCTTTGTATCAAAGAGTTCTTGAAATATCATAGTTTAAGTTTTTTTTTATATTCATTCGTGTGGGTTACGCGAAGGTGGTAGGGTGTTAAAAACATATAAGGTAAAATTAAAAATGGCGTAAGTTTTTCGCGCCAGCTGTATCAAGTAATTTATGTAAAAATGTGTTTGTAAATAAAATATTATCAAATCTACAATCGGTATAACGATTGATATTGATTTTACAATGGAATGTTGTTAGTATATGTGATGTAATTTAGTGGTTGAATCTGGATTAGGGTTATCCACATGTTTTTGAGGTTATGATAGAAGAAATTTTATTTATTTGAAACAAGGATAACAGAGAAGAAGAAGTAAACAGTTAAGAAAGACCAGGCCAAAAGAAAGTAATGTATATGTGATGTAATTTAGTGGCTGAATCTGGATTAGGGTTATCCACATATTTTTGAGGTTATGATAGAAGACATTTATTTATTCCTACGCACATTTAAACAGAATTGGGAGGTCCCACAAGAAGTCCTACAGAAGACCAGGCCGAAAGAAAGCGATGGTATGGTAGTAACCAGACAAACCATCTGCAGAAATTAACAAAAGAGTAGCGAGCTGGCTAACTGACTAAAGCAAAGGCCAAAAATAAAGAGAAGAAGAAGAAGAAGAAGTTTTTATATTGGAGATACCCCGAATTCATAAAAGAATGAGTGGAAAAGCACAATGGACGTCTGAACAACTTAAGAAGGCTCTTCGGATGAAAGTAATGATAAAAATTACACGGCAATAAATCACGAACCATGTCTAATGTGTGGTGAGTTTGGTAACGACCGTGAGCTATGGATATGCTGCTTAAATTTTGTCCTATGGGCACAAAGAATTTACAAACTTTGAAGGAAAAGTCTTTGTTTGTGATTTTTGTATATATTTCTTTTGAATGGGGGTAATTCTGGCCTATGCCGTAATTACCCCCAGCCTGCGAGTAATGCCGACATTTGCAAGATTTTTCATTTAACTCATTTCCATGAAAAAAAAAACTTTAATAAAACTAAAAATTACAAAGAAACTTAGGCGGCCGCCATTCCCCCCTTTCCCCTTATACAAACTTTTTTTATGGGCATAAGATATGTTATAAACTCGGTTATAAAATATTATTTAAAATTAAACCAAATTTCTGGATCATCCACATTTTTTCAGAAAAACAAGTACAAGCACATGCGGCTTTTTTCTAATAGGCTGCAGAATACAAAATTTTTATCTTTAACTATTTTACTACCTCACTGCTATCGCTAAATAATAGGTTTACTGTACAGGTTAATCATGGGGTTTCTTAATTTATGACATTATACTATAACAGTACATGTATTACGTATAACAGGTATAAAATATGTAATCTGTATTAACTTAATTGAAAAGGAAGAGTATCCCCGTCCGCATATGCGGAGGTTGATAATTTATTAATCAACGTCCGCAAATGTAAATTCTACATAGAAGAGTTTGCGGACGTTGATTATTTTTTAATCACCGTCCGAAAATTTTGTATAACCTTAAAATATCTGAGAGAAATTATATTAAATGCGAAATTTTAGCAGATTGATGAAATTGAAACCAACAATTAAACACATTAAAAATGCAAATTTTATTGAACTTCTTAAAAGAAGAGATTCAACATAATTCCCAAAAGAAAATTGTTCCTCAAAGACTATCAAATGTTTACTAACAACTTAAGTAAAGTTAAAATTTCACGAACTGGCATCTTGCTGGAATGTTTGGAATGCAAGGTCGCCTATAGAATACACAAAAATGTTACCTCTTCTCTTTCCCGCGCCTTACATTCCAGGTGCCAGTTAGTAAAATGTTTACATTACTACCAACTTGTTTACGCATGTACCAGGAAAAGTATTTTATTCCAGAAGAAAATTTCTTCGAATGAGCAAGAGAACTTTCTCATAAAAACAATAAAATTAATCTTTGATTAATATCTTTTTATTTTATTTTCTATGGATATCGCTGTAAATTATTTTTTACATTTTGGGGTCCCCTCCCCCATCCCGTCATGGAAAAAATTATAATAATTTTTTTGTGTATTATTTGACATTTTAGATGGTTTTTAAACTTTTCTTCTATTGCGAATAATAAACTTATGTCCAGAAACAATTTTTTACATTTTTGGGGGGATAAAGGGGGCTATGGAAAAAATGTAAAAACATTTTTTGTGTAAATTTTACTTACCTTTCAAATAGGTTTTAAATTTTTGTCTTATTGTTTCTTACTGTGTTAAGGCCAAAACAAAAATTTAACCCCCCTTTTACCCCCTCCGCCATGACCAATTTTGCTCAAATACGAACTTGTCCAAGATAATATAAAAATATATATGGATTCCAAATTTCAAGTCTCTAGCTTAAAACGTTCTTAAGTTATCGTACGATCCACCTGGATACAGACAAACCCAGCGACAGACAGACATCTTTTTTTAGATAAGTTTAATTTTTATCGACATTCCAGGAAAAAATAGGATGATTTAGGCAAAAAAAAAAAGATTTTTTTTTCAATACATTCTTTATAAGAAAGTAATTAAACTTTACATTTTCGGACGCTGATTAAAAAATAATCAACATCGGCAAACTCTTATGTAGAATTTACATATGCGGATGTTGATTAAAAATTATCGAGGATACTCTTCCAATTGAAAATTCAATAGGGAAACTTGGGTAAAAATGGAAATTAGTTCGATGTCCTAAATCTAACCTATTTACGCCAATTATAATTAGCGAAAATAGGTTAAAAATATGCTAAAAATAATTAGCGTAAATAGGTTAAATATTATAATCATAATTCAGAATGAATTTAATATTTTGTTTACTCGTAGTTGTTTTGTTGAAACACTTTTCTATTTAATAACAGGTAAAGTTTTTCTGTATAGATATATCAAGCCATTTTTTTTTATTTTAGCCTGAAGATGACCCAATATTCCAGGGTAGAAACAATTCTACCTATTGGTAAGCAAGTGAAAAAATAAATACATAAACATTGGTTATTTTTTATCTTTATACTAGAGCACGATCCTCAATAAACAATAGTTATTTATGGTACTAGTGGGTAAAGTAAGATATTGCCCATGAGAAAATTAACCTGCGAGGCGTCAGCCAATCGGTTTACCCATGAGTGCCATACAAGGTTTTATCCAATAAATAGCTTAGGAATTCATATTTTTATTAAAAATTTTAATGACTTTTACAAGAAAATAATTTGACAAGTGACAGTTGAGTGGGTAAAATAAATAATAATCCACTCAATAAAGTAAAAGCCACGCGGGGGTTATTATTGAGTTTATCTATTTAAAATAAAGCTGGTAATTGTCTTATTATCTGTATGTATTGGATAAAATTATTTTTTATTCGATTGTATCTGAAAGCGCTACTTTTCGTATAAAAAGTTTAAATTTTCGGCCTAGGCCTCAAAAGTAAACTAGTGGACGTTGATTTGTTGATTGATATTGAAACTATTGACATTTGAATTCTAACCTCAAATTTGTTGTCAAAAATACAAATGTATTAATATATTTCAATCGAATAAAAAATAGTGTATGATACACTGACGAAAACTCTATTTTTTGTCCTTGTATTATAAAAATTATTTTTGTTCTTTGTAATAATAGAATTACGTACAGTTAATTTGTTTATTTTATAGACATATAGACATTTATTTTATTATACAAACCATCAGTCACGGAAATAAGATACGAGTTGATAAAATTCAATCTCCATTTTCGATTTTGATTCTATAAAATGATTATAGTCATTTTTATAGTTTAAGTCGTAAATATAATAAACTTCACAGCTTGAAACTGAACACATAAAAATTGTAAATTGGAATACCACACTTATTTTGATTATAAAGATAGTTATCTATACAATAAAAAATCGAAAACTTATTTTTGTGACTCATTTAACACAATATATTTAATTTAACCCTTTGAGACCCAGTGGGACATACAGAGCGGTCCAAAAGTCACCCCCCCCCCCTCTTAACTTTTGAACGAGTTTAGATATCGACTTCAAATTTAGAACTCCTAAATAAGACAACTTAAACTATCTTTAAGCATATATTTGATACTTTTAGCTCTTAAAGTGTGGGCAGGGGGGCATGGGGCGACATTTTTTTAAATGGAAAGGTGGGTCGTGTGATACATCATTTTAAAGCTTATAAAATTCTCCATTTAACTGTATATTTTTTATTTTTTTTAAACATTTTTTTTTTTTGGGGTTTAAAATAGGGTTGAAAATGGGTATTTTTTTGTCAAAATTTCTCTAAAAAATCCAAACAATTTTTTAAAATGCCTATTTTCATAATGAAAAAAAAGTAAATTAAACTTTTAAACTAATTTTAGTTGGCATAAATAAAAATTAACAAAAAAAAACTAAAAAATTTATTTTTTTAGCACAAAAACCTGAAAACTCAAAACCTTAAAAAACATGTTTAAAAATTTTAAAAATGTATGGTTATATAGAGAATTTTAAAAGCTTTCAAATGATGTATCACACGACCCCCCCTTCCATTTAAAAAAAAATTCCCCCCGTGCCCCCCTGCTCCCACTTTAAGAGATAAAAGTATCAAATATATGCTTAAAGATAGTTTAAGTTGTCTTATTTAAGATTTCTAAATTTGAAATCGATAACTCAACTCGTTCAAAAGTTAAGAGGGGGGGGGGGGTGACTTTTGGACCGCACTGTATATGTCCCACCCTGTTTCAAGTTACCTCTTGTGCACTGCATGTCCCATTTTCGTTGTAAAATTATTTAAGGGTTTGTTTGTTTCTGTTCATTTTTCGACTTATACTGTGTTTTAATTGTTTTTTTTTTTGCTGCATTTGTTTATAACTTTAAACATGACCTGTATTTATTGCTTCGCATTTAGATGATAAGACTATTCCTCAAGTATCAAGTTGCAGATTTTTGGGTATAGATTAGATCATAAGCTGCTTTGGAATTCTCACATAGATAACCTGACTTCTCAGTTGAGTAGGTACTTATTTTTACTAAAACAAATAAAACCAACGGTTTCGATGGAGGTGTTAAAGATGTTGTATTTTGCTTTCTTCCAATCAAGGTTATCATATGGCATTGAATTTTGGGGAATGGGAGCAAATTTTAATGACATTTTTACATTGCAAAAAAAGGCAATCAGAGTGATGGCGGGTCTTAATAAAAATCATACATGTCGGGAAAAATTTGTTGAGTTGGGTATTTTGACAGTCCCTAGCCTTTACATTTTTAATATTTTAAACTATATTCATAAAAATGAGGAAAAAATATCAAGAAATAAGAGTTTCCATAACTACAACACCAGAAACAACGATAAGTTGTCAATTCAGAAGTCACGACTTACACTTACTCAAAACGGGCCACTGTACAGGGGCACAAATATGTATAATAAATTGGGCCAAGAATATAAGATACTGGCTCAAAATATTTTTAAAAATAGAATTAAAAAAATTCTCATAAAAAAGGCATACTACTCCATTGATGAATATTTTAATGAGAAGATATTTTAGATGTTTAATTGTTATTGACTTGTTCATTGTATAAAATTTTGATGTACTTTTTTTTTATGTCAAATTTCTTATAATATGAAATAAAGACTTACTTACTTACTTACTTACTTTGTTGCTTTATGAAAAGCAAAGGGTTAATCCCTGGTGTACTCAAAGTAGGTGTACAAAATACCGAAATTCAAACACACCTTGAAAAATTCATATAAAAAAACTATTTTGACGTTTCTTCGTAGATATTTATTGTTTTTTGTTGCATTTTTTACAATTTTTATTTGAAACATAAAACTAAAGTTAAAAAATACTTGTTGTTGTACACTCTGTATATAAATTAATTGGTCGTTTATTTTATTTAGTTTTGTATAAATTTATTCTTCACATCCTCGTACCAATTTTATTTCTAGTAAATACCTTATAAGCTGTTACCTTGTCACACATACTTATGTCTTTATACACCTAACTATCTAATTCTAAACAATATATGTTTTAAATACAAATAATCCTATTATTTATATTCTAAATATTTATTTTATTGATTATATTTAATGCTAAATTAGGATAATCAACATTGGTGGTCCTAATTATAAAACATACTAGAAGGTATAACCAAAAGGTACAGTAAACATTTCATAATACAGTTATTAAAAAAGTCCAAATAGTATAAAATATTAAGTTTTTTAGTTAGGGGTTTTCTTTATTGCCCATTTTTCATTTAGTTATATGGAATCATATTTTCGTACACGAAATAAAGAAAAATGCATGTTCACTATACGTATATAGTGTATATGTATATCCTCGTTAGGATATATTTCTATCGCATTTACTCGATAGTGCATATTTGAATGAAATGACAACTATGCACACTCATTTATCCAAACGAGTACACATAGCTTTCATTTTGACAAAAGTTATTTGACGTTTATAAAATTCTGAAATGTCAAAATTAAACACAGGTAATTCTTTAAAATATACATTTTTAAAGAGTCTAGACTGTAGATCGAACGAAAAATGTTGTTCGCAACTCGTTTGCGACAAGTCCTTAGTGCACTCGAATGATTTTTTGACTTCGCTTCGCGTCGTCAAAAAAACTTTCACACATTCTCGTGCACTAAGGACTAAAGTCGCTTACTTGTTACGAAAACTACTATTTTCTTCGACTGCTTTAGAATGTAAGCAAATACACACACTTTTCAAACAAATAATAAATCCATTCTAGCTCTAGATATGGTATGAATATTCCGTATCTCAAGTTTTAGAATGAGCACATGTAGTGCCATCTCTTGTTTATAAAAGTAAAGTAAACTGTAGCAAAATTAGCAAATATATATATTTTACCATGAAATATTGATTAATTTAATGCAATTTAAAGTTTGGCGTCAAAAAGTTTATTAGTTTTTCTTAATATTTGACCAGTATTTTATCAGTTTAGTTCAAAAAATTAAAACTGCTCCATCTATTGTTAAATATTTAAACCTGATATATGTCACAACAATCTGACACAACCTTCAATTTTTGCATTATAATTTGTAAATATGTGCTAAAATTAAATAAAAATCTGTTTTAACTACTGATTTGATAAAATTATTAAATAACATTAATTGCTTTATTTAAAAATATGTATTTTGTTGCATTTACAATGTCGAGTCACAAAAAACATTGTTTTTAACCTTGTCCGCAGTTTAAAGCCATACAGTGTTTCATATTTGCAGTCGAAGAAAAAGTATAGTCTACAACAAGTATGGAATAGTCATTCCGCGCTCGCGGTACCGTCATACTCGCCTCCCGGCTCGTATGACAAACTTTCCGCTTGCGCGGAATATTTTCTATTCCATACTAGTTATAGAATATACTATTCTGTGAATTATTATCCACTTAATATTGTTAAAGTGTCATCAAGCTCATTTGGGTTAAAATTGTATGTACGCGTACTTAAAAATTTAACCCAATTACCGCTGTAATTATGTACTAATAAAATACAGATGTTTACTTAATGGAGCTCTCTACAACTAGAATTATGAAACAAAAGACGTCTACCCTATCTCTCTCATTTGTGCTACACTTTCCAGCCAACCAAGCAAATACTGTATTTGTTTTTCATACAACAAATACAGTATTTATTTGGTTGGCCGGAAAGTGTAACACTGAGCGGCACGAACGAACATAGCTAATGTGAATCTGTAGAAAAAGATAATTCTACTAAAATTTAGATGGCGCCAGTAATTTCTTTAATATAGTTACACTTTTCGCCCGGCCAAGTAAATATTGTATTTGTTCAACAAAGAACAAATACAGAATTTGTTTGGTTGGGTGGAAGTGGGAGTGTATGTATGTCTTCTATCCTTTTTGGGTAGAACTTTTGTCCCTGTCTAATCTAACGGGAGAAATCGCCATTGCGTACGAAATTAAAAGCATGTACCAATAGTTAGCCCACTGGTAGCCATATAGATACCCAATTACGTAGCGGAGAAGAAAATGTTATGTTAATGAGCTAATTTTGAACGAGAATAAAATCAATCTGAATTATTCTAATTGGAGGCAATTTGAGACACATAAGGATCATCTGGAGAGAGATGCCGATTTAGAGGAAAATCGCATTAGTATTCAAGACTTGGAGACAAGAATTACACAATTAAGCGCCTGTACTTTTAAGAGACCTCACACAGCCAAGAATATCTTCAGAAGCTATAAGAAGCGATTTTGTACTATAATCAGAACCAGATTTATCATTAGGCAATGGAGCTCTCTACAACTAGAATTATGAAACAAAAGACGTCTACCCTATCTCTATCTCATTTGTGCTACACTTTCCAGCCAACCAAGTAAATACTGTATTTGTTTTTCATACAACAAATACAGTATTTATTTGGTTGGCCGGAAAGTGTAGCACTGAGCGGCACGAACGAACATAGCTAATGTGAATCTGTAGAATAAGATAATTCTACTAAAATTTAGATGGCGCCAGTAATTTCTTTAATATAGTTGCACTTTTCGCCCAGCCAAGTAAATATTGTATTTGTTCAGCAAAGAACAAATACAGAATTTGTTTGGTTGGGTGGAAGTGGGAGTGTATGTATGTCTTCTATCCTTTTTGGGTAGAACTTTTGTCCCTGT
Source organism: Brachypterus glaber (assembly GCA_958510825.1). Lineage (NCBI taxonomy): Eukaryota > Metazoa > Arthropoda > Insecta > Coleoptera > Kateretidae > Brachypterus > Brachypterus glaber. Next base: position 22,249,632 of record OY294050.1, read on the forward strand.
CTAATCTAATGGGAGAAATCGCCATTGACTAACATTATAGGTTTTTACCGTTTTATTATTTTTTTTTCGACAAGCGAAAATTTTTGTTTATGAGTCGATGTGGAATGCCTCTAGGAACATTTTGGGTGAAAATTAAAAAAAATCTATCCTAGCAGATGTCGCTCACTGATCCTTACAATTATTTTTCTACTCCATATAGCATATGAAAAAGATTTAATTTTCACAGTTGTCCTTATACTGATATGTGGCTCTTAAGAGTGCTAACAAGCATGATCAGTCACTTCGGTTTAGACGACTGTTTTAATCAAAACAAAAGTAGTTGTAAGGAATAGTAAAATAGTATATTATTACAAATATATTTTTCTACCTTTTAAAAATGTACCAAGTTTTTTCAATTAATTAATTTTATGGATTGGAAAATAAGAATCAGTTTCTTCCTTATAGAGCTATAAAAATTCTTATCACGAATAGTTTGAAAAGAAAATATGACGATTCGAAAAATACATGCGATTTTAATGAGGTCTTGGAAACACGTAACATCCTGTAGATGTCCGCTGGGAATATAAAAATCCGTAAAAGAGCAAAATTGTCTACTTGCTTCGTGCCCAGTAATGTTCTCTGATAACGCTTACAGAATAATTCTATTGAGTTTAATGGGTAAAAAGTAGAACTCGTAGATTCGTCGAGAACCATATACACCCAACGCAAAAACCATCTTCCTTATTTATTATCTTTGAAAAAATAACAGAAATGTACGCTGTAAACCGTACTTACACGCTTTCAGGAATTTACTGCTTTTTGAATGCAGCGAGATACAAGTCTGGGTTTTTCATATTCGCACTCGTGGCTACAATTTACTTTAGTTGATAACGATATTTACATATTAAAATTAGATGTTTAAAAAACAAGTCAATGTTGTGTTTCTTTTCTTTTGGTTTCGATCGAACTCAGGAGATAAGTTGTGTTTTGGCGAAAGAAAAACTTTTCCAGTTTTCCGAAAGAAACATTTTTATATATCCGTCCGTCAGTTCGTTCGTCTGTCTGTATATTCGTCTGTCCGTCTGTCCGTCCAGAAACCTACACACTGTAAAAAATGGGAGAATACTTATTAATACTATATTATAAAATTCATATGATTTAAACTGATTTTTTTACTGTTTTAGGTATAGGCAGAGGGGCAACTGCAAGGGTAGTATTTTCCTTAGTCATTAGATATTTTTAAGTGATCAATCAGGGGTAAGCTGTTTTAAGAGGTGACTTTTTTTTAATCACAATTTTGCAGGAGGTAAAAAGTTGGAAATTTCTCGAAACAGCTTTAAATAGGCGCGCCATACCAAACGCTTGCTTCAGGATGCCAAAATGTAATATCCTAAAATCAAGTTTTAAAACTAAAATATATTAAAATTACAATTTCTTTTAAAATTCTAGTACCAATAGTCAGTAATTAAATTGTAGAAAATATTTTTTATAGTACAAAACCAAACTTTAAACTTAAGGTTCTTATTAGGGGATTGTACAGGGGTTTTTCTTAGTTTTATTCTATTCTCGAAAAAAAGGATAGTTTACTGATGAAAAAAATCGAAAAAATATGGCCCTATAAATTTTGCTTAAATTTTTGTACGTTTTTAGTAAACGACATAACATAACAAGATGTCATTACTGATTTTTCCCGAAAAAATCACATTAGGGCGTAATAGTTATTTATGGTACTAGTGGGTAAAGTAAGATATTGCCCATGAGAAAATTAACCTGCGAGGCGTCAGCCAAGTAGGTTAATTTTCGAGAGGGAAATATCGGTTTACCCATGAGTGCCAAACAAGGTTTTATCCAATAAATAGCTTAGGTATTCATATTTTTATTAAAAATTTTAATGACATTTATAAGAAAATAATTTGACTGACAGTTGAGTGGGTAAAATAAATAATTATCCACTCAATAAAGTAAAAGCCACACGGGGGTTATTATTGAGTTTGTCTATTTAAAATAAAGCTGGTAATTGTCTTATTATCTGTATGTATTGGATAAAATACTTTTATAAAATTTTGGCGAAGGATCTTTAAAATTTACATTTGTGGTACTTGTGGTTACTTTTTTATAATCTAAATAATTATAAAAATAACAACAAAATAAGTATAATGTTATAAATAAATAAATAAATAAATAAATAATCAAAATCTCAAAACTCATTGGCACATTTTCGCAAGAAAGTAAGTGCTGTGGAACCGTACCATTTTCAGTTTATTTAAATATATCTATACGGTTAAGGGAGTTAAGGAACTTTAGCTTTCTTACCCTTATAAGCTTTTAAGCCATGAAAAAAACCATGAAATGTACAGTACCATTTATTTGGGAACCACAGGGTTCCATGATGGGCCGAATTTTATTTTATATTTTTGTAAATGATTTATCAAAAAATGTTTACTTTCTGTTTTAGATAGCAATATAATATGTTACTATCTATATATTATACAATAATGACTCTAAATAGTCATTATTTAAATGTTTTAATCTTATCCATGATTGTCCAGTTTTTAAACGTTTAGTCCCACCATATGTCGGTACGAACCAAAGGTGAAGGTGTAACACGAAACATGCTTATTTTTTCTTTAGTCTTAAGCCCAAAGAATACCGTAAGTGGTTTACCGTGTACTACAGTTGCAAGATACCTAGAACACTGAATATTTTCTTATTTTGCAAAACAAGTAGGTACTACTTTGATAGTATGTAGGTACTACTATCTTCTAGGTACACTCCCCGTGCTTTACTCCTCTCTAATACGTCTAAAATTCTCAGATAATTATAATATATTAAGGAGCTTTAGAGATAGATTCTATACATTAGCAGATAAACCTAAGAATACTTACATACTATTTTAGAATAAGTACTAAGTAAATACAAGGTACTGCTTATAAATCTTCTTACAGGTGAAAAAAATCTAAATGTAAAACTATAGTTAATTTTCTTTCTTTTTTTTGGAATTATACTGTACAAATAACACGAAACGTAACATTAAGTATACATACAAATTGTATAATACAATATATTGTACATAACAATTTTTTCTTGAACTCTTTAAAATGTTGTTTATAGAACCAAAATGTTTTCCGATTTTAATAACTTTATTTAAAAGGTAAATCATTCTGAAATTTTAGTTTTTTTGTGCTAAAACCGAGGCAACATTAAAAGACTAGTCCATATCTGGATGCAAAACAATTAACTTATGTCAACAAAGCGTCCCTCGTACCATTTTCGACCTAATTTTTCATTATCTGTAGCTTGAAAATGACTTTATGTTAAAAAAGTCGAAACAATTGTCGCTGTAATGTTTGTTTAATAGACAATAAATTTATATTTTGGAGCGATAACATTTTTTCTATGGTTTATTTATCTACTTTGTTCACCCGTTCTTGGTCGTTTGTTTTTCCTTTTTTTCAATTTTTAATTGGTGAGTGAATAGTCATAGCAATTACCTAATGGCTAATAGCTATGAATCTCAAAAGCCCGCTTATATTAATAATGTAAACTAACAACTCTCAATTATAGTTATTTATGGTACTATGGTAAAGTAAGATATTGCCCATGAGAAAATTAACCTGCGAGGCGTCAACCAAGCAGGTTAATTTTCGAAAAGGCAATATCGGTTTACCCATGAGTGCCATACAAGATTTTATCCAATAAATAGCTTAGAAATTCATATTTTTATTAAAATATTTAATGACATTTACAAGAAAATAATTTGACAAGTGACAGTTGAGTGGGTAAAATAAATAATTATCCACTCAATAAAGTAAAAGCCACGCGGTGGTTATTATTGAGTTTATCTATTTAAAATAAAGCTGGTAATTGTCTCATTATCTGTATGTATTGGATAAAAAAAAAATTATGATCTAAGTTTTATCCAACTCCTGTATCGATAGCCCCAATCTCCCCTACATAAAATGTTTTTCCTCTGTATTTCCACGTACCATATTCATCAGAAGATAGCAGAAGTATTTTATTACACATTAGGAATTAAATGCAAAGTATTTAGCTATTTCACACCTAAAAGGATAGCTAGAAATAATTTAAATTAATCTCACATTAAAACCAACACGTATTAACTTCTGAGTAGGCTTTGCTGGATAATTAAGGTATTTTTAGGTGAAATTTATGAAATTTTAGTTTACAAAAACTGATTTTTAATTAAGTGTTAAGCAGTCATTAAAATGCATATGCCTGCATTTACACCCACTAATAAAAACAATCGAATTAACATATAAAGGATATTTTCAATAATGTTGTTGTAAATCACACTATTCGACAAAATTGTGTTTACGGGCTACTTTACTTAGCACATATTTGAGTTTTTTCACATTACAAAACTAGTAGTTTTTAAAGACATCATAAAACCCAAATGCTTCAGTTTTTCCATGTTGACAATATTTTTCTTTGTTTTTCCACTAAAGGCATATTTTATGGTCAAATGCATTCAATAAACTTTTGAAACCATGCATTTTTCCGTCAAATTCATGACGTCATATAAGTCAAATTTAAAAAGCTTTTTGTAAGATTTTAAAACCATACTTCGTCTGATTTCAAAAACGTTTTCGAAGGTAGAAGGGGAGTTGACAGTTAAACAAAAGCGTCAATAACCTGTTTATTCGTTGTGCAGCAAAATTTGGGCATTTTTTCCAAGCTCCCAGAAATAAATTACTAAATGAGCTATTACGAAAGAAAAAAAGAATAAGAAGCTTACAAACACTTTTCCAAAAAAAGAGGTTATGTTTTTGTATTTAACATTTGAAAATAAATAGTAACCTGTGTCGAATAAGAAAAACCTGTAATTGTTCAATATATTGTTTTTTCTTACGCTTGGAATAGAAATACTGTGAGAAAATACTATGAGAAAAATCCATAATTTACTTTTAGAAAAATTGCAAAAGAAAACTAACTTATAACAAAAGAAAAGTAACTTACTAAACAAGTTACTACAAAAAAAATAAGAGGCCTGCACTTTTCTAAAAAAAAAGAGGTTATGTTTTTGAATTTATCATTTAAAATGTTTATAATTTTTTTCCTGAAGTTTTTGAAAGTTTGACGTCAGCCATGAATGTCTGCATTTGATTTTAAAATTTCGACGAGCAGAAAAATACGCCTTAAAGCAATCTAATTTTATAATATACTGTTTTGGATTTAGAATGTAATGAAATTTCAGGAAAATAAGAAAAAGATGGGTGTTAAAAAATGTTCGTCTCTCTCTCTTCGTTTATCTGTTTGTTTATATGTAAACTTTTCGAACTTTTAAAAGAAACTTTCGATTTAAATTGTTTTTTTACCAAACGACTTAGGGTCTGTTAGGGGACAAAAACTTTTTTGAAAATATAGTTTTTACTCTTTGATTGCCTTATCAAAAACAATCCCATCCAAGAAATTTGGGTAAGGAACCTATTAAGTTCTTAAGGCACAGGGTTCTAGAGAAAATAATTATTACTTGCTATCAGGTTCCAACGCCGGGAAGTTTGGAATAAATATCTTGTCAACCAGTATAACCACTTTAAAATTGAGTTCTTGTCTTTTCGAATAGAATTACAATAAAAATACTGTATTGCATGGTAATAAAGTCATTCAAGGGTCTAATATAACGAATTTATTGTACTATAAATGGTCAAATCGTGTTTGGCTATCATAAGACACGTTTTCTTCAGTTTTTTTTCTTTTTTCTGTGTGGCACTCCCACATACGACATAAATTAGGAACGTTTTATAGTAATACGCTGTTTTATTTAAAAAATATATAGCCGTTTAACATGTTAATCTTGGACCACATACTCAGTAAAAAATAACAATTTTTTATGGGTCTCTTTATTTCAAAATTAATTCATATTATGTAGTTTTATGGTGAGCAATAACACATGAAGTTACTGTATGCGTATGGATCTCAGGAGTTCAAATGTCCTAAAATTTTGCCAAAAAAAGGTCGATATGCCCTACATGATTAGTCGCTGCACGTTTATGCCCAAAATTATCCAAATTTGCGTAAAGTAATACTTGTTTAAAATTTAAAAAATATATTTTTGGATTCAGAATATTATGAAACGACAAAAAAAATGTTAAAATTTCGCTCTGTGTTAATCTGGTTATTTTTATGTAAGCCTTATAACTTTTAAACAGAAGTTCGATTAAAAAAAATCTTTCACAAATCGATTACGTCAAGGAAAGTTTTATTAATAATCTAATTAAACTACTCCGTTCGTCTGTATGTCCATCCGCTTAGGTCTATAAAATATAAGTTTGTAGTACATTATTAAAGGGGTTGTTGTTAATTTACCTGACTAGACATTTAAAATATAAATTTTCGGTCTTAAACATACATTGATTATGAAATTTGAAAGTATCTACATAATTTTCTTTTCTAACTGTGGATCAGTAAAGATTATAATAATTAAATTTAGGATACGCCCCTGTATGTGTTTAGAACTAAGTACAAATAGATTGCCTATTGAATATATCAAAATAACTATAATTAAAATTTTATTAACACTGTAGCCTATAATAGCCCGTACGTGTGATCAATCAGAATTGTAATTAAAAATAGGCTAATTATAGGATTTTAACATTGTTAAAAAGAATTCCAAATATGGGATCTAACACTTTCAAATCAAAAATTAAGTGCTTATTAAATATTCAGAAAATTGATTCGATTTCGATTTTATTTAATAATTATATATGGCTCTAAAAACTAAAGACATTAGGTGCGTTCAATGGAGCTAAAACCATTAGGTTTTTAACAAATAAAGATATTTTAAATCCTTTTTTTTTTGTTGATTTAAAGCCTCATAAGTTAAGAACCAATCCATGACAAAAATATTTTTTTAGACTTTTTTTTTGTTTGGACAACTATGGCCAAAAAAATATGGTGCGTTATATCGCAAAAAAAAAAAACGAAGATATGAAATCATGAAAATAGCTTTTTTATCACTATTACTAATAACAATAAACCTATAACGTCATTTCGTAACAAAAAAATAGCTGTAAAAATGTTAAATTATTGTTTTTACATAGAATTTACTTTAGGTAAAATTTAATGTCCAAACTTAAATCATGTTTTCTTATATCACTATCACATATTAGTTTGTTTTGAGTTCTAACTGTTCAAAATTATTATATGGGTAATACCCTAGACACTTTTTGTCCTTTTAGAGTGATTTCTTACTTAAAAGAGATGAATAGGAATGAAATATGCAATAAAATAGTTGTCCCATTCAAGGAAACAAAATTTCAATTTCAAGAATACTAACAATATTGTTAAAAATAAGGCTAAAAGTATTTACCCTTCTCTATAATATTCGATTATTTGGTTTGTTTTTCCAGACTATTAAATAAACCAAATTCAAACAGTTTCCCTTTGCCTTTCGTCAATAAAATATCTTTTAAAATTATTAAAATTAAAATTACTTTTGACTTGGTAAACGGACTTTTTAAATTTTTCAATAACGCAGCTGCCTAAACTTTGCCATTTTTTATTATTTTTTAATTGCACATCTAGGACAATCTACTTATGTTAACAAAAACCAAAAATACGAAGCATAGTTCAAAAACAGGCACTGTCCCATTCAATAATATGTCCCATTGATGGATATTTCCCCCTACCTACCAACCTAAAAGTTCATTTTCTACAATTTGTACAAGTACGAGAATTAACTTAAAGTTATATAAACTAAAACCCAATATAAACCTTTTTATGTCCAATGAATTATTGTAAAAAACTAACAAGAAACATTATCCTCTTTTTAAGCCATAATTTATTCTTCTATGGTTCTATTTAACCTAGAAATGTGCCCATTTGTATTTTTTATTAGTACCATTTAAGATCATAAAACTACAGTCATGGATCTAATTGCCTCTATTCTCTTTAAGCAATTTCGTATTATGTATGTACCATGTCGTATTATTTAATAGTACTACGGCGCCATGCATTCAGTACCACAAGATGGTACTACTTAAAAATAAACATAGCAATATTTGTGTATTTTCAGCAGAAATGGGACGGGTTTGTCGGTATGACAGTTTGGTTTTCAAAATTTGGAAGGTATCCCTAGCCAACTCTATCATAATGATAGTATCACTTCCTAAAAATATACACCCAAGTTCTTTGTATTTATGAGCTCTACTTTATTATATTCTCTCTTTAGCTCTGTAGAGATTATTTTTTCTTTAACATTCTCCTTTAATATCAGATTTTAAAGTACCCCCTATTGTTCAAGTTTCACCTTCGGGAACTCGGGTGAAAAAAGTTACGAGTTAACTCGGGTACGGTGTCAGAAACCGAAAATTTAAAAAAGATAAAAACCATACCTACTTAAAAAAAATGTTTATTTTAATTGTTCTAATACATGTTACAATTACTTATAAACTATTGTTTTATACAAAAAGGAGTTAAAAATTACAAAATACAGAACATTTTTTAGTAAAAAAATATACTCAAAATAAAAACATTAAAATTTGGCAATTTTTCAAAATCAAAAAATATATATAGCCATATGTATAAAAGAATTTTTTTTTTCGTTTTTCAAAACAATTTTCGCACAATCATAGCACAGAAGTTCTAAGAATATTCTAAGGAGTTTCTAAAAATATTCTTTCCTTCTTTGAATGTTCTAAGAATATTCTTAGAACAAAGTGTGCTATTAGGGATGCGAAGCAGTGCTCTAATAAGACCACATAAAGGTATTAAAAAAATATGGGAGATATAAACTAAAATAATTTACCTTCCTATAAAAATTATATTTTTAAATTTAAAAAGAAAAAAATCCGTATTAAAAAAAAAACTTTATCCAATACATACAGATAATAAGACAATTACCAGCTTTATTTTAAATAGATAAACTGAATAATAACCCCAGCGTGGCTTTTACTTTATTGAGTGGATAATTATTTATTTTACCCACTCAACTGTCACTTGTCAAATTATTTTCTTGTAAATGTCATTAAAATTTTTATTAAAAATATGAATTCCTAAGCTATTTATTGGATAAAACCTTGTATGGCACTCATGGGTAAACCGATATTGCCCTCTCGAAAATTAACCTGCTTGGCTGACGCCTCGCAAGTTAATTTTCTCATGGGCAATATCTTACTTTACCCACTAGTACCATAAATAACTATGTTGCACAATAACTCGGGTCGGATTCAGAGATGTAATAAAAAATGAACGCCTAATTGTTTTCTCTTTGTGCTCACAGTCTAACTATCGGGATCGTAATATATGAACGTACACGAAATGACGTGGCCCTCCTACATCCACCTTCAGTTTTATCTCAGCAAAACCAAGTCGTCGGAATGAGAGACAGCAGCCGAGTTCTGGAAGGTTAAATAGCGGTATACCGGTACTCACTTCGAATACAACTGATCAACACGTAGTTAGGGAGAAAAAGAAGAAGAAAATAAGAAGAAAAAACAAGAAAAAGATAAAGAAGGTGACGATGAAGAAGAAAAGAAGATGAGTAAGAATAAGATAATAAAGAAAAAGAATAAGAAGAAGAAAAGAAAGCAGTATATAACGAAGTCATGTTACGGACACCCTGACAAACAAGCACCCCTTCTCGTGGTCTTGTACATTTATATTATTTCCTGGAAAACATGTTCTACAGTTTAATGTTGGATCTGATAAATCTTATGTTCTTTCGGCGAACGTATGGTATAGCACACACTATCTCTTTGTCATCAATAGTCTAGCAGTGCTAGTCGGCACGCGTGGTACTTGATACTGACAGCATCAAATCCCACTAGACCAAAAACCGTTGAAGATAAAGAGTTTCTATGCAATCACTCAGTAACAAAAATGAGTACTTAATATTAAACATTCCCACACTGAGTATGAAAACTAATTTTGCTACATCTCTGTAAGAAAATTTTCAATCCTGCATAGTTTTAAAATATCAGTATAATAATGCTTAGACATCGATATGGATCTTCAAGTTGGATATAAGTTTTTTCATTAATTTTTAGTTTTCCAAAAATCTTCTCTCTTCTCTCTTTATTTTTGGCCTTTGCCTTTGTCATTTGGCCAGCTCGCTGCTCTCTTGTTAGTTTCTGCAGATGCTTCGCCTGGTTGCTACCATACCATCGCTTTCTTTTGGCCTAGTCTTCTGTAAGACTTCTTAACTGTTTACTTCTTCTTCTCTTCATTAATTATGACCTTTTGGTCATTTATGGTCTTAAACTTCGTCCTTTTTTACCAGATACAAGTGTTATAATTGTCTCAAATATATAAAATTTCTTTTATCATAACCTCAAAAACATGTGGATAACCCTAATCCAGATTCAACCACTAAATTACATCACATATACTAACTTTCCATTGTAAAATCAATATCAAAAGTTATAACGATTGTAGATTTAATAATATTTTCATAACAAACACATTTTTACATAAATTACTTCCAAAAATCTTACTATCTTAGTTTAGGTATAGGTAAATCAACTTACGAAAATCCCTGAAAAAATTCTTACGTAATTTGTGCACAAACCCTTATGAAAATTAAACTATAAGTATATTAGTGCCTATTCACAGGCTCGCATAAGAACATAAAACATAACAATGGGATGCCGTGATTGGCTTGATGTGCTGCCATGTATCTTGTAAGCCAATCACGGTACCACATTCGTATGTACTATGTTGTTATGCGAGCTTGTGGATATGCCTTTAGGTACATATTAGTAGTAGTAGGTAAATTTTGTCATTTAGGCGAACAAATTAGCTTGGTAAAATCACACTGAGAATTTCTTACCTTATAAAATACTAATAGTAGCTATATTAAAGTACTAGTTTTATAACACGAGTTTTTTACACAAGTTTTTCTAATTTGCTCTAAAATTAAAAATAAAAACTTACATTTAAATTGATGACCGATTTAGGGATTTTTGATTTTCGCTATGTTTGAAATTCATAGAACAAACGATATTTTGATATCTTTTATAGCTCTTCAAGTAGCTAAGCCACAATTTTAACACGGTAAAAATTAACTTAAAACACATTTTCGTAGAAAACAAAGCGGTATTGATATTTGTACGGAAAACGCCAAGCGATTGTCTTTTGTCTTGTATTGCCAACCCAACAGAAACAGAAAGTACATACCTCTTAAAGGCCTATAAGAACAAGCAAAATGCGTGTGATTATGAATTTATAAGAGTCGCAAAATAGAAAACCGATTTTATATATTTTGTAAATGGAACCCAAGCAACTTAATTTTTTAAATAGAAGTTTTAGCATAACGTTATTCTCTAATTGTTACGGTAACAACTTTTACTACTTAACTAAAAATACTTGGGTTTCCATTTATACAAAATCAATCAGTTTATTTATTTTGATGTAGTACTTTACATTAGGAAACTAGTTACAGCTAACTGTATAGCTACATGTAGCTAGTTTCTATAATATATGAAGGGTCCAGTAGAAAAACGATGAGGTTTCATTTTTTTATCGAAATCGACATTTTAGCGAGTCTGTTAGCTTGTAACATGAAGAAGCAACCTACAAACCCATACAGGGGACAAAAAATGAAATTCCACTAAAAACTGCAGTTAAACATTTGAATTTGAATGTTTACATCTTTGAAACGAATAAAAATGTTGGGTATACATGAAGTTTTTATTCGTGCCTGGATTCAACATGGGGTTCTAATGAATTTTTGATCGAGAAAATTACTCAGAAAGAGCTCTAAAAGTCATTAAAAACTATTTAACCAGTAGATGCGGAACTTTAAATTTCGTTTTTCTCTACTTTTAAAAAATGGAACCTCATCGTTTTTCCACTGGACCCTTCATATACATTCTTTAATTTATAACCCTGTAGATCATGGACCTGTTGAATAATTAAAAAAATATTTATTTAAGGTTTGGTGTGTACACGTGTGCTGACATTTAAAAAATTAAATATTATTGTTGCAGGCCACAAATTGATTTAGGGTTTCTTTGGGACACTATGACAGAAACGAACAAGTCGTGAAGACATGTTTTACTTCGCATTCCATAGTATACTCTTTACAGTGAATAGTATATTGCGTCCCTCTCGATATACCCAAATTGTGGTTTCTTTGAACTCGTTAAAACGTGGTAACCCCAAAAACTTTTTTATCATGAATATTTCTATCAATCAAAATTAAATTCCGGACACCTACAAAATTGACATTTTTTAAATTCAAATATTTCGAAAACTAATTAATGGATTTGACTGATTCTTTTTTGTTTTAATGCTTAAACATTCTCTACTTTTGTTTGTTTTAAGAATGATTAATTTTTTTTTTCGTATTAACAGCAACAAATAATGTACAACTATGTTTTTTACCCCATCTTCTAGGACTTGCATGGTACGCACTGCAACTGTTTATCAAATTATTAAAGTCTTTTTTATTGCCTCAGTTTTAATGAATATTTTATTTCTTATTTTTTTACATTTTTACTTCTGGCTCAGGATTTTCCTGAAAGTTGTCATTTTTTCAGTTAACTTAAAAAGTACTACATGAATTTGATTGATGCTGTGCTTTAAATTTTAAGCTTAACCGAGTCACGTTTTTCTTCTAATCAAGTTTATCAAAAACATTAATTGGGTTTGAAAATTTGAGTAGAAGAAAAAATAGGCCGAACGGAGTTCGGCGGCAGTTCTGCGAAAGCCTCCGTCAGACGGCAATAAAAAGTTGCCCCGGGATGAAGAAACTGTAGAAGAAGAAGTAAAAGACATGAGCGTAGAAGAAGAAGTAGAAGACATGAGCTTCAAATAAAAAACTCTGATGATTTAGTACTTTTTGAGATGACTGAAAAAATGACAACTATTAGGAAAATCCTGATATCTCCTTAACCAGAAGTAAAAAAGTAAAAAAATAAAAACGAAAATATTCATTAAAACTGCGGCAATAAGAATGACATTAATAATTTGATAAACTTGGCGTACCATGCAAGTCCTAGAAGATGGGGTAAGAAACATAGTTGTACATTATTTGTTGCTGTTAATACGAAAAAAAAAAAAATTTTAATCATTCTTAAACAAACAAAAGTAGAGAATGTTTAAGCTTTAAATATTTGAATTTAAAAAATGTCAATTTTTTAGGTGTCGGGAATTTAATGTGCGGCAGTTTAATATTTTCTCAAAAGTTTATTTTGTATGATTTTTGAAAAGTGGCACCCGAAATATAGCAATTTTGTATTTTTGTCCCATTCAAAAGGGACAAGTTACGTTTTTTTAATGCTTGGAATTTTGGTAAAAATAATTATTTTTGACACTTGGACTATGTTCATTTATTTTCAAATATGCATAAAAGATTTAAAGTAAAATTTTGCCAGCCTTTTAAAAAAAAGTGTCCCATTTATGGGACGCTACTCTTTTATCTGGTGAGCAGTGAAGAGAAGAAAAATAAACACTTTAGTGTGGGAATATCGATGGTTTATTAAATCATAACTCACGTGTATATTTATGTATACATAATGTTATTATACATACCTTTAGGGCGAAGCCTTATTATAATTAAAATAAATTCAAATTGATTTTCAAAGAGGTGTTAACACACATTTTTCTTTATTATGGGTCCATAAATTATTTAAATAGTTTGAACCTACATAGACATATTTTATGGTCTTATATGAAATGGTATGCATTGTGCTTTACAGTTTATTGCACAAAGAAATAAAAAAAATCAGCATAAATAGGGTAGAGTGGTCCACATCATGCGCGCATCGAGGGGGGCCGACGCCCTTCCTGGCTTTTCAGATATATATTATTTTGGTCCTTCAGATTTCTAAAAAAATTTCCTGCGGTGCTGGAAATAGTTACAGAATGCAAATCGGTAAGAAACTTGTATTTAAAATATTTTAAAAATCATTATAATTTGCTTTGAAAAAGTATTTGCCTGCAGAATAACAACCGAGCCGAATCTGAGTGCCGGCCATAAATTTTAATTAAAAATTTTTTTAAAACAATTTTTTAATTCCAAGGTGTAGAAAATGCGTGTTAAAAATTCTAAAAATTTTCGCCTGGTTAACAACTTTAATTTATAAATTATATTTAATAATTTGCATACCAGTATCTTAGAAATGTGAAACCTGAACATTTCTAAAAATTTTGTATTATTTGTAGTTTTATAACTAATTTTCTTTTTAAATTGTTGATTTTTGAAAATACGCGCATAACTTGATTCCCAATAGTCTGATATCACAATAATAAATAATAGATTTTATAAAATAATTGCATATGAAATTCTGAACATACGATACCTTAAGATTTCTAAACAAATTTGCCTGCGGCGCTAAATGTTGTATTAAGCATGGTGATGCCCTCAATCTGTTTCATATTAACCCCACACTCCTGAAAAAATATTTTCCCTTTTTGAGATTTTAACTCGGAATTTCACAAAAACTTCTTGTTAATAAAGTTGTACAGCCGAATTGGCTTTCGTCCCCTATCAAAAATCCTGCTGGAGCCCCTGGTCCACATAGAGACATTTTTTGTTAAAATTCTTATTAAAACGGGTATTAAAATCTTGATTAAAACACAGCAATATTCATGTTTGCAATAATAAAAACTTGTCAGGCCTACTATGGGGATGTTTCGACGCGTATAACTGAGATCAATCAATTCTTCAAAATATCAAGAGTCTCGCGAAACGAGACAAAAGCTAATAGTTGAGCCTCTCGCTAGACGAGAAGTTAATCGTCGAAAAATGCTCAAGTGTTCGGCGAACACTAACTCCAGGTCTATCTTACAAGTATGATAGAAAAAATCCCAATTTATTATAAGCAGTAGTCGGAATAAACTTAGTTATGACTCATCTACATTAAAAATAAACACTGAAACATACGGAATAACTTTGCCGAATTATAAGAGAAATTTTTATAAAGGTCACTAAATCGAAACATTTGACGACTAATTTGTTACACACAACATTACTGACCATACATATTAACTGTAGATATGTATATATATATATCGGTGTTTTTCAAAGAAAAAACTGATATTTGATTTTTATCTTTTAAGAATACTAAAGTTTTTAATTTTTATATATCGATAACTTTTTTCCCACCTTACTCGTTTAAATGGAATCATTAAAAAAATCAAGATAAAAAGAAATAAAAATGTAAATATTTAAAATCTCGCGTCAACGCTAAAGTCGACGCGGCTCCTATGCGAGTACTGGAAATTCGCCGAGTACTGATTATAAGCGTAGCAGGAAATTAATTGATTTTAATGCTTATTAATTTCACAAAGATTGTTTTATTATATTATTTATGATGTCTTGTTTTATCACGATAGTCGGCGTGACTTCATGTCGCTAAGTTTTCGCTAGTAACGATTGAAATTAAAATTACGTGCATTTTTCCCAGTTCAAAGGTTCGTAATAAAGTAAAAATTCTCCGGAATTCTCTCACGAATCGACTGACCGGAAGACCGGGATGCTTTTAATTAATATTATATTATTTATGTGCTTAGTTTTAAAAATTCTGGTGGAATGTTTCAACCAAATTGTTGTGGAAAACTTTATTCTAAAAGGTTTATAAGCAATTTTCATTAAGTATTTTATTTTGTTGAAATTGTTCAGTTTACTTAATTTAATTTTTGTTTTAAGGAGAAGAAGAAGAAGAAGAAGAAAAGAAAGAAGTAGAAGAAGAAAAAGAAAAAGAGGAAAATAATGAGAAGGAGAAGGATAAGAAGGAGGAGAAGTCAGACAGCTGCGTCACGGCACGCCTTGAGGCGCATTGATTATATGGCGTTTTTTTATCCAGCTATTATCTTTTTTAAAAGTCAACTGTTATCTTTGTTTAAAAGTCAACTTTTAAATAAATAAAGGCTAAATAAAGGCTCGTTGACCTTTTTTTTGTCATCAAAGGGGGTGCAAACTTACTGAGGGCCTAAAATTTTGATCTTGCCTCACCTAAAAAAATCACTACACAGCCCTGAGTATTAAAATAATATCTACCTCTTTTTTTGCAATATCAAGTGGTATAATAAATGCATAAGTAATATCTAATAACTTTATTAAACTACTTGTTTATCATATTCATGCTTCCGATAATTGCCGTGTGAACACGTCAATAAAATATGGTGTTTGATTAATTAGGGTACTTTAACATGATTAATTATAATGCTAAATAATCAATTTTATTTTACACTGCATAAGGTAAGTCGTCCAAATAAGACCGCCTTAAGCTTAAAAATTCTAAAATTTGTATCAAATTAGAACCCTGAATTCTAGATAAGGCCCATACCATGTACTATATAAAACTCTGCTGTGGCGAATTTTATAAGGTAATGTGTTATGTGTTATGTGTTATGCTTGTGAATAAAATTCTGTTCTAACCACATAAGAAAATGACATTTCCAACTCTCGAGATGCTAATTTGGCCAAATGGCATCTCTCGAGTTAGAAATGTTTCATTCACTTATTAGGTTAATTTTAAAATTTAAAAAAAAGGTATATATTTTTTAAACCATCCTGCTAGTAAACAATCTTTAAGTTACTATGGGAACTCAAGATGAGCGTGCGTTCTAAGCCAATTGGCAAATTTTGTTTCTGTATGAATAATTTTTATACACAAGTGTTTTGAGTGAAAGCTTTATCAATTCTCCTTTTTTTTTTCACATCAAAACATCGTGAAGAGATTAGACAAGTAAACAAAACAAATTATTTTGTGAGTACCTACCTATACAACATTAAATTGTACTTTTCGTATTTAGGGGTTAACGGTTGTGCATTAAAAACTGCCTTAGTTATTAAGTTAAGGGCCAAAAGATCTAGAACAGGAGCCAGGAGCCTGAGCCCAAAAAATCATCAGGTAGGCCTAAAATTGTTTTACCTGTTTTCATTGTTTTTAAATGCAATAAATTATCATGCTTTTTATTGTAAAAACCTACACACAAACTCTCATAAAAAGTTGTAATACTTATTTGAAATGAGAAGTATTTATTGATTTGGTTTATACAGAATCATTAATTAGTATATAAGGTACAGAATACAACATTTTGGCTTGGTTATGTTGACATGTAAAATAATAGACAAGCAAATGCTTTAGTGTAAATAGGACTTTGTGAAGTATTTAGCGCTAATTTAAAAAAAATAGCATATTTGGAAATACTATAATTGAAAACTTGGCTAATTAGCATTATCTTCTCATTACTTATAAATAAACTAAATATGTAGTTGAAATTACTATTAAGTTGCCTTGTAAAGAAGGCTCAGGAGAACATAGCACATGAGCTTCATTTTCAAATAATTCCAGATATCTTCAAAGAAATTTACCTACCGCTTGGTCGTGGCAACACCTTTAGGGCCACTTGCACCAACTTTTGGTCTGGGATTATCTCAACTAAACCAAGTTAAAAATGCTGCGTTGGAATTAGTCGGCAGTCAATTTGATCCAAGTTAAAAGTCCTGGTGCAACTGGCCCTTAATCATCTTATATTGACTATTTCACAAGTACAGATTACACCGATAGTTTCACAAATAAAATTTTCACCTTTTTTTGATGCATTCACTCAAACAATTTTCAAGCAAAATGATTTTGATATATCAACACAAAATTATCAATAATTTAACTTCCACTAAGGATATTATTGTTGATAATATAATTTTACAGCCTATTAAATTAGAAAATGTCAAAATGAATTATCGGCCTTTCATCTTCGGACGGTAAACCTTTCTATCCTAGATCATTTCTTTTGTATTATTATTATATTATTATTATATTATTATCACTTCTTTTGTATTATTTTATTTCCCGTATTATGATCTGTGAACAATCATGTGACCTTGACCTCATAATCCTTAAAACTCTAAAGGTTTAATATTATCATAATAAACTAATGTCAATACCTAGTAAGCATAAGTATCATCTTTGTTCGTAAAAACAATGCATTAATAATAGTATGTTCTAATTGCTTGGAATTATGCTTAGTAATGGCTTGAAGTGCAAGGTTTTCATAATATTACTAAAGAATAATTAATCATCTTGTTAAACATCTTATTGTAATACTCTGGGTAGTATAAAGAAGAAGATCACAAAAATTCTTCTTCTTCATCTTTTTCTTCTTTTTCTTCTTCGTTGTATTTACGTTTACGCCACTTTTGAATTGATTCAGGCGTATTCTTCCATAACTACTTTATTCACTTTGTTTAAATTATTTTTGAGTTCTAAGATTTGAATATATTTTTTGTAAGACAAAGGAATGATTTTGGAACAGGGTTGAAGCCTAAAGCGGTAAGTCTACAGAAATTAAAGGTAGAATTTGGATTAATAGCGGAGATCTACTTGATGGGGCCTACAGATTTTTATGGATCCTCTCCAAGAAGTCTACGATGGATTTTACTATTGAGTCGTTGGGATTGCTAAGGATTGTTTGCAGGTTGAACGGAAGATCTGTGTTTGTGTTGAAGAGGCACAAAACTTATATCCCTATAACGGAATTTACCTATTTGCGCATGTTTTTTCCCTCGAAGTGAATTGTTCCCTCTTTCTAGCTGTAAGGACGAATAATACATGTTTACAAAAATTTGTCAACAAGCGGTAACTGTGTATAGACAAGTAATTGTTTACTTTTTAAGGTGACGTTTGTCGAATATTTTTTCGAGTTTTTTCGTTTTTTTATAAATTTTCATCATTTGTGCTTTGTTTTTTAAAACATTTTTGCATTTTTATAATTATATGTGTTGTTTTTAGACCATTAGCTAGAAACAGACCATATAAGATATGTTATAAATTTAAATTTAAGCGGCCGGGATATCAAAATGTCGAAGTATTCATGTTGGTTGCCTATATTTCGCATTCTCGATATATAGCTGC
This sequence comes from Brachypterus glaber, assembly GCA_958510825.1. Lineage (NCBI taxonomy): Eukaryota > Metazoa > Arthropoda > Insecta > Coleoptera > Kateretidae > Brachypterus > Brachypterus glaber. The sequence goes on from OY294050.1 coordinate 22,268,435, forward strand.
TAAGTCTCTCTTAAGGCCTTTATAGGTGATAGAATTATGTGAAAAAGATTCATATTAGGTCCGGCAAGAGAAAGATAAGATGGGTTATCGTGCATCGCTAGCATTCCTTACGAGATTCTAGAAATTAAGATTTCTTGTCTCGGCTTGTCTTCATTTCGAGAAAAATCAAGACAGGAGTGTAATTTAACAAATCAAGAAAATCCAAACGAATCAAGAACAGACGAGAATCAAACCATCGAAAGTCAAGACTTGACCAAGGATCCAGAATCTTGATTCATTTTTTTACGTTTCATACACAAAAAGTGAAAAAAGCTTCGATTTTTATCTATTTTAGATGTTGCACATTTTAATATCATTTATAAAAGTCCAAAAAACGATTGACTATTCTTGAGGTATGTGCATTCTGTATGTACATAAAACTTCATAGAATAACAGTGACAGTATAGTTTTCGAAAGCTTATTTTAGCCAATCACAAGCCAGTGTTGCTGAATTATTTTAACTACACTTGGGAAAGCTTGTTTGTGATTTTAGGGTGGGGATCTATCAACGAACTAATTAATAATTCTTCTCTCTAGAATAGGCATTTCATTTGTAAAAACTGACAAAAACGTAGCCAACATATACATTTGTCTGTCTTACTCTCAAAGCTTTGTTCTAACAGAGACAACAATAACATTTACTGGTAATTGTTATTGTTCAGGCCTGAATATACCTACTATTTGTTTACAAACAAACCGAGATGTTGGCGATACTTTATATTAACGGTATGCGTATTCTAGAGAGAAGAGTTGTTAGTTCGTTGGGATCTATCGTACTCGACAGTTTTGCTATCTCAGTTCTATGTATATACCTTTACATGAACCGACTGTATACATGTAAAGATTATACTAATAAATATCAAGCAATAATACCAGAAATGCCAACTTGTCTAAAATAATACAACTCAATCAAAATCGTGTTAAACTGTTAATTGTTCACAGATAAAATTATATCAATATAATTGTCTTTAATTTTTTAATTGTTTAAGTAATTACAAACTATTCATGTTAAATATTTGCATTAAAACAGATACTAATTGACATTTATCATGAATATATTTATGTAGCGTTATGTATTTTAATTTTTATTAAAAAATTATAGGTGAAATTTGGGTAAAATGACGCATGGGTTAGTTTGCACAGATAAATTACGTCAAAATTAATAAAAACATTAAAACTTGATGATGTGCTATTAGCACATTCCTCTTCTTTAAAAAATAACTATTTTTATAAAGGTTTGATTTTTTGTGTATTTTATACAAACCTCATATATATTTATAATTCATAAACTATAGTTAAATACTTGCAAATAATATATTTTACAGTAGCATGTCATTTTATAATTATTTTCTCTCGGAGTCCACTGTCTGATAGTGGGTATTGAAATATGTAGCTCATATTTTAAATAAATTTATACTTACTTAACAAACTAAAACAATAGGTGTTATATCATTTAAACTGGTAGTATGCATATAGTCAGATCATTTTATAATAACGAAGTATTTATTACATTATTTATTACTTATTACTTTATTTGGTAATTGCAACTTTTATAAAAGCTTTTATTCAGGATTATTATGGTTCAACTATAATATAGACAAATACATGCATAAATTTATATATATTAGTAAGGAAATAAAGCACAAATAATAAAATAATAGAAACCAAAATTGATAATGATCATAATAATGTTGGAAATAATAACGGTATTAGGTAATAATGGTGATTATTTTTTAAACTTTTTATCAACCAATCATTTAACAATATTTCTGACCACGTGTTTATTTCTGTCCAATGATATTACAGTTATATCGGGAATTTTATACTGTAGAAAATTCTATTTTAACCTTTTTACGAAGAAGAAAAACAGTCTTCCACACCGTTTTTGTCACTTTTGAGAACGGAATCATTTTCAGCTTGCTCAAATCTATAAAGAATATATTTTTTTCCACCTGGCACTAATAGCTCAAAATCAACCTTTTTTTACCTTTTTACGAAAAAAAAAAAAAACAGTCTTCCACACGGTTTCTGTAATTTTGAAGGTGCGCATCGTGTTCAAAATGTTCAAATTTATAGGTATTGGTATGTTTCATACGTTTGCACGAAGGGGCCAAAAACGGCCTATTTTTAACTGTTTCATAAAAAAGTAAAAAATAAGCAACATTTTTTAAATGTTCGTCCGTTCGTACATCCATCCGTTTTTCCGTTGGTCTGTTCGTCGGTCTGTCCGTCCGTCTGTCCGTCCGTCCGATGTCACGATTTTTGTGAACACGATAACTCAAGAACGACTTGAAATTTTCCGGAAAATCAAGTTCTACAAGGGGAAGATCCCTATTGTGTTTAAAAGTAATCCCCCTAAAAACAAAAAAAAGTTATAACTTCTAAAAAATAGAAAAAAGCTGAAAGAAAATTTCAATTAACTTACCTTTTTTAGAAAAAAATACATACGTTTAAGGATCAATTCTACTAATTTTGAAAGTAATCACCACAAAAACAAAAAGGTTATGGGGATTAAGCTTAGAAAACAAAAACAAAAAACTTATGGGGGTAAACTTTTTAAAAATATAAAAAAGATTATCATTTTAATTTTTTTTTTAATTTTTAATTTTTCGCAGAAAAAAATAAAAAATGAAAAAAATTAAATTTATTTTTTTTTTTGATTACTTTTAAATTATTTTTTGAAAAAAACATTTTTTTTCACAAAAAGAAAATTAAAAAAAAACTGAAAAACTTTGAAATTTTTTTTTAGGCTTGGCTGTTGGGAAAATGCAATATACCATTTACTGTGAATAGTATATAATGGAATGCGTTGCATTACATATCTTCACAGCTTGTTTTTTATAGTTTTAGAATTCGGCCATAAAATAATATGAGTCCAAACTAGCAAATTTTAAATGCTTTCACATAATTATGAAATATTTCAATAAATATCACAAATATTTATATATACCTAATCGTTAAATAAAAAACGCTAATAACCTACTATAACCCAGATTCCTTATATGAACAATTTATGATAATTATTATTAATAAAATGTAAACTAATAAAACTAAAAAATAGTGTTACGCAATTTATGGTTTGATAGTATTAACACTCAAGGAGCAAAAATTAAATATTTTTATAACTACAATTAGGTTACATAAAATTAAATACAAAGAAGGATATCGTTTTAAAGGTGAGTCTGGGCTAAATAAGAACAATATGTTTTCTTTTAAAAAAGTGCAAAATAATCAAAAACAATTTAACAAATTTTTTATTAAAAATTCGTTAATTTTTTTTGTGTTATCGTAAACGTGACAGCAATGCTAACGTGCTAAATGCATCTATCTCATCTTAAAAAAAGTGACATTTTTTTGTTTATCTAAACATCAACATAACATTTGGAATGTATAATAAAAACATTGCATAAAATTAAAATATATTTATTTAACACTACAGCCTTAAAGTCTCTTAAAACTTTTTCATGGAAATAAAGGTATTGAACAAGTTGAAAGCTACATTAAATGACTAGTCTGGTGTCACACTGCAGGCTTTAGGTTACTATACTATAACGGTGTCGATTGCTTTTAAATATTATTATTATAAATACATACCTCAAAAAATACTTGATAATCTTACTGATAAGTCCAATACCCAATGTTTATTTTCCACCATGTTAAATCCGTAAAAATTAACAGCAAAACAACAACATATTTTAATTTTACAGTCAATCGCAGATTACACATCACTATACACAGCCCTTGTTTTGACATGACATGACACTTGAATCGAACTATAGTTAGGTGCAATGTTGCCAAATCATGCATTGACATATGCCAAATTTCTTAATTAAAATAACTAATTAAAGTATGTTTCGGGATGTAAAAAGGACTGAAAGTTTGGCTAAGTATTTATATTTTAGGTATCTATAAGCATATAAAGTCTTGTCGTTGGGGGCCATTTAGCCCAAAATACGATGCCTTCCCTTGGATAAAGAAGCTTTAAATTAAATTATCTAAATTAATAAATTAGCTTTAAATTAAAATAGTTTTTACCGATTAGAAAATTAAATAATACATGGTAAAACATTAATCTAAAATGATGTAAAATTACTTAGTTACCTACTTAAGTAATTTTTCTTTACTCTACTTTACTATGCTGAATTCATGAATTTGTGTAAATATGTGTAAATAAATTTAATTTATTTTAAAACAAGCCGTGAAGGTATATAATGCTTTGCATAATATTATGCAATATTATAATATACTCCTTAAATGAAATTATATGAAATTCATAGAAAATTTCCATTTTTCCTAGTAAAGTTTCAAAAGTTAAGCCTAGCCCTCAATAGTTTTTTGTTTTTGGGGGAATTGTTTTCAAATTTGCTAGGATTGTTCTTTTAAATAAAATATTTATTTCTTACAAAATTACGTTAATAGTAATTTACCTTAATTTTTAAGTTTAAAAAAAATTAAATTCGATTGGATTATTCCTTCTTAAGTTATTGTGCGGCCAAGAAAACGTGACATACGGATAGACGGACGGACGGAAGTTTCTAAAATTTGTTAAGAATTGTATATACTGCCCTTTTAGCTAAAACGCCCTAACCATATTTTTTTCATTTTCGGCTTATCTGCCTACACCGGTTGTTCTATGCAATATTTATCTAATCTCCAGGGTTCCCAACAGTCAGGGAAATCAGGGAAATATGGAAATTTAAACCCGAATGTCAGGGAATTTGGCCATTTATTCGAAAAATTTAGGGAAAATATGAATGTTAGTTAGGACATTTTAACTAAGCCGGGAAGTATAACGCATAAACTAATTATGCTGCGGGACTAAAACAGACAGTTTACTCTCTTATTATATAAATGACTATTTAGTGACTGAAAACTATCATAGAAACAGCTTGTTTATATAGAGGTGTTGGATAAATATGTTTTTTGTAATGTTTAATTAAAATATGTACAAATTTATGTAATAATTTGTCGCTAAATAAAAAAGTACACACAACCGTAATTTATGTGGTTTATCTAGAACAAGCAGGTGATATAGAAATGTACGTACTGCCTTGAGAAGGCCATACATTAATTTAAGTCTACCTACTATTTAATAAATTGAATTCAAATTGCACATAATCATTAGAGCTTTAATATTAAGCTTTGTTATTCTAATTGAAATATATGCCTGCATTAATTTTTTTTTAATAGAAAATTTATATACGAGGGTATTGCAAATTATAATTTATTTTAATTCAAATGCTTTAGATATAATATTGAATCTCTTAAATTAAAAGTTTTTTCAAAATAAAGTTTAGTGCCTTATAGACGGAAAACTATTAAAATCTATAAATTGCACTGCTCTACTACAGAATTTTCAAAATCATTGATTGTGAAAATCACTTGTTAAAATAGTAATTATATACCAAGGTAGAGAAGACATGTGCGAGGCTATAATAGTCTTCTCTACCGTGGTTTATATGTTAGTTTTTTCACTAATAGCACTATTTAGTTATTTTTATTCAAATAATAAAATAAATTATTAACAGAAATTATATTTTTCTACGAATGTAAGCAAATACACAGAATGAATCCATTCTAGCTCTAGATACGGTATCAGTTGTTAGAATGAGCACATGTAGTGCCATCTCTTGTTTATAAAAGTAAAGAAAACTGTAGCAAATTTAGCAAAAATATAAATATTTTACCATGAAATATTGAATAATTTAATGCAATTTAAAGTTTTGCGTTAAAGTTACATAAAGTTTATTAATTTTTCATAATATTTGACCAGTTTTTTATCAATTTAGTTCAAAAAATTAAAACTGCTCCATCTATTTTTAAATATTTAAACCTGATATATGTCACAACAATCTGACATAACCTTCAATTTTTGCATTATAATTTGTAAATATGTGCTAAAATTAAATAAAAATCTTGTTTAACTACTAGTTTAATAAAATTATTAAATAACTAATTGCTTTATTTAAAACTATGTGTTTTGTTTCATTTGCAATGTCGAGTCACAAAAAATATTGTTTTTAACCTTGTCCGCAGTTTAAAGCCATACATTGTTTCATATATGCAGTCGAAGAAAAAGTATAGTCTACAATACGTATGGAATAGTCATTCCGCGCTCGCAGGACCGTCATACTCGCCTGCCTGCTCGTATGATAAACTTTTAGCTCTTCTATTGTCTATTCCATACTAGTTATAGAATATACTATTCTTGAAATGTTCATAAAAATCAAGTAGCCTTGATCAATGACATTTGCTTAAATAATTACTTTGAACTGTAGTTTAAAAATTTAGTTTTTTTTATTTATTTTTTTTTTTTCATAATATTTAGCTAATTATTGATTGTATTAATTGGTAATAATTATAATTAATTATATTTAATAAATAGAAAGTTATATAAAGCTATTTTTCTATTTTGCGACTCTTATAAGCTCATAATCACACGCATTTTGCGTGTTCTTATATGCCTATAAGAGGTCTGTACTTTTTGCTCTTTTGGGTTGGCAACAGACCTGGCCTATCGCTTGACGTTTTCCGTGCAAATGTCAATGTCGCTTTAAAGTTGAATTTTCTACAAAATTTTGTGTTTAGGTTATTTTTACCATGTTAAAATTGTGGCTTGGTTAATTGCAGTAAAAAAGGATGACTATAAAATATACCAAAATATCATTTGTTCCTAGAATTTTAAACATGGTGTAAACTGTAATGCCAATCCAAAACAAAAATCCCTAAATCAGTCATCAATTTAAATGTAAGTTTTTTTTAATTTAATTAAATTTTCTAAAGTACTATTTTGCTCTTAAGAGCAAAATAGTACTTTAGAAAACTCGCCGCAAGCGGCTCGTTTTCTAAACTTGTACTCGTGCGCTAAAAACGTATGTTATGAAACTAGTACTTTAATATACTATTTCTTGCGTTTAATTAGTAAAAATTGCACATGAACTAAAACATCTAAAGTGGCAGAAATCAATTGTGTATAAAATTTACTCCTACTAGGAGAGATAATAGTTATTTATGGTACTAGTGGGTAAAGTAAGATATTGCCCATGAAAAAATAAACCTGCAAGGCGTCAGCCAAGCAGGTTAACTTTCGAGAGGGCATTATCGGTTTACCCATGAGTGCCATACAAGGTTTTATCTAATAAATAGCTTAGGAACTCATTATTTTTATTAAAATTTTAATGACATTTACAAGAAAATAATTTGACAAGTGACAGTTGAGTGGGTAAAATAAACAATTATCCACTCAATAAAGCAAAAGCCACGCGGGGGTTATTATTGAGTTTATCTATTTAAAATAAAGCTGGTAATTGTCTTATTATCTGTATGTATTGGATAAAATTATTAGTGCTATAGGTGAAGAAAATTGATTTCACAGTCTGAAAACATGATAAATAATGGTATGTTCTAAAGCTAGTAGTGAAAAATTAAAATTATTAAATACAAACGGAAAATTTTCCCAGAATATGATTATAAATTAAAAATTAAAAACCTCGTTTTAAAATAATCGTTTTAAATCTTAAAAATAGTTTGAATTTTTCACCTTACCATCATAATTACCAAAATGTTATTTCTGAAAATTCGACGACAAAATAATTATTATCAAAAATAATGAGACATTTTTTAATTCGAGGATGAAATAATTTGAAATTCTTGCTCGTTGTTAAACATAATTGGAGATATTATTTACAAGAATTTTAACGCTGTTCATGAATTCATGAGATTATATTGTTAAGTCGTTACCAAAATTATTTAAATTACAATTTAATTTTTGTTTATAGGAAACAATTTACTCATTACATTTTTACTTTCCCCAAAGAAAGTCTTGCGTTAGTAAAAAAATTTCGAAAAATTTTTATTGCTTTTTTTACGTTTCTGGACTTTTTAAATCCAAAACATATGATTTCCTTAGAAAACAAAATTCTGTCTGTTGGTCGGTCTGTCGGTCTGTCGGTCTGTGTGTCCGGGAAATTTGTGACCACGATTAGTAATCGTCGATTACTCAAGAACTCTTCGGGCTAAAGACTTCAAATTTGGACCACAGGTGGATTATCCAAAGTTCTAGGCTGGAATTTTTCGTAAAAATCGGTTTGAGGTAAGGGGGTAAAATGGGGTAAAAACAATTTTTTTTCAAAAACATATTTTTTTCAATTTATTTTTCGTTCCCTTAGTATTTTTAGACATAGAAACTTTTTGTCAAATTTTATGATGATGTCCAAAAGTCCAAAACCCTATACACCGTGTATAAAAAATTATTTATATGACATTTAATTTATTACATTGTAATTATAATACATAAGTTATGCGTGCAATGTTATCAATTTTCATAACTATATTTCATTTGGTACCTACTACAATTTGTAAGTTTAAAGCAGATTTGGATTTATATTTCTTAGTAGTGGGTTTCAAAAATTATGTAAAAAGATACGTCCCACGTATTGTCAAAAATGGTGTAAAAGAATAAAGGACTTAAAAATCTGATTATTTCATTTTATTTACAAGCCTTTCGTATCTCAGAAAAAAATACAAAGAAATAGCTAATTTTCATCCCACATAGTTTAAACAAAAAGAATTCTGCTAAAGAAATTATTTCTTATAATACAGGGTATTTTTAAAATCAGACTTTTGTTCAAAAATACTCGGCGGTTCTTAATTTCGTTTTTAAAATATTCTTATTTATCAACCAAAGTTATGTTTTCTGAATATTTTGAGTTTCTAGAATTTTTCCTTGAATTTTCAATAATTTGTTAAAAAGTGGCGCCAGCTATAACTTTTTTATTTAGAAATTAATATTTTTCATAATTGGTATGAATACATATCTTTTATTAATTATTATTATTAATATTAGTTCACGTGCAAAACCTCATTGTTATATCTCAAGGGGTTCCTGAGTTATTAAATAAAAACCGAATTTTTTAGCCACTTTCAAAGGGGCATAGCTCCCTTACGACGCATTTTTAGACATATATTTATATGAATTTTTTGTCATATTTTCTGATGTAGAATCACCCCTTAAAATTTCGGGCCCTATTTTAAATACACCGTGTATAGAAAGGTTCTGTCTGGTCGGTTTTACTAGTAAGTCTTGCGTTAGTAAAAAAAATTCGAAAAATTTTTATTGCTTTTTTTTACGTTTCTGGACGTTTAGTATCCAAAACATATTCCGTAGTAAAAAAAAATCTGTCTGTCTGTCGGTCTTTCGATCTTTCGGTCTGTCAGTCTCTGTGTCCGGGAAATTTGTGCCCACGATAACTTAAGAACGCTTCGGGCTAAAGACTTCAAATTTGAACCACAGGTTGATTATCCAAGGTTCTAGGCTGGGATTGTTTCCGTAAAAATCGGTTTGTGGTAAGGGGGTGAAATGGGGTAAAAACAATTTTTTTCAATTTATTTTTCGTTCTACGAAAAAAGAAACTTAAAAAAACTATTTTTTAAAAAAATTTTGAATTTTTTTTTTTTTTTTGAAATTGTTTTTGTTATTTATTTTTTTTTTTGTTTTTGATTTTAATGAACCTAGGCCTATAGAGGGAAGTATTATTTTGTTGGCAGCAGTATTTTTTACGATTTTGGAATTTTTAAAACTATCGTATAATACTCTTCTAGTCTTGACACTGTAAAGAGTAAATAACTAGTTAACTATATTTTAACACGTTACTATATACAACAATAACAACAATTATTGATTATTTACTGCAATAATTTCATTGTAATACTGAAATCTAATACGAATATGAAAATATAGGAAAAGATATCTATTAATTAGAGGTAATGTCATAATAATAACATTTAATTATTAATAAATAATAATAATCAACCTACGCGGTAATATTGATCAGTTTATACAGCTTGTGTATAAAATATCTTCTAGCAGGAAAAAATTAGAGCACATTTATAGTAGGGTCACTTGATCTATTGTTATACTGTTTATATTAGTTTGATTTGTCGGTTTGAACCAACGAACTAATAACTTTTTTCTAGAATAGGCATTTCATTCGTAAAAAGTGACAAAAACGTCGGCAACATAAACATTCGTCTGTCTTACTCGCGCATCTTTCTTCTAACAGAGACAACAATTATTGTTATTGTTATTGGTATTATACCAGTTACTGGTAATTGTTATTGTTCAGGCCTAAATATACCTACTATTTGTTTACAAACAAACCGAGATGTTGGCGATACTTTATTTTAATGGTATGCATATTCTAGAAAGAAGAGTTATTAGTTCGTTGGTTTAAACCTTTCAGATGTCCAAATCGACTAACAACCAAAACAACCTCACTTTATAATTATGCTAACGACGCACAAGCATGTGGTTGAAAAGAAAGAAGAAATATAAGAATGGGACAGCCTGATTTTGTGCATTTAGAAGCAAAAAAAAAAAGATAAAGAAAATTTTAGAATATTTAATTGGATGATCAGAGCAGCTAAAACCAGAAAAGTAGGATGAAGAAGAAGAAAAAAAGAAGAGGAAGATAAAGAAGAACTGTTCATCACGTTTTTTCCTTTTTCTTTTCTTTATTTTGTTACTCTTTAAATGATTTGATACGAGAACGGCTTCTTCTGAAGAAATTTTAGCACACTTTCGCAAATGAATCACTGCAGTCTATTTCAGATACGGATAATATGCTTAAATTAATATTACCTAAATAATAACACAGGCACAGAAAAACAAAAAAAAAGTCTGTTTCCCCAGACGAGACAAACATTTCAATACGTTTTTGGGGTCGCTGAATCAGAATCTGAAATGTTTGTCTCGCCTAGGAAACAGGCCCTTTTTTTCGTTTTTGTGTGCCTGTGTAATTAATATAATAATAAAAATAATAAAATAATATTAAATTTTAATTAAATAATTAAAAAATCATGGAAGATCTAAATGCGTAAACAAAGCTTTTTTGTGCAACGAAAATCGCAACAAACTTCACTGCAACTAAACTTTTTAATATGGCGTCAAAATTCAAAAAGTTTTTGTAGTGGGAAAATAATTGTAAGGTATGGTTGTGTATAAAATAGTATGCAAATCTCGGTTTAGCATTTAATTTGTCCTTCGGGAATTAGCAAACCTCGGAGCTACGCACCTTGGTTTGCTAAATTTTCCTCAGGAAATGAAACAGTTTCCACTTCGGTCTGTAATATACTATTTTGCAATAAATAAGGAAAAAAGTAAGATTTTTTACTTCGGCTTCAATATTAGTAAAAAAAATACGTTTGACATTTAAAATATAGGTACGTTCTTTTGTATTGAGAAAATATGGATGGCTCAGAGTTGTCTCAACTAATTTCCAATTTTAACCAATCACGTTCCGAATTCATGAAATGACATTCAGTGAGATTGGATTAAATTAAAGCTTCATAGCTCTTTAGCTCTATAGCTCTATAGCTCTTTATTAAGAGCTTTAGATTAAATAAGGTAGAAAAACCCTTCTCAGAGATATTCTGAAAAATCTTGAATAATATAATATAAAGAATGTCTCCACAGTATTGTTAGAAAATGCAGAGAACGTATGCTGAAAAACCTACACTAAAAAATCAATAAAAAAATATTTAGCTACCAATTTATACACAGTACTGTATAACTACAACAAAAATAGGATATTTTGCAGGAAAAAAAAACGTATGTAGGAAGTAGAATTTGACGTAGTGTGTTATAATCTAGCGATAATCGGCCTACGCATATAACTTTCGCTGTAAACAATTTTCTTTAGCCCACGCTACTTTACAAACAACTAGTAGTTCTCTGCTATATATCCTTAACCTTAACACCTTATTTAGAAATGCACTAGCTTCTAACTATTAACACAATCATAATTAACTCCCTGCCACATCACGCCGTAGATTTTACTCCTAAATAGTATGCAATTTGTGATTTCTCCCAACTCCGACTAACTACGGCTTTCCGCGACTCAGTACCTTTCGGACATTCAGTTTAAGCTAAATCCGAGCGGATAAGTTGGTATGTTGCACAGTGATTTTTCACGTGTTTATTTCAAATTTGCCGGCGTAAACAATACGCCGTGTCTGTAAGTAGGTAATAATAAAAAGAATAGGGGTTATTCATTGCAAAAAAATATATATTATTTTTTTAAGTATTTTATGCTTATGTTGTTTATTTATGATTAGGTTTTTAATTTTATCTCATAAATATCTTTTTATACTTTCATCTACCAAGTTATTTAAATAAATTTCCCTGCCAAGTTAAAATTAACAAAAAATAACATTATACAACTTATATAATATAAATAATAAATATATTTAATAATATAGTATAATTAATATATATTATTTATACTGACTTTAAAGTAAAATATCTTGAAAACTTATCTAAATTCAGAATTAAAGTCACTAGATTGATGAATATTTGTACTCCATCAATTTTTTTTTTATTTTTTTTTTTGGTTGGCCGTGCACAGCCACCCAAAAAATTTTTATGTGCCAGAGATTAGACCAACGCATTTTTATATTTTTGGGGTCGCTAAAACCGAATCTAATCTCAGAATTGCTCCATCAGGTCAAAAAATTTTATACACTTAAAAAAAGGGTGCAAAAATTTCCTAAATTGAGAGTTTTTTAAGTGTAAAAAAAAAATTGAAAAGCCTGATGGAGCAATTCCGAGGTGAGATTCGGTTTCACTGGCCCCAAAAATATAAAAATGCGTGAGTCTAGTCTCTGGTACATAAATTTATTTTTTGGGTGGCTTTTTCCAATCGGGCCGCATATAAGATACAGTTACTTGCCTAAACTTAATATAACACTTTACTTGGTGGCCCAAAACGAGAGAAAAATGTTTGCATGGTGGCGCTTAATTTGTTAAATTCAGATATTTTAATGGGTAGAAAAAAATTGTGACCTGATGGAGCAATTCTGAGGTCAGATTCGGTTTCAGCCATCCCAAAAATATGAAAATACGTTGGTCTAGTCTCTGACACATTATTTTTTTTTTGTGCGGCTTTGTAATTAATCCAATGACTTTACTTTTGTCTTGAATAAAGTCTGATCAAACATTTGCAGCTGAAAATGTTTTCTCAGGCAGCGTACAGGGTTGACTCTTGGTACTGACGAGGACCAGTAGCTCGAAACTGTGCAGTCTATCAGTATCACTCTGTGCAATGACTGAAAAACGTAAGTAACGCTTTTGGTATGCGGCAGTCAAATATGGAAAATATCACTTGACACATAAGTTTGTAAATTTTTATCATATTTTAACGCCACAAATAGATTAATAAGTTTCTCAGTCATAATTATGTAATAGTTAGTTAAAGAAACTGTACCTACAAGTCCTAGAATGCAATCGAAATATGTTTCCGCAGTCAATGTGTTAACACATTAATTAAATTTAAAAAAAATCACAGGTAATAAATTAATACATTCTATATTTGTCCTATTTTTCTCGGTGTATGGAATACCATGATTATTTAGAAAATTGCTGGCTTCTAACTATACTTATTAGCAATCATATTTAATAATTATCTAAAAAAATATCTTCACTGTTCAATAAAAAGCCATTAATTCTATCTATAGGTTTTTTATTACCAATATAATAGTTATAATAGTAAGCATTATTGCTTTTGTTAAATTTTCTAGGAATAATTTTTATAGATTCCATTGAATTCGGTTTTATTTATAATACCTCCTTAATATAGTATAATGCAAAATTAATAAAATTAAGCAAATTGTAGGTGATTAATTAAAATATACTGCAAAGATTTTAAATGAAGTTTTCTATAGAAATCTCCAGGACAAGTTCTTTGGTGAACTTTTTGGAGCTTTACTTTTCTTTTATTTGTTTAAAATTATTTATTGTCATGTAATTAATATGTATATCTGCAATGTAGTTTATTATAGTTTTGAATAAATAAAAAAAAAATCTAAAAAATTCTAGATATAAAAAGCTTTGCCCCCTTAACCCTTCCTTAGGCGCGCCTCTTTTTGTAACGTGGTTAGGCGCGCGGTCTACACTTGTAGACCATTTTATTTTTTGTTTAAAAAAAACACATTTATATTTTTAAAAACCAAATATCTTATGTTATTTATTTGGTTGTATTTAAAAGTTATTTACATATTTTTTTCAAATTATTATTGTTTTAGTAAGTGTTAAGGGTAAAAGAAAAATGATATACAATTCTTACATATATTTTACATCTGTAAGGTAATTTGTAAAAAAAAAATAAAAATAACTTAACAAACTTTCTGAAACTAAAACATTTTTTTTTAACATGTACGATTATAAAAAAATAATTAACACCTAAATTAAAAGAAAAAAATATTATAAAATTTTACTCGAAATCATGCAATATTTTAGTAACTCATGCGCCTTGTACATGTGCTCTTTACAATCGTAGTTATGATATTTTGAGCTTTTTTTTTTCGATTTATTTTCCCTTCTTAGGCACGTTTAGTGTCCAAAGTAATTTTTAGTTTTATAGAACAGAAAATTACCTTATTTATCAAAAACATTACGTATGAGCTCTTTCATGCCCAAAAAGACTCGTGCCAGTGTCCTATAAACTGCTATTTTTTTTGGTGGTAAAGACCTATTGTATCTTTAATTTATCTTTAAACTAATAAACTAACTTTGAAAAACAATATTCACAAAAAGAAACCATAAAAACTTATACAAAATAAAAAATGCAAAAATGAAAAAGGTAACGTGGTTAGGCGCGAGGTCTACAATCGTAGACCAGGCAGGTTTCAATATGAATAAAAACAATATTATACCCATTCAAAGTGTGAATTATTACTGATCTAATAGATTGATGCATAATGCACAGCTACTCGAAGGGGCGCAAGCGTAAACACTCCGTGTAAAAAGTTACCCAGCTAAAAAAAAGCATGGTCTACGATCGTAGACCGCGCGCCTAACGAAGGGTTAAAGAAATTACGAAAAATATGTTTCGTTAATTTTGAGCCGATAAAGGCTTTTATTGTATTGATGCTTATAATTTGTTGCCTTTACGAATAAATTCATTATACTAACGAAACTTAGTTAACATTTTTACATAATTATAACAAATTTTAAACATTAATATAATTATAATAATTTACTATTCCTTAAAACCACTTTTGTTTTGATTAACGCAGTCGGCCAATCGAAGTGACTGATCAATTTCGTACTTTTTGGCACTCTTCAGAGCCACATATCGGTAGAAGGAACTACGAAAATTTAATCTTTTCTATATACTATATGGGGTAGAAAAATAATTTTAAGGAATAGTAATAACAGCTACCGACATCTGCTATCGATATGTGGCTCTGAAGAGTGCTAAGAAGCACGAAATCGATCAGTCACTTCGGTTGGACGACTGCGTTAATCAAAACAAAAGTGGTTTTAAGGAATAGTAAATTATTACAAATAAATTTTTCTACATTTTTAAAAATGTACCAAAATTTTTAATTAATTAATATAATTAAACTTTGGGCTCAAAAGTATTGTAATTTTTGTTGATAGTTTGTATAGTTCAGTGCAGTAATACATGAGCCAATGAAAAAATAGAAGTAATTGTTAAATTAAATTTATTTTTACTCACCACTACTAAATCCTACTGCCAAATTTCAGTATTCAATACTATCTTTGTTGTATGAATAACAAGAGCGATTACGATTTAGTTATGCTACGTCATAACAATTTATAGCTGAATTTTTAAATTTTAATATCTCGGATCATAAATTTAAAGTGTGAGATAGTTTTTAAAAGAAAATTTTACAATTTTTTTTATTATTAGCAACTAGGGGTTCCTAAATGTTTTAGTTTTCGCTCCTCCAAGAGAACTTCTAAAGATGGAAATGGCAGGTATTTTTATGTCTTTATATACTTTAAAATACATGGTGTTTTAAAAATAAAAGTACTAAATTTATGGGGTAATTTTAAACCCACAATTGTAAAAAAAATATCCAAACTTTTAAAGTTGGGACGAAAACGCGCCCTAAGGGACCTAAGGAGGACGCAAAATCACATAGAAGTATTAATTTTTTTATTGGTGCATTTTTAGTTTCTTTTCTTATGCTCATAACGTGAAATTATCAGTTTAACTGCACTTGTTCTAAAAGCGGTTGGCCCTATGATATCATATATCATATATCATATATCATCATGATGTTGCATACCATTTTTTACTAAGGAAACATTTTTCAAAACAATTTTGCACGTAACGGAATTTTGATCATTTTGGATCCCCACCGCCCCCCTGTAACGCTATTTTCCTATCCCATTAACATGAGCGTAACACTCCAAACACTCCCAAAAGTTCAAAAATACATTGAAGATTGCCTTTGTTAATATTAGCTAATAATTAGCTAATGTCCTAGGACATGTGCAAAATTTCA
The DNA here is from genome assembly GCA_958510825.1 of Brachypterus glaber. Lineage (NCBI taxonomy): Eukaryota > Metazoa > Arthropoda > Insecta > Coleoptera > Kateretidae > Brachypterus > Brachypterus glaber. The sequence goes on from OY294050.1 coordinate 22,284,788, forward strand.
TTCATTCATTCACACATTTAGGAGGAACGTAGCTCCCTTAGAGCTTGTTTTCGGAGTAACTTTTATAAGAACTTTTTTCATATTTTTGGATGTAGATTCTACATTGAAGAATGATCTCTTAAATTTAGTACCTATATTTTGAAAACAGCCTGTATAAAGTAATACAAAAACCAGCACACCTAATGAAGTATTAAATAGGACAATTAACATAAATTGAAGGCAATGCAAAGAAAAAGAAGTAACTTAATCAGAGGTATTAAGTTAAAATTAAATAACAATCTTTGCCTGCGTGCGAGTTAACGTTTACATCTCACGCATGTTACAGAAAAAAAATAGTCTTGTCAAAGACCCTTCGACATAAATTTATTTTTTCACTACCAGCCTAAAACCACATCTTTATTACTGTTCTTTTCATTGGTAGAAATATTATTTCTCTACCTATGACGTCAGAGGTTCTAAAAATAATAAAATTGCACCATGGTTAATAATGAATTTTTATTCAGCTGTTTTGGCATCTGACGTTTCACTTAATTATTAAATCACATTGCTATTTACAAGTGTCTTTAGGCACCAAATTTATTTATTGCATGATAAATTAAAAAATATTAACTAAATTAGTACCTATAAAACATGTTTTACAAAAAACACTTCGAAAAGTGAAAATCATTGGCCCATCATATTCAACCATAGATTATACAACCCATATATTATCGTAAGGATCATAGATTACTAGATGTACCTCTAGTAATCTATATTGATTTTTGAGACGAGACAATAGATTCTCCCTCACAGTTTTCGCCTGTCCCCTTATGTCTGGGGGAGTACCAGAATCATCACTTTGCATTTCACTTTCCATTTTTATATATTTTATTAAACTTAACACGGAAACACTTTCTAACTTAATAATTTTAGCAGATCACCAGAAAATTTCTGCCAGAAATGTCAAGTTATTCATTTGTTTTTTTAATGGCCGCGAACGGCCAGCGTGATATTTTAAATTTATAAGCTTTTTCATTAAATTTTAGTAAAAAAATAAATAAATAGCTAATTAATTGTACTGGTAGTGAAAAAAATACTATATTTTCCACGTGAGTGAAGATTTAACATTTTAGACCGCGTCTAGCGGGCTTCGCGCTAGCGCGCTCATCCCGCAATTTGACGCAGGTCAAAAATGTTAAACTTCTCTCACTTGGTAAATAATATACTATTTGCTTTCGACACCAAATTTATAAACTGTGATTTCAGTTAACATAAGATCATCATCATCTAAAGTCAAAGTTATAAATTCTTTGGGACTCCTTTGGGGCTGTCCAACAATTACGCCATGCAAATGGGGAAAAGCTAACAAAAGGCTTGACCAAGTTGTAGAAAGAAAGTCATATGATGCTTTTTTATTGTAAATTTAAAAAATACAGCTACCACAAAATAATTCTTAACATTAGTAAAAATAATGAGAAAAAAAAACGAGAATTGTCACAAAAGTTAATAGTATTTACCCTCCTTACTCCACTTGGATTTTTACTAAAAACAATTCTAACCGAGAACCTATGGTTAAAATTTCAAAAAGTCATTAGCTCAAAGCGTTCAAGAAAATGAACAAAATATTTTTTTTTATGTTTATAGGTAGGTAGCAGTAGGGGAAGTCAGGGTTAAATGGGCCACAGGGTTAACTGGTCCACCTGGATTTTATCAACTTTTTTTATTAGTATTGGCGCCTTAGGGCAAATTCTAGTGGTATTTAGTTAGTAGTATGGTTTAAAGTATTATGACGGACCGTGTTGTCCACGTGTAAGTTGTAGTAAAGAAAGTTAATTTTTTTCGATGAAAAGTGGGTATTTACCTAAACTTTTATTTTTTAATTAATAATTTTTTATTAATAGGAGGATCTAGACTAATATTTTACCTAATATACTGAGTATTTTATTAATTATTCTGCATAATTTCCGCCTTCTAATATCTTATTAAGTAATAAAATTTTATGATTTTATTCAGTGGTGTCACTCAGGGTTAACTGGTTCAGGGTTAACTGGAACACTTATGTCAATATTAATTAGTTCGGGGTTAACTGGGCCATGTCCAGTTAACCCCGGACCAGTTAACCCTCAGATATATCTAATATTTAACATATTATGTTGTCTATTTTTATGTTAGAATTAAATTTTATTTCATTTCAAATCGTTTTTATTCACAATAATTACAATACATACATTTTTGTTAGTGGACCAGTTAACCCTGAGTAGTGGTCCAGTTAACCCTGCCCTATGGGGTTAACTGGTCCAGCGGGGTCAACTGGTTTATCGTTAATAACTTTTTTTATATAAATAATATTTGTCTGAAGTATTAATATGTTCTAACTATAGTTTTAATCTACCTTTTGCTATAGAAAATATTTGAAAATTGTTTACAGGTTTTTCAAAAACTCGATATGAAAAAAAGCGGCCCAGTTAACCCCGACTTCCCGTACTTATTTTATTTCTATTGTATTTCCGCTAGCTGTACAACGTATCAATTTAGCTTATCCTTTCAATTTTCAGTAATAATATGCCATAGAAAAGCCTGAAACGTAAAAAATTACGTTTAAATATTATAAGTATGTAAAATGGTTTATATTAGCATTTTATTATCAGATTTTTGCGCAAAGAAAAAGAATTACTAGGCAATAATGTCAAATATAAAGCCGTATTTTTCTTGAGCAAGTGTAAGTTTACGACGGTTATATACGTTGCATGTTTAGTGGTATTTAAGTATTGATGTACATCTATCAAACGGGTCCCATTTTGTCGGTATAGAGTTATGTAAAAGAATCTTCCATTAAGAGAGCGATTTATTAGTTAAGAGGAAAATACCGGGTGCGCCATCTAAGACATCAAACGCTCCACTTTTCGTAATAAATATTGTCGGTAGTGTAAAATAATTGTAAATTGCATATATCGACTTGTAAATTTCTATACCCCATATCTCAAAAAATTAATTTTCGGTTCCATAGACTAATTAACTGATAAATGGTAATATAAGGGTGATCAAAAAATGTTCCTATAAAGGTTGGTCCGCAAATGAGCCCTAAGGGAGCTACGGCTCTTTAAAATTGTAATAAAACTAAGGTTTTTAATTAATACCTCTGGTACCCTTTAAGCTAGAGCATGTATACTAGTATTAATAAGGGCAATAAGTTTAAGTTAATTTTTTTTATTTATCCAGTGGCGTGCCTAGACGGAAAAATGTATTAGGCTTTTTGAGGCGCTGCGCTGCGCTATACCCGAACTAGGGATTTTTAAAGTTTTCTCCAAAACTAATGAGATGAGGTGCAGTTTTGATCTCAACTTTTGATTCAGCGCCTCAAAATACATGGTCTTCAAAAGAGTTGTTGACCTTTTTTATGTGGAACTCTGTATTTTTTTTTAAAGAACTAAGACCTTTTCTTTTTATCGTTTCATATTTAGAAAATCTATAATATGACATGTTATTGTATCTTATTTAAAAAATTAATATATATTTTTATTTAGTACAAAATTTTAGCTTATTGAATGTAATTTGTTTAATGGAACGAAATGTGTCCAAATAAATCTTTTTTGTTGGATGAAGACATTATTTTTATATGCGTGAACCTTGTAGGTATTAATCAAAAGCTGAAACCACACATGAGAATTTTTGAACCATAATGACGTCTAAATATAGAAAACTTGGGACTTGTTCTAGGGGATGTACAAATTTATAGAGGAATATAAATAATTTAAATCGGTTTTAAAAAGTAACAGATTTTGCATTTCAAAGTCCCTCACTCACATCAAACTGACATAATGACATTAATTTATATGGATTGCATGTTAATCGAACATTGTTTTTAAGGACGCAAAGAAAAGATTTAAAAATCTAGATTACTTAGAATTAATGTTTGTATCGCGATGCTTTTGCTGCGGCCTTTATAAAAAGATTTTTAGGGTCTCTCTAAACCCGAACTTTTTATCTACAATCAATGAATTTTTTAAATTAGGCTAGATGTTTTTTGTCAGATCTTTCGGCGCCATGCTATAATATTATTAGTTATTTTTAATTTGACAAAAATTTACTAGATTTTCCAAACAATTTATTTTAACACTATTTTAAAATCTTTTAATGCTGTTGCAGAATACATTACTTAAAAAAAATATATAAATATTATTAATTATTAATTAAAATTAATTATTTATTAATTATAATTATACGATTAAGGGTGTTGCATTTTACTTTCCCCAAGGAAAGTATTGAGTTAGTAAAAAAAATTCGAAAAATTTTTATTGCTTTTTATATACAATTTCCGTAAAAAAAAAATCTGTCTGTCGGTAAGTCGGTCTGTTGGTCGGTAGGTCGATCTTTCGGTAGGTAAGTCAGTCTTTCGGTAGGTAAGTCAGTCTGTCGGTCGGTAAGTCGGTCTGTCTGTGTGTCCGGGAAAAGACTTTAAATTTGGACCATAGGTTGATTATCTAAAGTTCTAGGCTGGAATTGTCTTTGGTAAAAATCCTTTTGGGTTAAGGGGGTAAAATGGGGTAAAACCTTTTTTTTTTTCAAAAACTTTTTTTCCAGTTTATTTTTAGTTTCACGAAAAAAATAACTTTTTTTAAAAAATTTATTTATTTTTTCAAAAACCTAAAAAAAAATTTTAAACTTTTTTTGATTTTTTTTTTCGTTTTTGTTTTAATGAACCTAGGCCTATAGGGGAACGTATTATTTTATTGGCAGCAGTATTTTTAATGATTTTGTAAAACATAGTAAAACAGTGGCGAAAAATAAATGAAAACTATGCAATAAATCAATAGTATTTGTCATAAATACGTTTTAATTTTCAAATAAGACGGTAACATACAAACATAACCTGAATTCTGGAAAACAAGAATGCAGTTTTATTTATGACAACTTAATACACTGATAAAATTTTCAAATAAAGTAGACACTAAGAACGAAATTAAATTAATTCAATTGGTTTTCTATTCTTATTTGTGGAGGGGTTGTTCTAGAGGGAAGGATTTAACGAAAGGGTTTCTAATTTTTAACAAAAATGTGTCCGCATATGTCAAATTTTATATTTAACCATCTAGTAAAAACTACGAAATAATGTTTAATATTATCGATCGGTATTAATATTATTATTATACTATTCACAGCGCCTGCGCTGGAATAGTATTATACGTTAGTTTCGATTTTTACAAAATTTTCAAAAATCGTCATAGACAAAAAATTTTTGGATATAAATTTTTTCATGAAAAAATAAAACATTTTTTTTGTCCGTCTGTCCGTCCGTCCGTCGGTCTAATGTCACGATTTTTGTAGACACGACAACTCAAGAACGAATAATCCGGTCGACTTGGAAATTTCAGAAAAAATCAAGTTTCATGATGGGAAGATCTCTATTGTTTTTTAAGGTAATCCCCCAAAAACAAAGGAGTTATGGGGGGTTAAAAATTAAAAAAAAAACTGAAAGAAAATTTTGATTAACGTAACTCTTTCAGGAAAAAATACTTTTATTATAAGGATCAATTCTACCAATTTTAAAAGTAATTTCCTCAAAAGCAAAAAAGTTATGGGGGCTAAACTTAAAAGTCCCCCTAAAACAAAAAAGGTATGTGGGGTTAAATTAAAAAAAAAAAACATTAATTTTCAATTTTTTTTAATTTTTTGTTCTTCGAAAAAAGAAACTTAAAAAAAAGTAAAATTTCGAAAAAAATTTTAAGCATTTTAAAATTTTTCGTTTTTTTTTTTTGCAAAATGATAATTAAAAAAACATTGATCTCAGTTTTCTCAAAATCCGGAGGCAGTGGAAACATTTTGAGGCCAGATTCGGTCTCAGCGAAATTAGTTAAAAAAAAATATGGATCCAGTCTCGGCAAAAAAACATGTTGCCTAGTGTAATTTATTTTATGAGATAACTTACTAACTATTGATTCCATTCTTAGTTTTTGATTTAAAATAAGATAATAATATTGATATACCCTTTCGCGTGTACCTATACATGTTCTCCCATGAGCATACATTATGTAAATCTGGCAATATTTCATAGGTGCATGCACTTGTAACTCCAAATTGGCCCACAAAATATTTTTATCTCTTATGATTTTAAAGCAAAAGAGGACCAAAATAATTATCATCATTTTGATCCTATTTTTTTTTAAACCTGAGGTAATAAAAACATTCTAAGGCCAAATTCGGTCTCATCGACGCAAAATTAATTAAAAATCATGACTCCAATCAGGGAAAAAGACCGTGTTGCCTAGTGTATTTTTTTTGTGATGACTCACTAACGATTGATTCCATTCTTAGTTTTTGATTTAAAATAAGATAATAATATTGATATACCCTTTCGCGTGTACCTATACATGTTCTCCCATGAGCATACATTATGCAAATCTGGCAATATTTCATAGGTGCATGCACTTGTAACTCCAAACTGGCCCACAAAATATTTTTATCTCTTATGATTTTAAAGCAAAAGAGGACCAAAATAATTTATTTATTTTTTTTTAACCTGAGGTAATAAAAACATTTTGAGGCCAGATTCGGTCTCATCGATCCAAAATTAATTAAAAATCATATGACCCAATCAGGGAAACAGTCCGTGTTGCCTAGTGTATTTTTTTTGTGATGACTTACTAACGATTGATTCCATTCTTAGTTTTTGATTTAAAATAAGATAATAATATTGATATACCCTTTCGCGTGTACCTATACATGTTCTCCCATGAGCATGCATTATGCAAATCTGGCAATATTTCATAGGTGCATGCACTTGTAACTTATTTTATCTTTCGTGAAAATTTAAGTTAAACTATCACGATACCACGTGGGTGTTTTTACCGTGGACTATGGGCGTTTGAAATGTGCGTTAGGATCACTTAATTTGTTTATGATTATTAACAGACAAATTAGGACAGAACAGGATCTAAGAAAATTGGATATACATTTTAGGGAGAAATATTTCTAAAATGTAGATGGAAGTAAACAAATTGTTTATTTCTTGTTAAATGCAACGCAATTGGGGAGGATTGAAAAGGCTCCGTTGAACCTATATAAACAGGCTATTTAAAACAGCTATAATTGTTCTACTGGTAGCTTCCCAGAAAACCAGATGAAGTCGTCGACCTATTATCGTCGCCAAGTCAGTTTTAGATCATTTTTGTGACGTCATACATACGACATATATAAAACATCAACAAGACGTCAGTTTTTGGTAAAATCTTGGCAACATCAAAACTGTACTTCTCTGGAAAGGCCATTTAATGCTGAGGCTATAGGTGGAGGCACATATTGTTTTCTATCACTAAAAAAAGGTTTAAACTCTATATATTGTTTAAAGATTGATGACTATATAAAATCTTTTTCGGGAATAACGTAAACTGAACAGTACTATTCAGTCGCTATAGCGACTATAGTTAGCCTGCTAATTCGATGTACATTCCAAAAAAATAATTTTAAGAAATCTGACTAGGTCAGTTAGTGCCCAATAATTGACGTCAAGAAGACATCGTTTGGTTTCCTGGGTTTACACTGACATTACAATACTTTTAATTTAATACATTAGTAGAGGTTAGTTTATTTAATCATTAACACTAAACCAATTTAAGAATTTAACTAATGGAGGCAAGAAAGTTCCTAAATTTAATTCATGTAAGGTAGGTGAGCCAATTATTACCATGCTCCTAATATTGTCACCCCTTCTTAGGCACAAACATGCACTTTTGTTCCATATTGTGCTTCACTCAATAAAGAAGCGAAAAGGTAATTTTTTGCAATTGTTGTAGTAGTTGTGTTCATGCGAAGTAGTTGAAAAAAATGAACCAAATGAAAAAAAAAAACAAAAAACGATAAGAAAAGAAAGTAACGAAGGTATCAGAGAGTTCTAAATCTTGGTTCTGCTTTTTATGCCAAAAGAATCGCCAGGCGTATATAAAACTGTGCGTTGTTTGTAATTAGTACATGCATGGAGTACGTGGGGCTTACTAAAAACGTCAAATTATTGTTTAAGTACCCAAATTGTACCTAAAAAACAGTTGAAATTGTTATTTTGCCACAATATTTTCATATCAGTTTGTTAATTTTTTTGTAGGTACTCTGGTAATATTTTGGACATGTGTTTCCAATATTGTGAGTATGCAATTTTTTTAAAAAAGCAATGATATTTTTTTAAAGCTCTTGAAATTTGATTATTTTTTACCCATTAGAATAAAGATATGTTTATAGTTAATGCAGTAAAGTTAGAAGTGATTACAAATATATTTGAATGCAGTAAAAGATAAATATCTTAACGTGACAATATATGGCTTACTTACCTTATCTTAAAAAAATAAGAAAATATATTTACAAAAAAACAAAAAGTTTTATTTGCAAATACAGTAGGTTGTGCCAAACGTGACACCCAGGGTAACTGTGACATGTCCTATTGTAATTCTTCTAAACTAGTTTAGATCCAATCCAACCCTGGCATTAGATTTTTGACAGTAATAAATATTGCGCGTAAAATTGCGATTGGATTTAAACTTGTTTAGACGAATTATAACAGGACATGTCACAATTACCCTGGGTATCACATTTAGCCCAACCTACTGAATACTTTATAACTTAAATATTTTTTAATACGTTCCTGCAAAGATAGAAAAAAATCGGATATTACAAATACATATAGTAGGAGTAATATTACTCAACCAAAAAAAAGTAATTTATAGCCATAACAAAATAAATGTTTTAACTATTTATGTGGAAATGTGTAAGCTAAATCATCGAAGATGACTTATTCATAGCTTGAATAAATTATCATGTTTATTTATTAAATAAATAGAATAAAAACCTATTATTAATAATAATAATAATAAATTATAAATATTAATATTAATATTAATTTGTTTTGTCTAAAAATTTGATATGCATAAACAGTTTTGTACTCAAGTAGTGCCTTAATATGACGTTTACTTCCAAGAAAACGTCACACTAAGGCATATGCACTACCTAGTCTAGGTAGGTAGGTACGTACACAGAAAAAAATATTGTCTTAAATCAAGAATGTATGATGATTTGGCTATAACCAAGAGAATATATTCTCCTTTAAAGCAAAATTATGCTTTAAATATGTAAGGATAAGAATATGTTATGATTGAAAGGAGAATATATTCACAAATATGAAAGGATAAGAATATGGCATGCATAAAAGAATATATTCTCTTCGGGAACGTTCAAGTATTATGTAACGCAAATTTTGATCATTTTGGACAACCCCCTGTAAGGCTATCTTCCTATACCATTAACATGGCCGTAATACTCCGAAATGAGTGGGCAGGCATTTTTTAAACGGAAAAGGGGGTCGTGTAATACATCATTTAAAAGCATATAAAATTTTCTATTTCGCTTTGTACTTTTTAATGTTTTAAACATTTTTTTTAGGTTTTGATTTTTTAATTTTTTGCTAAACAATTCGATTTTTTAAGATTTTTTTGTGACTTTTATTTATATCTATTAAAATCAGTTAAAAAGTATAATTTACGTTTTTCCAATACAAATAATTATTTTTCGAAAAATTGTTTGATTTTTTTAAAGACATTTTGACTAAAATACTTATTTTTAACCCATTTTTAAACACTCGAAAATGTTGTTTTTTTTTTTAAATAAAAAATATACAGTCATTTAGAGTATTTTATAAGCTTTAAAATAATGTATTACATGACCCCCTTTTTATTCAAAAAATATCCCCATGCATGCCACATTTTAAGTGCTGAAAATATCAAATATATGCAAAAAGATAGTTTAAGTTACCTTATTTACTAGTTTCAAATTTAAGGTCGATATATAACTCGTTAAAAAATTAAAAGGGGTTGTTGACTTTTGGACTTTTTGTATGTATTAGTTTGATTAAAATTTTGGAGACTCCGATAGTCGCGCAGAAAAGAAACCTTAAGGTTAAATAGCTATTTTCCTTTAATTGATGCTTTAAATTAGGCTAAAAAAATGTTGTTTTGTCCAATAATTAACACTAAACTTACTGAGAATTTGATAAATGAAATGAAAGATTTATTTGTCACATTTATTTTATTGGTTATATTCTTATTTTGGGGCTTATAAGATGGGTGAGCCAATTATCGCCATGTTAAGACATATAAACTGTTTTATCAGTGTATGTGTAGAAAAAGTATCTATTAATAACTTAACTTCTTATTTTTTTTGTGGTATATTACGATATATCGATACGTATCTACACGCTTTATTATAATATAGCTTAAATAGGTATATTATAAACAGAAAATGATGTAATATTCATAAGAATAGTGACTCAAAAAAAATACTGTTTATCATGCATAACAATATATTATTAATCACTTGTTTAAAGTAGTAATATCGGACAAATAACCATATAAGGTCTGTCAGATCTAGACGCCAGGCCTGAAGTTTAGACAGGTAGCTCGCGATAGCTGAGTTAGTACTAGCAAGGTTGAATAGACGTGGGTGGCTTAAGATTATTAGCACAAGTCGATTTACAGCAGTAGAAATCACTATTTTATACAAAATGGGAAAAAATAGAATGAAATAAAATAAAAATAAATAAAATAAACGTTTGATAGGAGGATGGAGACAGTCTGCCAGTCTGAAGAGTGGGTTTTTAGGAATTTGTTGTTTTTATGTTTTTGATATCAACGTTGAAATATTTTCTCTGATTTGATAATCTAATTAATTTAATTTACATTTTATTAAGTTTTATTAAAAAATGCCACTGGGGGAAAGATAAAAATACGTTCTCTGCAGAATAATATTTTTGCTTTCCCATTTTGAAAATTTTCAAAATTTTGGGGAGGCCATGTATTCGTGCAAAATTTTTTTTTTTGCGTATTTTTGCGTTTTATGACGATTTAACTCGCTATAAATTAATTTCGAGCAAAACAAATATCGGTCGGTCGATCAGTAGATCGGTCCATCGGTCTGTCCGGAAAATCTTGTAGGCACCATAACTTAAGAACGCTTTAAGATAGAGACTTGAAATTTGCCGTACAGGTATGTTACTAAAAGTTCTCGCTCGAGATTGTTTTTAGTAAACATTGGTGTGCGCCAAGGGGGGAAATGGGGGGAAATACAATATTTCTTTTACAATTAAATTAAATCTGATAATAAAAAATTCTAACTCCACCCCACGGGGTGAGGGGGTAAATATCTTTAAATATTTTCAGTATTTTCGTCAAAATTGGTATATAGGTAGGATAAAACAGTTTATTTGTGTCAACAAACAATTTAGTTGGATATGGCCAATTGAATTATTTGGTTGTGACAAATAAATTTTATTTCTGTCAAATAAACAATTTTGTTCCTATTAATAAATCATTTTGCAATTAAAATATTTGTTTACATGAACTAAATATTTATTTGACTCAATTTAAATTTGTTAATTACAACCAACTAATTTAAATGGCCATATTCAAATAAATCCTTTTTATCAGATCAATCGCCCTTAAAACAGTATTTGGTCGTTGTACAAAAATTTTTAATGCCAGAATTTTAATAACAATATACTCGGCGTATTATCTATCTGAGTAACAAATTGGATCAAGGAAGCTATGATTAGTGGTTTAAAAATTACTTTTAGTAATATTTTTGTGGCCCATTGTGCTTTTGATAATTTTTAACATTTACGTTAAATTGACTGTCATTTTACGGCTTACAAATAATAACAAAATCTGTTTAAAAAGTAAAACTTTGTTCAAAATTATAATAAAAGTAAGTTTTTATTCATAAAGTGCTATTATAAACTTAAATTTAACATTACCTGAATAAAATTATGGACCAGTATTATTTTAACCAAAAAATTCTCTGTTATAGTGTTTACTTCAAAAATTTATAGAGCACTGCATTATATTACTTTATTTAAACAAAATGTTTATAGATTGATGCTTTAGTTTTCTTTTTATGCACTTTTCTTGTTATTTCTTCTTGCTAAAGCAAATTATTTGGATTTTTTTATAAATGTCAAAATAATGTCTTGATTGACAATAAATTTTAAACAAGATGAAAACCTTACATAAGGAACTAAATATATTCTGCCAACCAAATAACAAGAAACAAATGACCATCAACTCAGATAGATAATGCCCGGAGTTTATATACTGAAGGTTTTAAAGTGACACTTTAGTCCTTGAAAGTGACATTTACAATGCCAATTTTATATAAGTACCTAAATAGGATTATTATTATTAAAAAGTTCAGTAAATTCAGTTAAATGGATTTAAATTAAAGATACTAACATATGCATGAAATGACAAATAAATAAGAATTAGCAGTTCTTTTAAGTGAAATTACACAAATAATATTTATTATGCCATTTATTTATTTTTTCTTTTTGTATAATTTTAAAACCATTAAAAGTAATCGCTGCGGTTTTTTCTGACTAATTGTGAGTTATAATACCACAAATTTTATTTATAATATTTTATACAATGTATTTAAAATAACTAGCTGTGATCTCGCTTTTTGCTCAAAAATGAAGAAATGAACAATAAACAATAAACATTATCCAAACATGTAAAGGAGACATGCCTTTAAAAAGGGCTCTAAAAAATCAGTTTTAATTTAATAATGCAAAGGATATAACTTTAATAAGGTCGTTTTTGACAAGAATGCATTTAAAGTTAAAATTTCCGTATCTGGGACCAAAAGTTAGGTATATTAAGAACTAAAATTTTAACGATGCGGGGTGATTATAAATTAAAAATCTAACAAAGTTCCTATATGTGTAGGTCTAAAATTTAAAACTACTTACTATAATATAATAGTCCGTCCAATTATGCAAGATAGTAGTTTGTTAAAAACTCGTACCTTTTAACATATAAAATATTGTGACAATTTTTGTCTATGACAATGATTGACGGTCGTTAAAGCTAATAAGAGAAGAGAAAGTTACATATAAAATGGTTATACTTAATGTTATTTTGTATCGTATTGAAAAAGGCACTTTTTTGGTTTATTCTTCATACTCTCACACTAAATTAGCATATTCTACTTATTATACAAAAGTAAATTATATTGAACACAAGGAAAACGTAAAATTTTTAGGTTCTTCTTCTTCTTCTTCTTCTTCTTCTTCTTCTTCTTCTTCTTCTTCTTCTTCTTCTTCTTCTTCTTCTTCTTCTTCTTCTTCTTCTTCTCTTTATTTTTGGCTTTTGCTTTATGTTAGCCAGCTCGCTACTCCCTTGTTAATTTCTGCAGATGGGTTGCCTGGTTGCTACCATACCATCGCTTTCTTTCGGCCTGGTCTTCTGTAAGACTTCTTGTGGGACCTCCCAATTCTGTTTAAATGTGCGTAGGAATAAATAAATTTCTTCTATCTATCTATCTAAATTTTTAGGTTACAATTACAACTTAAGGCCTATCTAGAGCCTCGCATAACAACCATTACAAGATACATGACGACACATCAAGCCAATCCTGGCATCGCATTCTTATGTACTATGCTTGTTATGCGAGTCTTTCCATGAAAACAGTATTTATGCATAATTATGCTATATATGCGCTCTGTGGTGTAAAACGGGCTGCGTCCCTTACTATCTTGCATAACTACTATACTATACTAGTACTAAACTATAGTACGACCCTTTAACAATGGTGCACTTTTAGGAGACCGTAACTCCTTGGGATTGATTTTTTTATGTTAATTCACCTCTAATAAAATAAATGCATGCATTTATTTAAGAATCATCCTGTATAGTTTATCGTTTATAAAGAGTTTTATGGTTAGTTTTGCTAAATTAAATTGCAGTAAAGTATAATTACATTGCTACTAGTACTTTAAAATCTCTTCACTAAAATGACCTAGAAACTCAATATGCATTTCTATAATAAATTTGTTTATAGAAAAAATCGTATTTTGATTAGGAAACTCACTGCCCACGTTGATTTAACATTCATTCATAAAATTAGCCGGATTTCTAAGAACGACACGCGATCACTCACTGACACACTAAATAAAATATCGTAATGGTCAAAATGAGAAAATAAAAATAACAGAGACATTAATCATAACAGTATATTAAACAATGAGTTTAAAAAGACTAGATTTAAACGGGGAGTTTTGTCATGGACGAGTGTGCTTAATGTTTTATTTAATGAGTTTTTATACTATTTATCTACGAGCGCCAGCAACATACAGAAAAATAAAAGTTAAAATTAAAACAAGCTGTGAAGATATGTAATGCTACGCATTCCATTATCACGGTGCTTTTTTGGGGGTATTTTTTGTTTTTTTGGAAACCCTGAAATTCCTTTACCATTCGATGGTACCGTCCATTTATATGATTTTCAGAGAAAATTAAAAACATCTACCGAGCGCTTCGTTTTTTCTTAAAAAAAAAAAAATGCTAAACGAGCTGAATACCCCCAAAAAAGCACCGGGTTATATATTATTCACAGTAAATGGTATATTGCATTTTTCCCAAAAATTAATTAAAAAAAAATACACCAATTTTCAAAAAAAACTATCCTTCGCCCCTCAGGGATGCAGTTAGATTTTTTTCATTATCAGATTCACTTTCAGCAACCTCAAAAATCCCAATATACCAATTTTCACGAAAACTACCCCCCACTCCTCAGAAAGTAAGTTGTTTCATATTTTAACTATTAACCTGGTTATCCCAATCAAATCTTTTTTGTTTTTTTTTTCCAGTGAGTGTGTATTTACAACAATTTGAAATGGCAAGGCATCAAACTCTATGAATGAAATTTCGTAATTCTAAGGACATAGCGCGTGGTAGTAAGCATATACCTGACATTTTAAAATTAATTATGACGTAATTACAATTTTAAATTATTTTTATGCATCCTACGATCAATTTTAAATTAGATATTATTTAGAATAGCTGGCCTTGGAAGGTAACGATCTAATTTTAATCATTATTCTTTTGTTTTATAACATTTATGACATACACTTTATGTTCTGGAATATTATTAATATGTTACATGGAAAAGGAGTTTACTGATATATTAGAAATTTTATTAAATTGTATAAAATATGTCAAATATTTTCCCTGACTTACTTTTCAATTCAAGATATGAAAAAACTATTTTGTGTTATTTTTTCATAGGGGGGGGGGGCAATCAAATCGTGACAATATTATATTTAAACAAGTGCCCTAAGTATAGATTTATACAAAACTGTTAGTTCAATATAAAAATAAAAAAAAATTAAATCCATTTAAAAATAAAAAATTATATATTATATTGTATAGTGCATTATTTTTAAATGAACAATTAGTCCAGGGATATTTTGCAAAAAAAAATTGTAATTTGTTTAAACATTTTTACATTTTTTTTTTTTGCAAAATATCAATATTTTTTGTGTTATTGTTATTGGAAAATATAGGAATGGGTAATTTATACTTTAATATACAAAATATTGTTATAAATAATTGATTTTTTTTCAATTTTATGTGAACAAAGTAGCTATGAATTAAAAAAAAGTGTATAACATTGCCCCATATTATACTGGAAATTCAATAAAACCTGCAGTGACTCAGTTGCAAATGTGTGGTAAAAGGCGAAGATCATACCAGTTCGGGTGGGATTAGCGTAATTTCGTCAAGCTTCGCAAAGGCGGACCCCTTATACGAAAGCAGCTGAGGTCACTGCAGGTTTTATTGGATTTCCAGTATAACATAGAACAATCTTTTTTTTTCTAAATTCATATAAAAGGGCCAGCTCGAGGGCCAGCTTTTCGGAATTTTTGAAAACATCATTCTCCTAAACGTAACTACAACAAAGTTATTCAAATTATAAGGTAAAAATGTTTTTGTAACGAGATTTTGCAATGCTAAAAATCGATTTTTTTTTAATTAATAATTTCTTTTGATAAAAAAACTCTTCCCCTTTCATAACATACTCGTAGAATTATTATATCTTCATTATTGTACGCAAAATAATATTGCAAAAAAAAACATCTCTGGGATAAACAATTTTGCAAAAACTCGTTTTGATATTTTAACCACATATTGATTACCGCATTACCACATATTGTACTATAAGACGCAACTTTTACACAATAACAAAGGTTGATTTTTTTTTTAATTTATTGTTTATTGAATAATATTCAATTTTTGATCGTTTTTTGCAGATTTCTAAGCAACAAATCATCCTATCAACATTTAAAAAACGTCATTTTGAAAGTGTTTTAATATCCTACAAGATGGTTACTTTGATAGTTGATAAAAAACTCAACTTTTTTACTGGTATGCAAAAATGTGCAAATACAGACATTTTCTGACCTTTAGTTGTTAATGTCCTTAAAACCACACCAAATCCACCGCAGCAAATACATAGATTTTGCTTCTATACACCTGTGTTACCTGAAAAACTTTTTATAACCCTCTGGTTGAGTCACCGTCATGGCAAGAGTTTCATATCCCTGGACTAAAATTGAAAGGAGACATTCTAGGAAAATAGAGATAAAAACAACATTTATTCTTTAATTGATACAGTAAACAAAGTTATGAAAAGCCCCAAATAAGCTGAAAGCCTATTTTGGAAAAAAGACATTTGAGAAAATTGTGGTTCCTATACACTGAGATAAATTTTTACATCCACGTGCATGGGTAATTTACTTGCAGCTGCTGCTGATGTGAATTTACACTCGAAGCATTAATATAAATGCGGTGTGTATTATATTTTTACATCCAGTGTGTAAAGTTTACACCAACGCGTAAATAAACTTTTTACCTAAAACCCTTCAATTTATTAAAAAAAAAATAGAATAACCATTTTGTTATTTTTCTATTTATGAATAGTGTTTTATGGAAAAACTATGCAACAGAAAAATAAAACGTATATTCGTAATCAGCGCTACAAAAAGTACCAATATAAAATAGAAACAGAAAACATACACAAGTCTTAACAACTCAAAATTTGCAGGCCAGTGTTACCGCCTAAATAAGTAAAATATTATAAAATGTGTGTTTTAAATATATTGTATTAATCACACTTTTTAAATATTTACTTTTAATCAACACTTACCAATTATTTCTTTGAAAAATCTAGCACACACAAAATTATACGTACGCTCTTACAAACGTAAACAATTATATTGGTCGACAGCCACCAGACTCGATGAAGCAGGAATTCTGGCTTCTCGAGTAACGTGACTAGCTTAACGCCCGCGATTGGCTGGCTTGTACATCAGAAGTGTGATTTTTACACTTCGGGTGTATTGTTGCTAAAGGTATGTTTATAAAAATACACTTTCTTGAGCTCCGAGTGTATTGTTGCAGAAGGTATAGATGTAAAAATACACACTCTAGGTCAAAATCACCTCACCTGTGTAGTGTCACATCAATGTTGATGTATATTTATATAAAGGTGTAAAATTTACACATTTATAGAGTGTATTTTTTTACACCTTTTCAATGTAATTTCTTTCAGTGTAGGAATCACATTGAGTTGGTACACCATCTCAATACAGCTATTTTCGTGACGTCCCTGTCTTCACGGCTTATTGATATGTAATATTTCGCATTAGAAACGTTCAAATAGTTTGGAAAGTTCTCGTTGGGTCTGTTGGTGTTAATAGTTGACAGAAACCCAGTGGGCAGTATCGTCATTGGCTTAGACCGCTCCTCCTAGTGTAGGTCGGCACTTCCTGTGTGTATGCTAAGTGACGTCACACCTGTAATCTAGTAGGCAAAATTATAGTAAACAATGAACCATTATTAACCCATAAAAAATTATTTTTTGCTTTTCGCTTTTACGATATACAGGGTGTCCCGCTAAGACAGATCAATCGTTTTTTGCCGTTCTTATTAAATTTATATATCAATATGCATCCAAAAAGCGACATTTGTGCCTAAACAAAAGTTTTCTACTGGCTTTTATTTATGAGATATATTTTTTTAACTGTTGCTTTAAGGTAGTAGTCTGGTAACTTGGGTTCAAAAAATAGAAATTTTTTTTTTGCTTAATTTGAAAGTACAATGTCTTGAGAATATACTGTGAAAATTATAATAACTGAGGGGTGGGGGGTAGTTTTTGTGAAAATTAGTTTGAACTTTTTTTCAGGAAAAAATGGGCTGCTCAGCTCAGGAAAAAATAAGATGATTTAAGCAAAAAAAAAAATCCTACAACCTAGTTAGTACTTAAGGCCTATTTTCCATTCCGTTGTCTATGACAACGGAATAAAAGTGACAATCAGCTGATATTACATACCTGGTGTCAGAAAATTAGTAAACCTTAAACACATAACCTCAAATTGACAAACTAATTTTTAGACAATTTTTTCGTTTTTTGATGTTTAGGCTTTAGGTCATAGGAAAAATAGTATACGCACCTCGACGCAAACCTTTTCAGTGTACCTCAAGTGCTTGTAAAAAAACAGCACTCTGGTGCACTGAAAACTAAGTTCGCGTACTCGGTGCGTAATATACTATTCCTACGACCTAGTTATTACTTAGTACCTATTTTCCATCCGTTGCCTATGACTTATATATTAATAGGTATTAAATTATTTTTTAATTAATTTCTTAAAATAAAAAAACTGTGATATTTAACATTATTTTATCAAGAACTCCATGAATTTCACTTATTTTGATTGCACTTAAGGGTTTCGGGAATTAAATATCAAAATTATTAATGTCTTAATAAATGTCATATAAAATGTCAAAATGTAATAAACTTTAACTTGGGTAAATGAGTTTTGGATTTAAACATTAAACAGTTATAACATACGCGTATATAGCTAACGTAAAAGTACCATTTATGGTACTTATAAGTAGTAACAAAACAGGCTTAAATAAACTTTATTCAGATTAAGGTGTTTAAAAATACAGTAGTTCTATCTAGGAAATAGTTTGGGTACTTGGAGTTTGTTTTGATTTTTTTTTTTTTTGAAAAATTGAAAACTTTTGAAATTTTTTTTTAAATTTTTGTTTTAAAAAAAAAATATTTTCAAAAACTTTTCGTTTTTCAAAAAAAAGATCTTTTAAAAAAAATGTAAACATTTTTATTTATTTATTTATTTTTGCAAATATTTACCATTTACTGTGAATAGTATATAATATAATGCGTAGCATTACATATCTTCCCTGCTTGTTTTTACCTCAAGAGGAACATAAATTTTCTACATTACTAATTTAACATTAAACAGCAGTTAAATAATACAGTTGACATTTACCTTCTGAGAATTAAAAAAAAAAGAAAAATCTACTAAAATGTTAAAAAAAGATCATTCTTCTGCATGTGAAAGTTAAACAATAATATGACAAATGGCAAATAATGCAAAAGTTGAATGAGCAATAAAAAAACGTTACCGCAAAGATCAAAAACTATGTGTACTCATGTCAAAAAGGAACTTGTATTACGGTTACAGGTACAGGTACACTTCTTTTAGAAAAAAGTGGGACACATAAAATTGTTTCGTTTAAACTGGATAATTAGAACTTGTCAGTTTTAATGTTTATGTCAAGTTTTATTCATTTTACTAAGTCATTTTAACCTGCATTATAAAAACTTAATTCGAAAAAATTTAAAATCGGCTTTCTTTTTGCATCCCACGTTTTTCCGATATAATTGTAGTATACGATCAAATCAGAGTCCAAACTAACCAAACTTCTTGCCCCTTGTCAAAGATATTTTTTTTAGACCACCCTACTCAAAAGTACCTATTTTTTTAGGAAAAGTCGTCAGCTTCATATGCTTGTACCATCGTTTTCATAATAAACGCTTACACCTAAAAATGTAACAGATTATATTGAACTTTATCAAGGTCTCTTTGACATTTATTTGTCAAATATTATTATGACATTACTTGTCAAAATAATTCACATTAGTTATGCCACAGCTTACAAATTATCAAAAATGTATTATAACAGCAAGAATAAATGACGGGATAAGTGTACGTGAAATAGCCACTGAATTAAATGTTGCAAACAGCACTATAATGCGAGCAAAGAAAAAACTTGAGGAAACTGGACAGATTAGCAGAAAGCGGGGTTCTGGTCGAAGTAGAATGAGTAGTGCAGAAGAAGATATGCAATTAATGAATTATCTGCGGGAAAACCCTTTCCATACCGGAGTCAGAACGAGGGAAGAAACTAACTTTCCTGGGTCACAATGCTGAAAAATTACGACAGGCCATCATTGAGGCTTGGCACGCAGAAATTACACCAAATTACACCAAATTACACCAAATTACACCAAATTACACAAATTACAAAGAAGATTTTTTTATTTTTGATATCTTAAAATAAGTCACTCTTGATGATGTTTTTTTTCTTTATATTTTTGAAGACACTATTTTGAAGAAAAAAACATTATCCCATGAACCGTAAGAGTTGTACAAAAAGCGCTTAGTGTTTTGGGAGCTTAAAATCAAGCAGGGCAAGTTATAAAGAGTGACCTTTTTTGAGATCAAATCAAAAATAAAAAATAAATTCCTCTTTGTAACTCTATCTGGAGACATACTGTATAAATATCATTTATAATAAAATTTGTTAACCTTTTTGCTTATAAGCATATATGCTTAAAGACAGTTATAGGACTTGCTTGCACTATATAATATAGACTGTACTTTAACCTTACTTAATTATTACGGAAAATGTCAGTGTCAATCTTAGTAAAGTACATATACCACAACTAAAAATTTAAAATGTTGGGGGACCTCAGGGTTCTGTGATGTGAGCGTTTTCTATGAAAATTATGGTACCTAAAATAAAACAAAATATGTATCCGTACTGAAAAACAATTTCGATGCATGTAGGCACCTTCTTGTAAAATCCACATGATATTAATCTCAATTACTTGACAGATTGTAACAACTTCAAAAACAATAAAAAATAATTTTTCTACAAACTTCATTAAAAGTATAATTTTTAACGCATGCTGTTAGTGTCTAAAATGTCGTTTTAAGGCACTGGTGTTAAAAGTAATTTACTTTTAGCACTGGTGCTAAATTTCGGTAGATATTCTTTTCGCTTCAAAAAAGCAACAGCTTGTAATATTTGGTTATGTCCTGATTCTTTGTGTTCATCATCGCCTTAAACATGGAATAATTTGACCAAAGCGTTGACGATTTCCATATTTTAGACTTTTCTTCAAAGTATGCCAAAAGCACTTTTTCACTGAACTTACCACTGACATTTTTGTCAACAAACGATCGAACTTTCATTACCTTAGCAACAATAACCTTCATGGACAATTGAATTTCAAAATGATATTTTATAAATTTAATAATGTAAGACACGCGTTGATTTGTACTTTTAATAGTGTTTGTAGAAAAACTTCCCTTCTCACAAAATAAATTGTCACTTTTAGCAGTTATACCATAAATAACTATGTTATCCTCAATTTTAAAGCATTACTCTAGCAACAATAAGGACGTTTATGGCGTATGTACTTAAACATTTGTTAAACAAATAAAACGCCAATTAAGAGCCTGCGAGTATTTTAGGCGCCACGCTCACAAAAAGACTCCTAGTTAAGAGTTAAATCAGTATTGGTTTAAAGTCCAAAGTATGTTTTTTAACAAATAGGTACCTCAGACTTAATTACTAAAGTAAGTTTTTTTTTTCCACCAGTCAGTGAGTTTTTTTTGGGGTTCTCTAAGAATTTATTTCAAGTAACTAAATAGGTACAGTTGTTGGAAAGTACACCAAAATCTTTCCGTTTTTCGACCGAAAAGGTCCTATGCTTCTGTTTATATTATATGAAAAAGGTCTATAAAACTTTTACAAACTTTTGAAGGATTTAGGGTAACATGGAAGGGTTAATATCCTTAACTGCCCCCGATAATTGTGAAATAATTTTTAAAAATAACACTAAAGAATCGCTTAATTTTAACTCTAAGGGAAAGGTCACTTTTGGCGTTATTACCTATAGGTGTAGGTATACACAAATGTTAATTATTTCTTAAACAAATAAAACGCAAATTAGGAGCCTGCGGTTATTTTAGGCGCCAAGCTGACAATAAGTTACAGAATAACTGATAGAGCCACGGGTTCATCAAATGTATACTTGCCCACGCACTTCTTCGCTTTCACAATCCGTGTAATACAAGAAAAAGTCCAGTTGGCTAGTAGAATTTAAACTTTACAAAAATAATTATTTGTGTGCCAAAACCCGAAAGAAGTTCTTTGCTGGTCGAGTCTGATTTAAACGGTACAAGGCTAATTTTTAGCCTTACGACGATTTTTCAAGTTATTGACATGAATAAAATATGTATTGTACATAAAGCTGATAACTATACTCTATTTAATAAGAGAATACGACTCTGAGGTGACAGCGCGTAAACTAAATAAAATAAGACTGTAATTAATTTAATTTATTTCTTAAAACCTAATACATACTATTTATATACAAGAAATAAATGCCAATTATCCTACAGAGGTCAATTTAGTTTATGCGCTATGACGTGTTTTAGCTACTTTACAGACACTGAGAATTTGTTGTATTCATTAACAAAAGTTGCTTGAGTTCAAAGTTGATTAGTAATATAACTTAACTAACTTGAGTAGTATTATTAATGGATTTGGCTCCGCACATAGAAAATGGATTTTAACTGAGTAAAATCACCGGACTAGTTCTAGTAGACCTACCGGCTGCTTATGACACCATTTTGCATCCAAAATTGCTGCAAAAACTCTACGAACTCACAACCAACTATGAGTTCACTATGATGGTGAAGTTTCTATTATAAAATAGACGGTTTTTTGTAGAATTTCAGGGTAGGAAAAGTAGGTGGAGAAATTAAAGAAATGGCCTCCTCAGGGTAGTGTGCTCGCAACTATCTTATTTAACGTCTACATGAACGACTAACCTCTCCCTGCTGGTACTAAAAGCTTTATATTTGCCGTCAATCTAGCACTTACAGCTCAGAGTGACAATTTTAAAGAAGTAGAAGATATATTATCTACAGCTATAACATATCTCTCCACCTATTACTTGGCGAACCATCTTAAGCCAAACCCTACAAAAGTGCAAATTAGTGCTTTTCACCTGAGAAATAAAGAAGCCAAAAGAAAGCTAAACATCCCATGGGAAACATTCCGTTAGAACATACCTTTAATCCTAAATATCTAGGCGTAACTTTAGACCGAACACTAGAGCACTGTGAAAACACAAAACATAAGGTCTCTGCTAAAGACAACATCCTACGGAAAAAGTCAACACTAACTGGGGAGCTGATCCAAAAAGTTAGAACAACAGCCCTGGCCCTTTGTTATTTTACTGCTAAGTATGCCAGCCCTGCATGGTATCAATCGACACACTGCAAACAAGTGGATACAGTTCTACATAAAACTTGTTGGATTATTATGGGATGCTTAGGATTATTACGGGATGCTTAAGACCAACTCCAGTTGAAGAGCTAGTGTGCTTGTCGGGGATAGCATCTCCGCACACCCGACGTAAAGTCATAGCTCAAAACGAGAGAAAGAAATCCGTAAATGAAGAAAAGCCATCTTCTTCACGGTCTCACTCCCGCAAACTCCTGCATAAAACGGATTTACTGGAATCCAATCCTGAGTCAGCAGAGTAGCTATGTGGAACCAAATCTTACCACACTTAGAAGAATTCATTCGAATAGAGAAAAAACCTTCACCTGGCAAAGAACAAAGTTGGGTTATCTGGAAATATCTAAATAGACTACGCATAGGTGTGGGTATAAAGAAAATCTTCAAAAATGGAACTACATAGTTGATAACGAATCCATATGGGAGAGCCCCATACCATGGATCATCTACAAACCTGCTCCCTCTCTCCAGAGACATGTACCAGAGTATTTTAGGTTTCTGAAAATTATATTTTGTTTGTTGTTGACCACGTTTCAATGCTTTATACACCTTTTAAATTGTATCTTATATTTTTATGTACTTCTATCTATTTTATTTTATATCTATTTTATTATATATTGCAGCATTCTGACTTGAATAAAGAATGAAAGAATGGATTTGGCTTGAGGTTCCATATACATATATGTATATAAAATCGTTCTTTATTTAATAAGTTAAAAAATGTTTAAAAAAATACTACCTAGCAAATAAATATACTTTTGTGTATAGCTGTCTAAAAAAGGCATTTTTGATACAATAGTTTTACTTGTCGACTGGTCTAAAACGGTGCACCGCGGTGTTTTAGTAATTATTCCGACTTTTATTTAAATTCGAGGCTTTTCATTCATACTAGGCGCTATTGCATAGATTTTACTATTATTGCGAAATTTACTTCGTTTAAAGACAACCTATTAAATAGTTATTATTGAAGCGAGGTCAAAAAAAAACTTTTTCGATAAATACAAGAATGAGTTTCAAAGAAAATTTAATTATCCTATTGGTTAGTAATATGAAAGATACGGTTTCATCTCACTTTTGGGGGTGGGTGTCAGAAAAAATGTTACGTAGCACTTAAAAAATTAGAAACTTATAAAATGACACAGATTCCTTGCAAATTTTATTGCACACGGCGTTCACTAAATCATCTAAACAAAAAAATAGAGGTGGAAAACCATAGGCAATAACCGTTTTTCGGTTAACCGGTTGCGAACACGGAAGCTAGGGAGCTTTGGACTAAATCGCAAAAATATACTTTTATTTAAAAATTACAAATGATCACCAAAAACTGATTTTTAGGTTTATTTATTAAAAAAGAAAATATATAAAATTTGACAAAACCTATTATATTAACGCAAATTTGACAACAGCGCATCACTCAACACACCCAATTATTGGCGCGATTTTTAAATTGACCAGTGAGGGCATATCCACAGGCGTTTATCGAAAAGTTATAAGCCTGAGCACAAGATACATGACGGATCATTAAGCCAATCACGGCATAGTATGTTATGTTATGCTTAGTATGTTATGTTATGCTTCTTATGCTTCTGGATGTGCCTTGAGGGTTATTCTTTTTACTTTCTTACTTGCGAGGTTGCCATATTCTGCATTTCTCAATTAAATGTAAGAATTCGCAATTAAAACATGACGTTAGAACCATGAATAAATTTTCTAGCTGGATTTAAAAAAGTATGTTTCGGGCAATTTTAAAAGCTAAAATTTTGGGAAGAAAGTATTTTTTGTATATCTGTAAGTGCAAAATTTAATTATTTTGAGTACTTAGCCCAAAATTCGATACACTCTTTTTAGGCAAAGCTTTGGAACTAAATGTTTGATGATGATAGTTTTTCATATACTAAATGAATGGATTTCTGGTCTGAAAATGTTAACATACTGTATTATCGATGATAAATCTACCATAAACTATGTCAAATTAGCATTTAAAAAAGTGATATATCTATATGCCAAATTTTATACTCTGCAATCATAATAATTGCTTCGTTAGGTACCGTTTTATGCAAAAATTTTAAAGATAGTGTTGCGATAAAAGCAATAAGTGTGAAAGCAATCAGCAATTATCGTTTAAAATTATGATTTTTTTCATCGTAATAAAAATGTAAATATAATTATAGTGTAGCCCCAAGTACTGGATTTCAGAACAATATTTCCAAAGCCCGACGAATAATTTGATAATTTTTACACAGTGAAATATATTTAACAGAATTCTGTATGGTTTCTCATGATTCAAGAAATTGGCTTTTCCCGTTTAACCTTGTCACCAAGACAGGATATCGAGAGTCGAGACTCTTGTTTGAGAATCGAGAAAATTCGTCGTATCAGAACAACAAGGTTTCAACTGACATTGTGAGATTACAGTAATTAATCACTATACTTTATAAGATAAATTTTAAATGCTTTTACTTATAAATTTAAAATTTTGAACAAATAAAAAAATAATGCAATCCATATCTATAAAAAGTTTTAACTCCTCAAGGTAAAGGATTTTAAAATTATCACAGTCAGTTGAAACCTTGTTGTTCTGATACGACGAATGATACAACAGAAATAAATACATTCTTTAAAAACAATAAATATTCGTAAATTATTATTTATTCCTGAAACTTTAATTTATAATATTTTTCGAAAAGAATTGTTATGTTTATTAGATCTACAAAATAATTTGTAGATGCAAATTCTAAGATATGTGAGAAATGCAAAACCTTAAGAATTTTAAAAAGTTTCTCCTACGACACTAAAACAATAACAACATTTGGAAAAACTAGTTAAATGAAGGAAATGGACTTAAAAACTGTTTTGGTTAAAATTAAAAAAAACATTAAAATATTGCAAATTTAAAAAATTGCGAAGGCGCTTATTCCGTACCACCCTGGGGGCTGAGCCCCCCCCTATTTTTTTTCTGGTTACAGCCGTGCTATTATACAATGTATAATAGCCCCAAATATACAGAATGTAAAAAAGATAAACATACGTATTATTACATACGTCATTATTATTAAAATAACTATTTATCCTAATATAAATAGCTAACGCTGGAAAACTGATTAGTATTTGTTAACTTATTTTAGGTGTTCTACTTTAAGTGAAATTTTTTTCACAAGTATAAGTCTAAGGTTAAATGCATTTGTCCGATTTTTCTCAGTGTTTATTATACCTACCTACAGACTACTCCTAATGAATAAACTCAATAAATTATTATATTTTATAGGGGTAACACCTCCCTGTATGTTATTTTATATCAGTAAAGAAAAAAGAACAAA
Organism: Brachypterus glaber; assembly: GCA_958510825.1. Classification (NCBI taxonomy): domain Eukaryota; kingdom Metazoa; phylum Arthropoda; class Insecta; order Coleoptera; family Kateretidae; genus Brachypterus; species Brachypterus glaber. Next base: position 22,311,363 of record OY294050.1, read on the forward strand.
AATTAGAGGTAAGATACAATAGCAAGGAGTGTCATTTACAACTTGAGAATAAAACTCAGTCTTATGGTAAAGTATGGGACCACCATGACACAGTAAAGTCACCTGCTATTACAATAAATTAAAATGATTCACACCCTTTTTTTCATTCACGTTGAATTAATAGAGCTTTTGGAGATTGTTCTAGGTGACATTGTATTGTCTAATTTTGTCTTTATGAATGGTTTGGAACATTATTTTTCATCCTACATACTGGCATGCAAATTATGTAAAAAAATATTCCCACACTGAAAAAATGGATAGTAAAATCAACTATATCCAGAAAAAAAAAACGTTTGTGGAAAACACTGTAAAAAGTAAACTAAATATTCAGTTACATATAGATAGAAAATAGGAAGTTATTATCCGTAACAATTGTAAGTTAATTTTTTTTAAGGTCGTACCTACCCTTCGGTAGGTTAAAATCACTTCATGTCCGTCCTTAAATATTAAAGCACGTAACTTTAGAACTATAGTGTCAGTACCATAAAGGAACCTTCAAGTATTACCTAACGCAAATGGTCCAAAATTAATACACTTCATACCCCGGTTCTCGAGTTATTATAGATTTCATAGATTTACTATTTTAGCTACCCCCCTAAAACACCCCCTATTAGGGGGAGTAGTCAAAATATGAAATCTCTACAGCCTTGAATAACGCGAGAACCGAGGTATGAAGTCTATGAGTTATGGTACATTTTGCGTTACGTAATACTTGAACGTTCCCTAACTTACTATCCATTTGTAACTGAATATTGAGTTCATAAAATAATATTATAATATCATATGTAAAATTTCAAGCTAAGGGGTCCCAGATCCCTGGGCTAACCCCTAAATCCGACATTAGTAAGTATAATAGTATTTTTTACAATTGGAATACAAAGAATGCATAAATGGTATTTTATGCTTAAGATTGTTTATAGAATGTTTTCAAATAAGGATATTAGCGATTTTCTATAAGTAGGGACAAAAATGGTAATTGTTGATTTTTTAGATAGTGTTAAATATGCGTAATTTATTGAACCAGACTCATTTCTGACGGACGCACCCATATTATGTGACAAGATTCTAATACCGGTAGTGAAATACAAGAGAACCGTGGCAGAAACAATAGCGGTTCAATATAAAACCGTCCAATCAGTTGTCGTAAATCTTTGGTTTGAAACTGGTAACACTTAGGCCAGTCAAACATTCAATTATTTTACTAAAAAGGGTATACCCGGGTAAAGTATGAATATATTTAAATGGAAGGGTACAATGAACATTGATCATTACTCATTGAGCAATGCTCATTGAACATGGTACTTTTTATTTATATTATTGATGCTCAGAATTTGATATTATTTCTTTAACTGCAATTTTCTATCGACACGCACAAAAAACTTATGGCAAAAAAGTGAAAAAGCGCCTGGTTAAAGTTAGCATATAAAAATTAAGCAGGATGATTTCCTTTATCAATGTTAGGACATGTGCAAAAGTGGGCTGCTGGTACAGAGATATTTAATAAAAACCTAATTTTAGACGTACCCATTTCTGTACCAACTTTTAATACACCTTTTTATATTGTTTTGGTGTAGAAACACCTCTTATAATTAGTCTATTTTAAAACACTTACATACATGTGGTTTAAAACTGAGTACTTGCTGCGTCGAACTAATATCCTTGGCTTTGATGCATGTTCATAAAAAATATATATTTTTCCTACGATCTAGTAGTAGTTAGAGCTTATTTTCCACCCGATGTCATGACAGCAGTCGGAAATGAGGAGGACGATAAAAAAAACTGTAGACCCCTCCTCAACCCCGAAGTTTCCTAGTTTTAGTGTATAAAGTTGTCATCTTATGACTTACTTTTTTTGACTACTCTGTAGACTTAACCTAACCAAAAATTATAAAATTGACAATTATGTCATTTCCAAAAATCACTAATGCATTTAATTTTAAAAAAACATACCAAGTACGTGCATAATATACATTATACATTTATAATGGAACAATATACATTATTTAAACTATTAACAAGCCGTGAAGATATTTCTGATTGAAGATATTTATTGGTTATTTTATCCACATTAACATTACGATCTTCTTATCACTTTTCAGATCGGTTTAATTCTTTGTGTTTTCCTTAGTTTGCGTTGCTTGTTATATGTTATATGTAATTTTTTACTACTACTACTATTTTAGTTATTTTATTTTTATCATCGGCTATTTTAAGTTAATTTGTTAAAGTTGAAATGACTTTACTGTCAATTTTATAATTTTATGTTTTTAAACTTACAGAGTAGTCAAAAAAAGTCATAAGGTGACAACTTTATACATTATTGTATTAAAAAACTAGAAAACTTCGGGGCCGTTGGGGAGGCGTCTTGAGGTTTTTAATCCAAAAAAGAATTTTACCAGTCTATTTAAAATTTAATTCCCTACACTTACCGCGTAGTCGATTAGCCACTTTTTTTTTCGGTGCACCCTAATGCCTGGCCTAAATGGAAACATTTACGAATATAGGAATAATTTTCTGGCCCGTTAGGTGCGATCAATATCATTGGGCTGTACTTCGTGTATATCGGCAATTGTGTCACATAATTTCGAGAATAAAATGCGATAAATAAGAAGTAAACAAGCAGGTCGAAACACATTAGAAATTATGATGGTATAAATTCTAATCAGGATGGGGACCCTCCTCCAATATGCCAGCATTTTATTGTTTTCTTCATTGTAATGGGAAAAGAAAATAAATTCATGAAAATCAGTTAAATTAAATGTAACTGCAAAATCTCTTTTAAGGCTAAGTTTTTAATCAGACCCTTAAAGAATATTTTAATAAGGAGTTACTGAAATAAGTAAAAAATTCTACCCTTTTACCAAAATTAAAATTAACCTCAGTAGATTATGAAAAAAAAAACGATGGTTTAAATCTCGATATTATATTATGTGTAATTCTACTTCCATTATACTTCCACCAAACTTCCACTTTTCATTATCGATCCCACTCTAAATTTAATAAAAAGCTTGATAAAACTCATATCTCAATTTTTCGAATATAACTTTTTGAAAAATAACGACCTCATTAATGACTAAGAAACTCATCAGCTCATTTTGCTAGCTTCAATAATATTTTGCGCCAAAAAGATTAGTAAAACCAGGGCCGTAACCAGAAAAAAATCCAGGGGGACTCAGCCCCCAGGGTGGCACCCTCAAAAAAAAAGGATTTGTCCCTAAAGGTTTCAACCAAACTTGGCGCCTTTACAAAAAAAAAAATTGGCCCCCAAATAAATACCTTCCTGAAAAAAATCTTTGTTTCTACCAAACTTAGCGCCCTTGCAAAATAAAAATTGGAGGCCCAAAAACCAAAAATTACCTTTAAGAAAAAAAGCTTTGTCCCTGACGGTTTCTAAAAATTAGCGCCCAAAGGTAGGTTACTTAAAAAATACCAGGGGGGGCAGCGAAAACGCCAGGTGTGGCTTAGCTTATTCCCATAACTTGGTTTATAACCGCTGCTTCACAAAAAATCGGCTTTTATTTATTCTAGTGGTACCTACCTACACTGATAAAGCAGTTTATTTCTGTCAACAAAATATTATATATTGTTTGGTTGTGGCAAATAAATTTTATATCTGTCAAAGAAACTATTTGGGAACATTAATAAATCATTAAAATAATTCTTGGTTTATAGAACTGCGTTTAAATTTATAAAAACAAAATTTCCCAACGTTTCGCCATTTATTGAATTGGCATCTTCAGGGGATAAATACAACAAAAATATCAGTTAAAATAGAACAAATTAAATTAATGACATTGACAAGAAAAATAAAGGTTACCTTTTAAAGGTTACCCCTGAAGATGCCAATTCAATAAATGGAGAAACGTTGGGAAATTTTGTTTTTATAAATTTAAACGCAGTTCTATAAACCAAGAATTATTTTAATTATTACATAATTAGAACGAGAGAAAATACATATTAATAAATTATTTTGAAATTAAAATAATTGTTTAGATGAACTAAATATTTATTTGACTCAAATAAAATTTGTCACAACCAAATAATTTAATTGGCCATATCCAAATAAATCTTTTTTATCAGTGTAGTAGTACCAACCTTTTTGATTTTTCTCTTCAATTTAACATCTTCTTTAGAATGATTAAGGGAGTTTCCTTTGGCAATATCTCTGTATTTATCCCTTCAGAAACTAAAATAGTTTTATTGGAAACAATTTCTTATACACACTCATAAAACAGTATATTTGTGTGTACAAAATATTTTGTTGGATATGGCCAATTTAATTATTTGTTTGTGACAAATAAATTTTATTTCTGTCAAACAAACTATTTTGTTCCCATAAATTAATGATTTTGAAATTAAAATATTTATTTACATGAACTAAATATTTATTCGACTCAAATACAATTTATTACTCACAACCAAATAATTTAATTGGCCATATCCAAATAAATCTAAATTATCTTTTTTATCAGTGCACTGATAAAACAGTTTATTTGTGTGTACAAAAGATTTGGTTGGATATGACCAATTGAATTATTTGGTTGTAACAAATAAATTTATTTTCTGTCAAATAAACTATTTTGTTCCCATTAATAAATGATTTTGAGATTAAAATATTTATTTGCTTGAACTAAATATTTATTTGACCCAAATAAAATTTGTTACTCGCAACCAATTAATTTAATTGGCCATATCCAAATAAATCTAAATTATCTTTTTTATCAGTGCACTGATAAAACAATTTATTTGTGTGTACAAAATATTTGGTTGGATATGACCAATTGAATTATTTGGTTGTAACAAATAAATTTTATTTCTGTCAAATAAACTATTTTGTTCCCATTAATAAATAATGTTGAGATTAAAATATTTATTTGCTTGAACTAAATATTTATTTGACCCAAATAAAATTTGTTACTCGCAACCAATTAATTTAATGGAGCTCTCTACAACTAGAATTATGAAACAAAAGACGTCTACCCTATCTCTATCTCATTTGTGCTACACTTTCCAGCCAACCAAATAAATACTGTATTTGTTTTTCATACAACAAATACAGTATTTATTTGGTTGGCCGGAAAGTGTAGCAGTGAGGGGCACGTTCGAACATAGCTAATGTGAATCTGTAGAATAAGATAATTCTACTAAAATTTAGATGGCGCCAGTAATTTCTTTAATAATGCACTTTTCGCCCGGCCAAGTAAATATTGTATTTGTTCAACAAAGAACAAATACAGAATTTGTTTGGTTGGGTGGAAGTGGGAGTGTATGTATGTCTTCTATCCTTTTTGGGTAGAACTTTTGTCCCTGTCTAATCTAATGGGAGAATTCTCCATTGGCCATATCCAAATAAATCTAAATTATCTTTTTTATCAGTGCACTGATAAAACAGTTTATTTGTGTGTACAAAATATTTGGTTGGATATGACCAATTGAATTATTTGGTTGTAACAAATAAATTTTATTTCTGTCAAATAAACTATTTTGTTCCCATTAATAAATAATGTTGAGATTAAAATATTTATTTGCTTGAACTAAATATTTATTTGACCCAAATAAAATTTGTTACTCGCAACCAATTAATTTAATGGAGCTCTCTACAACTAGAATTATGAAACAAAAGACGTCTACCCTATCTCTATCTCATTTGTGCTACACTTTCCAGCCAACCAAATAAATACTGTATTTGTTTTTCATACAACAAATACAGTATTTATTTGGTTGGCCGGAAAGTGTAGCAGTGAGGGGCACGTTCGAACATAGCTAATGTGAATCTGTAGAATAAGATAATTCTACTAAAATTTAGATGGCGCCAGTAATTTCTTTAATAATGCACTTTTCGCCCGGCCAAGTAAATATTGTATTTGTTCAACAAAGAACAAATACAGAATTTGTTTGGTTGGGTGGAAGTGGGAGTGTATGTATGTCTTCTATCCTTTTTGGGTAGAACTTTTGTCCCTGTCTAATCTAATGGGAGAATTCTCCATTGGCCATATCCAAATAAATCTAAATTATCTTTTTTATCAGTGCACTGATAAAACAGTTTATTTGTGTGTACAAAATATTTGGTTGGATATGACCAATTGAATTATTTGGTTGTGACAAATAAATTTTATTTCTGTCAAATAAACTATTTTGTTCCCATTACTAAATGATTTTGAGATTAAAATATTTATTTGTTTGAACTAAATATTTATTTGACCCAAATAAAATTTGTTACTCGCAACCAATTAATTTAATTGGCCATATCCAAATAAATCTAAATTATCTTTTTTATCAGTGCACTGATAAAACAGTTTATTTGTGTGTACAAAATATTTGGTTGGATATGACCAATTGAATTATTTGGTTGTGACAAATAAATTTTATTTCTGTCAAATAAACTATTTTGTTCCCATTAATAAATGATTTTGAGATTAAAATATTTATTTGTTTGAACTAAATATTTATTTGACCCAAATAAAATTTGTTACTCGCAACCAATTAATTTAATTGGCCATATCCAAATAAATCAAAATTATCTTTTTTATCAGTGTAAGAAACAGTATAATGCTTAAAAATGTAACCGCTTCAATAAAATTAGTAAAATCTTTAGAGTGGTGCAATTACGATATATTTACCCTATTTATATATTTAATACAGTGTATGTAACTAAACAGACATACGTTTTTCAAAATACAACTTTCCAATTAAAGAATATTACAAATTATTTACTAACAAACCTTACTGCAAGTGGCTTTCTGTCGTGGCGCCACATAATTTTATGTAAACATTGCCGTGTCTTTCAAACAAATTGCGTCATATTTCAAGTTTATTTAATTCGATTATTTACTCGACTGTATCAAAAGGTTCAATGATTAATTTTCGCATTTTTTAACTAATAAAAAAATGAAGAAAATAGGTCGTGTATTTTTAATTTAATATAACTGGTCAAGAGACTTGATCAGGGACCCTAATTTAGGGTGCTTTTTTTTAATGGGACACCCTTTCATTTTGTTCTTTATCATAAAAAACTAGTTCAAATTTCATTAAAATCAATTAACATTTAGAAATCGCTACCCAGAAGAATGTTTTCTTTTTTTTTACTTTTAACTTTAATATTTTTTTAAAATCTAATAAACTCTTCTCTCTAGAATACGCATACCGTTAATATAAAGTATCGCCAACATCTTGGTTTGTTTGTAAACAAATAGTAGGTATATTCAGGCCTAAAGAATAACAATTACCAGTAACTGTTATAGTTGTCTCTGTTAGAACAAAGCTGTGCGAGTAAGGCAGACAAATGTATATGTTGGCTACGTTTTTGTCGGTTTTTACAAATGAAATGCCTATTCTAGAGAGAAGAGTTATTAGTTTGTTGACTCTAAGGCATAAACTACCTTTTTTGTGGGTCTCTAGAAGTATAAAAATAGGTATATAAATAAAAACAAATAAATAAAAATAAATTAACGTATTCGACTACTTTTTCCCGAAAAATTAAAAAATTTAACTTAGGGATAAGTCGAAAATATAAATTATTATTGAAATTTTTATTACTAGAGTTCAATCTTCTCAGCGAAGCCTTTGTATTTAATCCTATTAAACTTATTATACAAACGTGTATTGTCAATTAGTTTTGACATTAAACATAGTTAAACCATGGGATTTTATTAACTTAAGTCCTTATTGTTTGAAACAATTGTGTACTTCGGCCAAAACAGGACTATGTTTTTGGGTATATACCGGGTAGCCCAGCTAAAACAGATCAATACTTTTTTGAAGTTATTATTAATGCTATCAAAATAAAATGTATGTGACTCAATATACGCCCAAAAAGTATAAGTTTGTATGAACAAAAGTTTTCTACTAGCTTTTGTTTTTGAGATATAGCTTATTTGATATAATAATATTCAATTTTAATTTAAATATTAAAGTTTTAAAAATATTTTCATTCTTTATACATTGATCAAATATTGTATCATAATTTGTATCTAAATTAAAAATAATTTTATTTGGAATAATCCTAAGGGAAAGTTCAAGTATTACGTAACGCATATTTTGATCATTTTGGACTTTTTGTCAGGGTAGGTAGGTAGGTAGTTTACACACTATAAAAAAACAAGCAACTCTTACCTACCCTAACCAATCAACCATGGGCGGATTGAGGGGAGGGGACATGGGGGCCATGGCCCCCCTCCCAGCGAGATATATTAGCATAGAAATACCTTCAAAATTATACTTTTGGTGAAAGCGCAATTTTTTTTCCTTATGGATGGCACCCTCCCCTAAAATGAAATAAATCCGCCCCTGCAATCAACCTATCCAGTGCCCTAGTCTAGACCTCCATTCTCATCTAACAGCGTGACAGCCCCTAAACTCTAACCGATAAAAAAGGCTCTTTTGTGGCCTGAGTACATAATTTGTATCTAAACAACGTAGGTACTATGATTAATTTAATTGCTGATAAAATATATTTTATTAAGTCTTGTGTTTTCTTCTTTGGCCACCCACAGGTTGTAATTTACAATTTGTAAATTACGATTTTGCACATAATTAAATAAGGTTTTTACAACGAACTAATAACTCTTCTCTCTAGAATAGGCATTTCATTTATAAACACTGACAAAAACGTAGCCAACATATACATTTGTCTGTCTTACTCGCACAGCTTTGTTCTAACAGAGACAACAATAACAGTTACTGGTAATTGTTATTGTTCAGGCCTGAATATACCTACTATTTGTTTACAAACAAACCGAGATGTTAGCGATACTTTATATTACGGTATGCGTATTCTGGAGAGAAGAGTTGTTAGGCCGACCGTCTTAAGAAATGATATGTCTCGTGATCTGTAATTGTTAAATTTTGTCTGTTGATAAAGTTTGTAAAGCAGGAAGTTTTATGGGTTTGGTTTGGTACTTTTAAGATTTAGTTTTAATATTTAATGTGTAATGTAAATTGTTAATGGAAATTGTTAGTTATATACATATATGTTTAACTATTGTATTGATGTAGGAAGCCCTGACGAGGCCTTGCCCTGATGATGTTTTAATAACGAAAGCGCTAGGCGAAGATTTTTAAATTAATACACTGATTACTCAGTCAAGTTGTTTTATTATTAAAAAAATATTATTTAATTATAAAGTTAACAAGAGTAAAAAGTTAGATAACAATCGGCTTGTAGGGATGTCTTCTTAGTTATTTATAATTTTTATAAATGCCTTTATATTTCTTCAAAAAAATATACTTTAAGTGCCGCGACAACGTGCCCCATGATGGGGAACGTTGTCGCATTTTTCAAGACTTCACAAAAAAAAATTATAACTAATACCCTAGACATTTTTCCATGTTTTTTCTTTAAATAAGGTTAATAAAACATGCAGTTAAAATTACCATTTGGTCAATTTAAAAAAAAATACAAAATAAAGAAAAAGCTGACTTTGAATAAAAAGAAAAGCCCTAATTTATGAATTTTAGGGGCCTAATTTTTTAGTTACATACAGCTAAATAAAAGTTTTAAGATAATAAAAAAATATAAGGTCCACCCTAATCTGGTACCTACTTTAAGAATTTATGTTGTTGCATTTATATAAAGTTAACATTCGCTTGGCTTTGATGTGATTCATTTGAATTAAGCTATTATTTTTATCTGTGTACAATACTATAATTTTGCATAAAGACTTTTCTTTTTTTCAAAAATTTAAGTATGCAAATTTAAATTTAAATAAATAATAAATTCTAAATCTTTATAAAATATTATACCTATCATTTTATATTAGGATAATCTCTACAGTCAATTTAGTTATGAAATGTTAATTAATGGTCAATTGATTTAAGTAAGCCCATTTTAATTGACATATACAATTAATTCTTCTTATTGCAATAAAGGAAATAAAAGTAAGAAGAAAATAAAAGTAACAAGAAATGTTTTATTAGGCTTGTTATTTTGCACATTTATATGCTGTCATCAAGTATACATACTTGATGATGCATATTATGCATCAAAGAAATAATTTGAATAAATATTGAAAGTTTAAAAATGCCTGCATGGAGGTATGTTATAGAATTCTCTTTGATAATCATCAATTATCGTTTTCTACACCGAGACACAATATATGTGTAGCAAATAATATTTTAATTATTACAATAAAAAAGTATAACATAATATTAATATTAATAAAATTAATAAAATACTCATTTTTAATTTTCACAAATAGACCAATAATTAGTTTTTTTTTTAAGTTTAATCTAATGATCATAAATACATAAAATATATAATTTATTGAGTTTAATAAATGTTTTATTTCAGAGTAATGTATTTGGGGCTATTATGTGTATATTTGGGAACGAAAGCGGCAAGGGGGACGATCCAAGAGTGAGAAATCGCCATTTTACACGTATCCAGTCTATAGTTTTTTTACAACTAAAGTTATACATTTATATATTTATATACATTATATAATAACCTAGTTTTAATAAAAAAACAATTATTTACATCCAATAATTTAATTTTCATCTAATAATTTAATAATTTATAGTAAATTTTGTTATCATTTCTTTGATTTAGTTAAAAATAAAACCCTTGCAGTATATGAAATCTATTACGGAATATACCATATCCCGTACTAGTTTTCATCCGCTTAAGGAATGTGCTATATACCGTAAGATTTTCCGTGCGTTTTGACTATCATTCTAAGTCGTAAAATAGTTATTTATGGTACTAGTTGGTAAAGTCAGATATTGCCCATGAGAAAATTAACCTACGAGGCGTCAGCCAAGAAGGTTAATTTTCGAGAGCGCAATATCGGTTTACCCATGAGTGCCATACAAGGTTTTATCCAATATATAGCTTAGGAATTTATATTTCTATTAAAAAATTTAATGACATTTACTATAAAATAATTTGACAAGTGACAGTTGAGTGGGTAAAATAAATAATTATCCACTCAATAAAGTAAAAGCCATGCGGGTGTTATTATTGAGTTTATCTATTTAAAATAAAGCTGGTAATTGTCTTATTATCTGTATGTATTGGATAAAACATATTTTTCTACGACAGTCTTTGAATGTTAATCAAATCGCACAGAAAACTCTTACGGTATGTATACGGAAGGTGCTATGTATAGCACCGTCCGTAAGCTGATAAAACCTATTGCAGTATATGAAACCTATTACGTTTTATGGCACATTTCGTGATAGGTTTCATATTTTTAGCAAAATCACCGAAATACAAAATTTACTATAAAATATTAAATAATTGGATAAAAGTTAAATTATAGTTTTTTATTAAAATTTTGGTTATTATGTAATTTATAAAAAAAATTAATGTATAAAACTTCTGTCGTAGAAAAAGTATAGTCTGCAACACGTATTGAATTGTTATTCCTCACTCGTGGGCCATCCCCCTAGCCGCTATCGGGGCTTGGGTGACGAACATCCACTCGTTCGAAATATGCATCATTCTACACTTATTACAGAATATGTAATATATATTATACTATTCCGCGTGACATCGCGTTCAGTGGGAAGTTCCACTTAAACTTTTTTAAATACCCTGCTCATGGTCTTCCTTTGTGTGAATCTGGATTATTGTTATGTGAAATTACGGTATTTATCCTAAATAGCTAATATTGGGAAACTGATTATATTTGTCAAAAACATTTAGGTGTTCTTCTAAAAATCACAGATTAACATACTATATTTTTCGCTTTTTTTTTTTGGTGTAACAGACACAAACAGCACATTGACAATTTGGGTCTTAGGCTGGGTTTATCAAAGTGCAGCTAAATTTAGCTGACACCTAATACTCATAGCAACCAACCAAAATCCAGAATTTGCTCTTAACTGAGACTCTATCTTTTAGATAAAGTTTTAACTGTACACTGATAAACTGGGCCTTAGACCAAAAAATAAAGCCCTTAGATAAAAAATTTAAAGAATTTTCTTTGGAATATTTCGTGATATTTGGTAACTTTCTAAAAAAATAAAGGAGGATCCTTTTAAGCTTCGTATATAAACGAATTATAAATTATAATTATAAATTAAAATTTATAATTAATAATTATTTTTTACCGCAATAAATACTAATTTGCAACAATGTACTACTATGTAAGTATGACTACATGTAATCTCGCATGTAATTGAAATAAAATATTGGATAAAAATGTAAATATTGTCCTGAAAACAGTAAAACAAACATAAATTAAAAATAGATTAAGAAATTATTAAATATTTATAATTAAAACTTGATTTGATAAATAATGCATACTAGTATCCATATATGTATTAAATACTTAAAGTCATTACATATTTCATTTCACTTTAATAAAATAATTTATATTAATAATGGATCCTTGACATGGTATATTTAATAAATTAACTCTGTGTATTTCGTCGGAACTTCTTTCATATATGGAGTGAAATTTTAATATTGCAAAACCACACTTATTCCTTACGTATGTGTGTTTTAAGTTCGCTGCTTTCATTAAAATATCAATTAATTAAAGGCGTTTAATCACTGTTAATTTTCTTAATATGATACTATCTTATTGTGTAGCAGACAGCCGCTCTACGTAGATGTATCTAACAGGTTATTTTTTTTATAAACTTAATTTTCATGGATGTCTTAGATTAACTTAAATTTTTAATTGGATAGGTCCAAAGCCCCACCGCGTTAGATCACACGTCCTGAAAAAGCTATTGGTGCATTTTATCAATTGAAGGGAGATTATTTTCCTGTTTCCCTCAAATAATGTGTTACAAAGCATTATTTTATTTTTTTTTTATTTGTTGAAGCTGAAATATTTTTTTCCTACGAGCGTGCGGAAAGATCACTCTTTCCACACGCATAAATATTGTTTAATTTCTTAATTGCGTACACTGTAAAAAATAAATAGAATCATAGGTAATGTGTCGCCAGGCAGGTACAAGTAAAATTTACATGATTTTACATGTAATTTTACAATTTTATATGAATATTACATGTAATTTAGATGTAATATTGATATAAAATCGTAAGATTATGTGTAAAATCACGTAACTTTTACTTGTCTCTGCATGGCAACACATTACCTATGATTCTGCATGTAAATTTACATATTTATTGTTTACAGTGAGCTCTGTAAAATTTACTAGATTTTACATGTAATTTTACATGTAATTTACAAATCAAAATGTAAAATTACATGTAAAATTGTAAAATTACATTTAAAATAGTAAAATTACATGTAAAGTTGTAAAATTACATGTGAAATTGTAAAACTACATGTAAAATTATAAAACTACATGTAAAATCTAGTAAATTTTACATGTATTTGCATTGAATCACATTAACGTGCAGGATCATATCTAATTACATATTTATTTTTTACAGTGTAGTGTTATTCTTGTTATATTTATTCATAATATTATATGTTAAATAGCTATATTCTGCAGAAACCTGTCTCTTTTCGCACTCGTATGCGTGCGGAAAGAAGGCCTTTTCAGCACGCATAATTATTCATTAAAAAATCAAGTAGCTTGAATATATAAATGTGTTGTCTAAGACACTTGTTTCCATGAAAATAGCTTTTTTCCTAATAAAATCTAGTCTTGTTATAAAAAACCTTAAAAATTATTAAAAAATATACTGCAGTATAACTAAAACAGTTTATAACAATTTTATTCCTAACTTTGATACAGTTTAAACAGTCTAAGAACAATTATATAACAAACACTGTATGATATAAAGAATATATATTTTTTTAACCAAATTCCTGTCTATAAATGTTTGTGACAAATACCTCAGGGCTTATTATTCGCATTCACAATTTTAATTTCAAAGCAAATAAAATGCTTTTAAATTAAATTTTTAAATAATTTAAAAACTTTTTAAAATCTTGTAAGTATGGATTTGGTAAAAAATATAGTTCACAATAATTAATAACGTTATAATGCTATAGAATTGAGATATTTTCCAAAAATAAAATTTATAGCAAGGCTTTAACTTCGTCATAGAAAGTAAGCACAAGTGCAGCTCCAGTTCCTCTTAGAATATTTGAAAAAGCTCCCTTAAAGAAAGCTTTTGGTCCTTCTTGCTGAAAAATTTTAACCCAGCAATCCATTGTACTTTTATATGCTCTTTCTTGTAGTTTTACACCTGATTGCATCATCATGCGTCTTCTTACAGTGTCCAAAGGGTAACTAACTATTCCTGACACTGTGGTTACAACTTGGGCTATCATAAAAGATATGATGAGCGGTGTGTTTTTAGGGTCTGGTAGCATTTCCTTGGTGGTATCGTACATTCCAAAATATGCTGCTCTATACATTATAATTCCTTGTACAGAAACATTAAATCCTCTGTATAATCCCATGAAGCCATCAGACTTAAAGGTTTTTACTATACAATCAACTAAACCAAGGTATTGTCTATCTGGTCCTGTTTTTCCAATATCAACAGCAAGTCTGGTTCTCGCATAATCCAGTGGATAAACAAAAAATAATGAAGTCGCACCAGCAGCTCCTCCAGATGCAAGATTTCCAGCAAAATATCTCCAAAACTGTGTATTTTTATCGACACCTCCAAGAAAGATCTTTTTATATTTATCTTTAAAGGCAAAATTCAATGCTTGTGTAGGAAAATATCTAATTACGTTAGCCAAGTTTCCTCTCCAATAACTCAAAAAGCCTTGCTCTTTTGGAATTCGTATAAAGCAGTCCAGCATACCCTTATATTGTTGTTCTTTAGCAATTTGCTTACTTACATGTTGTACTTGTAATAAGAGCTTTACACGTTCTATTGGAGCAACAGCTGTTTTTGCTACAGCTGCAGATATACCACCGGCTAAAAAATCTTTTAAGAATTCATTATTCATTTTGATAAAATAATTTTGATTAAATCAAAGTTAGGAATAAAACTGCCATGTGTGTCATATTGACAAAGCCAACTGAAAGAGTTTGCACAATTTTTTGCTTTCTAATTTATTAAAATTGCTTTTAAACACAATAATACAGAAAAGACTAGTTTATTATTAGGCAAACCTTTTGAGATACTGGATCCAGGTGAGTCACCTTGAGGTGACTCTGTATGGTTGTTTAAGTTGGATACAATCACAAATGTTACAACTAATTTGGACTTCTCTATTTAGGTTATATCAATAGCATAACTTTTTTGCATAAATTCTGATTAATTCTTGCTATTTTTATGATTATCTTTAGAGTTTAAATTCTTTTGATTATGGTCATCATTAGATTAATAAATAATATTTTCATTTTATGAAAATTCATGTCAAAATTACTTTTGACGATGACAACGTCGGGGTTAGTAATCCTAGATAAGATACAAATCTTACTTAAGTACAGAGCCTTCATATACTGACAATTCTGCATAGATAAAACCACAGACAAAATCCACTGTGCACTATGGGCCAGGAAAGCTGCGTTTTTTGAAAGAAGTCGACTTTTCGAATTTTAAAAAAGTAAATAGGGCAAACGAATAAGGAATAGTTAAAGCAATTATTCTCAAATTTTATTACATTATATTAAAGCATTTTTTTTCTACAAGGTTTTAAACTAGTCCAAAAGTCAAAACCATATATTTTTTTCAATGCTTTTATTATTAAAATAAATACTACACCTTTGAATAAGCAACCATTTAAGTTCGGTTTTAAATTAAAATAATTAAAAAAGGTATAAACTAATTAAATATCATGTTTCATTATTAAAACTTTTTAATTCTTAGGATTTTTGTACTTTTAAATTAGCATAAACATAATAATATAAGCGAAATTTCCACTTTCAATGTAAAATAACTTTGCATTTGGTAGCCTACACTAAGTACTTTATTGCCTAGATGCCGTTTCTTGTCGTTTTTTTGTATAAGGGAATAAATTAAACTTTTGTGTAGCATTTCATTTCATTTCATTACATATACTTTTTGAGTAAAACTTCGTAATATAGTAAAAATTAGTAACAAGAGGTTTTCAAGGATGCTGAAACCAAATCTGTTTTTAAAAATTCAAAATTCAAAATGGCGGATCCGAGCGGTTCCAATATGTTAGATTTTATGGGATTCTGATGAAAATTAGTATTCAGGAGTTTTTCAGGATGCTTAAATCGAATCTGTTTATTCAAAAAATCAAAATTCAAAATGGATAATCTAATATGGCGCCAAATCTGTTAAATTTTATTGGATTCTGATGAAAATTGCTATTCAGAGGTTTTCAAGGATGCCCAATTTGACCGCCATATTGGATCCGCCATATTGGATCCTCCATTTTGAATTTTTAAAAACAGATTCAGTTTAAGCGTTCTCGAAAACCCCTAGGTACCAATTTTCATCAGAATCCAATAAAATCTAACAAATTTGACCCCCATATAGGATCCGCCATTTTGAATTTTGAATTTTTAAAAACAGATTTGATTTCATTATCCTCGAAAACTTCTGGGCACCAATTTTCTTTAGAATCCAATCAAATCTAACCTATTTAGCCGCCATATTGGATCCGCCATTTTGAGTTTTAAATTTTTATAAACAGATTCGGTTTCAGAATCCTCGAACCCCCATGGGTAGCGATTTTTATCAGAATTAAATAAAATCTAACAGATTTGGCCGCCATATTGGATCCGCCATTTTGAATTTGTATTAACAGATTCGGTGTGAGCATCCTCGAAAACCCCTTGTTACTAATTTTTACGATATTACGATATATAAGTATCTCATATTTTTTGTAAATCACCATGTATAGAGGTGTTAGGTGCCTAAAATATATATGAAATTAAATCCCAAATAATTTTCTAGTCCTTATTATTGTAATTGTTGCTTGGTTCCATAAATTATTTAATTTATATTCAAATTAACTGAATGCGACGAAAGAAAAAATTGGTTTAGAGTTACAGTGTAACTCTATATTTCTTGAAAAATTTAAATTTAAATCGATTAAGGGTCAGTTTCTTCACCTCCGTATGGAAATTTACACGGAATTCTCTCTGATAAAAATATATATCACTAAAATAAATCATGGTTTTTATATAATTATCAGTAGCCGGCGTATTTTCAGTTGTAGTCCAGTATTAAGGTCAATAAAATAGGCTTTACCTGGAAATAATTCTAGAGTCACTTCATCTTAGTCTTTGTTCTTTAGTTCTCTTTCGTTAGTTTCCGGTTTTGGACTTGGCTTTTCTCTTTGGAAGAAAAAAAAACGAAAACCAGAGCAAGAACAGACCAAGTACAGATGAAGTGACCCTAAATACTGTCTTTTTTGTTTTTCGAAAAACCAAAATTGTTCTTTATCGTCGGTTAGGCATGCCTCTGAGAACATTTTGGGTGAAAATTAAAAAAAAATCTATCTGGCAGTTTCTTTTTAATTTAGGTAAAATTATTTTTTTTAATAATTCGCACATTTGTGCTCCATTATTTCGAGTAAACCGATTTATCATATAATAATAAATTTAGAATAAGAATAAGAATAAGAATAAGAATAAGAATAATTTATTGTTTAAAAGAATATGACAATTCTATAACAATGGTTGCTTTAAATATACAATAATAATACAATATAAAATATAGTTCAACATAAGTAATACAAAAATGAAAAGTATTATAAGTAATTATAAATAAATAAAAAAAAATAATAATAAATTTATTATTAATAACAAATAATTAGAAACATAATCGTTTCTGGGTCGTAATGTTCATTAATATAAATATCTTGAATAAAATGCAAAGCATTTCAAATTATATGGATACCTTTTTAGAAAATGGCCTTATCTTCTACATATTTTAGTACAAACAATCATCTTTAATTTCTATAGCTATAGGTGATTAGGGTGGACCTTATTTTTTTATTATCTTAAACTTTTCATTTAGGTGTAACTAGAAAATTCCGAAAATATGGCAGTGATCAAACTAAGTTTGCTAATGTGGGCCCTAAAATTCGTAAAATTACCTTAAATCATAAAAATCGTTGAAAATTGTCTGTAATTTTTGTATAAGTGAAAAATTTAAAGGGTTTGAAATATTATTTTTTTCCTTTTGAGCATACAAAATTATGTGCAAAATTTTAAAATAATTAAAAGATTCTAACCCGTGCCGAAAATCCGCCAAAGTTGCTCCTAACACTAAATTTTACATATTTCTACCACAAGTGTTAGTCAAACGGTAAACAAATATTTTAAAAAATTATTAGATCCGACTGAATCTATTAGTTTTTCAACATTTTTTTTAATATTCTTTCTGCGAAAAAGAAGAAAGAAAACATAAAAATTTTTAACAATTTTTTTTATTTTTTTTTTTGGGAAAAACGAAAAAATTTTGAAAAAAAAATTCAAAAAATAATTTTCAAAAAAAAAATAGTTATTTAAAAAAATATCTTTCATTAAAAAACAAAAAAAAAATATAAAAAAAAATCAAAAAAAAAATTATGTTGAAATATTAATAGATATAGTCCAATTTGATAAATTTTTAAAATGTTTGTTTACCGTCTGACTCACGCTTACGGTAGAAATTCGTAAATTTTAGTGTTAGGAGGAACTTTGGCGGATTTTCGGCACGGGTTAGAATCTTTTGATCAATTTGAAATTTAGATTTTTCAAATAAGGCCTATTGCTCCCTTTTTGATGGTCGTCCACATATCTACCCTTCGCAAACTAATGGTGCCTAAGATTTGAACTTATGATCTTCGCCAATTTATAAATGTTAACCGTTCAGTTCGGACTGCGCCTAAGTCAGGAATGCTGTGGAACTATGGAAGAAAAAAATCCTGAAATATACGAGCAAGATACGCTTAAATCGAAAGAAGTAATCTACATGTAAGTAATCTAATCGGGCACAGGTGTCCATGAATATTACTGTCAATGCAGAGGTGTGCAAACGTTTTTTTTCCCGCGTGTAGGACGATATTTATAGAACAAGGACGTCGTAGACACAATTGAGCAAAAAATGCATGCTTCTAAAGGACACAACAAAGATGATTTTACTTATTTAGCTGGTGATTGTTATACTGGAATGTTGCAGCAAAAAAGTTATAGCTTCTGATTCAGAGTTTCTCAACCTCTTACGATATTTATATAATTAGATATTTATAACTACTCCAATATTTTTTTTTTTAAATAATTAAAGCTTTTAAGGTTATAATACTTTGCTTTTCGTCTAACCTAATTTATATTATCTATACAGTTTACAAAAAAAAAAACTTATTTTAATTTATAAATTAAGTATTTTTATGTAAACTGTATTTTTAGCTTCTATGTAAATAGTGAGGAGGTATATGTGAAAAGGGGAAAAGCATCCACCAATTTAAAATAATTATGTTAATGTTACTTTTATTATAAGGGACGTTCAAGTATTATTTTAGAAAAAAATTCATACACTTCATACCCCGGTTCTCGCTTTATTAAAGGCTGTAGAGATTTCATGTTTTGGCTACCCCCCTAAAACCCCTCTATTTGGGGTTAGCCAAAATATAACATCTCTACAGCCTTTATATATATATATATATATATATATATATATATATATATATATATATATATATATATATATAACTGCCCCTTTCTAACCCACCCCCTTGAAATCACCCCCAACTTCTGTTTTTCAAACAGCACTCCTTCATTTTTAGCAAAGAATATGAAAGTACATTTCATTCTTAATTCAACCATGTATTATTAGTGGTATATTATTATTATTCATTAATAATAATGTCCCACAAGGTTTTAGACGGGCTATAAATATATCCGTTATTTAAAAAGATAAAAATATTTGAAAAAAAGAAAACAAAATTAAATGCGAGTCAAAGTAGAATTTACTGACATATGCAAAACTACCCCTTACTTACCCACTCTCTTAGAACCACCCCAACTTTTGTTAGTTTGATTGATGAAACAAAAAATATAATTAAAAATATTTGAAAGATTTTAAAAAGAAATCTGTAAATACTGTACGAAGGGTCCCAAACGCCCCCTATATAATCGAATGCGAAGCATTAAATATCTTCACGGCCTGTTACCAGTAGTCGGCGTAAACTCAGTTATGACTCATCAACGTTGAAAATAAACACAGAAACATAGGCTTACGGAATAATTTTGCCGAATTATGAGGGAAATTTTTATAAAGATTTATAAAGAAAGAAGACTAAATTGAAACATTTGAAGACTAGTTTGTTATACACAACAATATTGACTATACATATTAACTATAGATATGTATATATATCGGTTTTTTTCAAAGAAAAAAGATATTCGATTTTTATCTTTTAAGAATACGAAAGTTTTTAATTTTTATTTATCGATAACTTTTTTTCCACCTTACTCGTTTAAATTGAATCATTAAAAAAAACAAGATAAAAAGAAATAAAAATGTAAGTATTTAAAACCTCGCGTCAAAGCTAGAGTCGACGCGGTGCCTATGCGAGTACTGGAAATTCGCCGAGTACTGCTAATTACACAAATTATTCTATTTGTAACTTTTTAAGGCTAGTTCTTTTAACAACATGTAGTTCAAGTACTATATTAATATTATAATTTAAGCACAACAAATTATGTACCTAACTATATTTCCCAATAAAATGTACCAAAAAGGATAACTAACGTATGATTTAATCTACCAAAAGGGTAAAAATTATTTTGTAACAAAATAATTAATTCGGCTTTTATATAATATTTAAATCCACAATGTTATTATGGATCCATATAAAGCCAGATTTAATAAACATAACATATTTAATAAAATAGTTTATTTGGTATTAAAAAGACCTTTGAACTATCAACTAGGTGGCTTTATGAATTTGTATTTTGAGTTTGAAATTAAATTTAAGGTAGGTGTGCCAACTATTACCATGTTCCCAATATTAAACAAATTTTGGTAAATGAAAATTTATATTTTTGCGTTATATGGAACACAATATTATCATTTTATATTTTTTTCGCTTCTCTCTTTCTCTCTCCCTCTCTCTCTAACTAAGGCAATAAATGGATTGATTAAAAAAATATTAAAAATACCTACTTTTTTTAATAAAAAGTCCAAATTTTATATTTTGTTTATTAAAGATTATTTTGGCCAACTTAGAATAAATGAATTTTGGAATATGGACGTTATTAACTTAAAAACTACTCTTTTTTCTCTTAAAATTTAAACATCCAAACCTATAGCTAAAAATGTTGAACTGGGAGAGACATACAGGGTGTCACAGAACTCGCAACCATCCTTGAAGGTATTTTGTAATATGTGCAAACAAAAACAATAAAACTGACCATATGTCAAAACATCTAATTTTAAGAACTTATCAGGGCAGTATTATTATGGCTAGTTGTGTGACTTGGGGACATTTTAAGGATGTTTCTAGATAATAATAATAGGTCGCATTTAGTGCACTACACTGAGAAAAAGGATTTATTGGGATATGGCCAATTAAATTATTTGGTTGTGAGTAACAAATGTTATTTGAGTCAAATAAATATTTAGTTCATGTAAACAATAAATATTTAGTTCATGTAAACAAATATTTTAATTTCAAAATTATTTATTAATGACACAAATAAACTGTTTTATCAGTAGTAGTAGTAGTTCCAAGCTATTTTGATTTTCTGGGCATTACGACCGATTTGCGGCCCTATGTTTTTACGTTTTTTTAAATATTTTTTGATGTATTATGTGTCCCTTCAAGGATGGTCGCGAATTCTGAGACACAAGGTATAATGGATAGGGCCGGCCCTTGCATTTTGGAGCCCTGAAGCAAGCTTCTGGGCACCCTGAAGCAGGGGGTTCAGTTAATTCATGCAAAAGCCGGCACTGATAATGGAGGCCATTATGTAAAACTAAATTAAAAACCTATTAGAAGTTTGAATATTAAGAAATTAGGAGTGCTACGTGCAAAAGCCGTCTGCAAAGTTCTTTATCATATCCAGTTAGACATAATCATGTCCCGGTTGAAGTGAAATCTGTATTAAATAGTGCATATGACAGGAAGAATGCGGTGGGCTGTCTATACGACATATAATCCTTGAAACAAAGAACCTCGTATTTGACAAAATAAAAAATTGTTAAGGCAATAATTTCTAGAGTCACCATCTTGGCTTACTTTATTCTTCTGTACTTGCTCTGTTTGCTGTTTGCTTTGGTTTTGGTTTGTTTTGCAGAAAAAAAAAGTAAGTCCAATAAAAGCAAAAACAAACGACCAATGAAATTACAGAATGGGACTAGATAAAGTGACTACTACTAAGTTCCTCAGAGCCGGGGGGGGGGGGAAGAAGGTCAAAAATTAAAACTTTTTTTAGCCTAAAATAACTATTTTCCTCGACTAAAAAGTTAATGACTAAAAAAAAGTTCGTCATCTTTTCGTGAAATATACAACTTTTGTATTTTGTTTCCCTGCAATATACAATTTTGTCTGAATACCTCCAAAATATACAACTTTTGTATTTTGAATCCATAAAATATACCCCCCATAGCTACGGTCCTGAAGTTTCTCTAGGTTTGAACATCAAAGCATGTCTGAGAATGTTACAAGAACCTCATATAACTGGCTGATACTATCACGGTTTCCATAATGAGGCAGCAATGTTTTTTTAAGAGTATCTGCGAGTCTTTAATTCGCTTAAACCCTGAGACATTCGGCAAAGCTACGGGGCAGATACAGTAGAAGAATTATATACATAAAAAACTAATTAATTAAAATTAAAGAGCTAGAGAAACCGGCTGTCCAGACCTCACGGAATTCCTGGACAAATAACGCACATTAATATTTAGTATATGTCTTCCAGCAGTTCTTGTCAGAAACAACCTAAGACTAGGGCTCTGGGGCATACCCTCAGAGTCTGACAAATCAATATAGAAGGAATTAGCAAGACTAAATGATATAGCCGCTGTCCAAGAAACACATACTAGCGATGACTTTCAGCTAAAGTTTAAAGGTACCATACCTGAGTATGGTACCTCAATTATTGGAGCCACATACCACGCACATTATGGCACTGCAACCTATGTTCTTAACAACATGGAGAATGCAAAACTTATATCAGCATCTAATGACGATGGTCAATCATGTATCAGGATAGAAGTCAATGGAGTAAATATTTTTAATTTCTATAAACCCCCAGCTTCACTTTGGAATAATTTGCCAATAATATCCCACCCATATGTTTTAATTTGGGGACTCACCAGTTGAATTGCATACCTTTCTAGACCCTAATAATCTACCCCCGATCTACAGAGAAAAATCTGGACTTCGCTAAACCGAATCCGAACAAATCAAGGAAGATGTAACTCTAGCCTTCACAAATGGCCTTTAAGACCAGATCCGTCATGCAGCTGTGGTGCAGCCGAGCAAACCATTCGCCACATAATCACCGAATGTCCACTTGGATTATTTCCTGGTGACATCATGGATTTTGCAGCAGCTATACCTGATGTAATCCAATGGATAACCAATCTGGACATAGCCATATAATTTTCATCAAGCCTTGCTAGAGTCATTAATTTTAAGGGGTGATACTAAATATGAAAAAAAGTTCCTATAAACATATGTCCAAAAATGAGTTAGGAGCTAGGCCCCTTTGAAAGTTGCTAAAAAATTCTGTTTTTATTTAATAACTCAGGAACAGTTTTAGATATAGCAACGAGGTTTTGCACGTAAACTAATCTTAATAAGACATATCTTCGCATGTTATTTCATGTACTTATTTTAACCAGGATTGTGCTTATCAGTTTTTTGTCCCAAACTTTTTCTGTGTAAGTTTTTGGTGTTTTTATTTTTGGAATATGATTCTTTAAGTCAAACTACATAAAAAAGGTAATCCTGTTGTAATACTGTAGGATTAACCATTTCCGAGAAAAATCAATTTTGTTTCCCCCATTAAAATAAACAATTTTTGTCGTAAATGCATGGTATTTGAGATATTTGAAAGTTTCAGGTTAAAAAAAAACAATTGGTATACTAGACTCTCAAGCTGGTTTTCTGGTCAAGAAAGATAAGTGGTTCTTTTTCATATAGGTATCATAAAATTCGCAGCAACAGCGACGGCCTTCCGCAGCCCACTCTAAAAATCTCAACTTAATTGTACACTGTAATAAATCTCGCATTGATAAAATGCTAACACGAATACAATTAGGTTTCTTGTATATTCACATATATAAATGATTGTTGCATTTGACAGAAATATATGTTTCTTCCTACATTGACCTGTCATACGTTGATAAAACATTTTTTCTCATATTGTGTATAACATGTTACTGTATCGTGAGTTAATGTTATTTTAGTGATTTATATTTTCATACTGTGGACAGTTTTTTTAACTTTTATTTTATAAATATTACCTATACAAGTTTTTATACATTTGTTTTAGAATGTTTAAGATTTTTATTTGCAATAAAATAAAATTCCGGTGAAAATGACGAGAGCCCGCTATTTTCGCCTCTTGAGCGCCATAAACTTATAAAATTAAGAAATTTAAACGGTTAATCAAAATTTAAATTAGTAATCCCTAAAAAATATTCGGATTCAAACAGATTGATTCGGATAGAATTTGAATCCGCAAACGATAGAAAACCAAAAATGAATCCCAACTAATCTGTCTCAATTCATTTATTCATTTGAATCTGCATTTGCAGATAGAATTTTAGTCGATATCAATCCGTATGAGACATTCAATCCGTATCTATCTACATATACAAATTGAATTTTAATCGTATCAATCCGTATATACAGATTGATCATTTTAATCCGTATCAATCTATATATGCAGATATAATTTTAATCAGTATCAATCTATATATACGGCTTAGGACATTATATCCGCATTTATCTGCATATACAGATTAAATTTTAATCATATTAATCCGTATATACAGATTTATTATTTTAATCTTTATCTATCTTCATACGTACATATAGTTTTAATCCGTATCATTCCGTATACACGGATTAAGACATGGAATCCGTTCTATCTACAAATACAGATTGAATTGTTTCTTACCGACCTTTGAAGCAAAAAAATAAATATAAGATAATATATAAAGAAAATTGTTAAAAGGAAATTGTTTACACATTATACGAATTTCAATGAATAGGATGCTCTGTCGGGCTTCTTTAGATCACGGACTCGACAACTTTTTATGCTATATGGACGGTGTTACGCAAAAATTGTCTAAGTCATATGTAATAATATGTGAGTTAGCGCATTTTTGCATAACACCGTCTATTTAGCATCTCAACATATGTTGTTTGGACCTGTTTTTGCGAATTTTCAATTATCCGTTTTTTTCTATCCTACAATTTCGTATTCAGAATCTATCTGTTTCAATCTGTAATTGCGGATTTAATATCTATTCGTTCTGCTTAAATTTCTGATTGATTTTAAATCTGTATTAACGGATTAAACGGGTAGATTTTTTTCTATCTGTTGGGTCCGAAATTTTTTATAGGGATATATTATTACGAACTTTAATTAAATTAAAGTTCGTCTTGTATTTCTATAGAAAGAGACGTTTGTGGTTTCTGTAGAAATTCTATGGCATTTTACAGTGCTCCAGGTGTAGCCATAGCTTTCCGTAGTAGTAAATCAAAAACAAAAAAGTACAAAACGACCGTTTCTTTCATCAACCTTTAACAAAAAGCCTATTCTATTTAAATGCAAACATATGACCATAATCTGCGCGACTTTAACTGATTTATAATGATTTTTAAGTCTGATTTAGGAAATATTACTGTTTCTTAATGTTCATTCTACTTTAATGTGTTTATACTAAAACGTATTGTGCACTTTTGACGTAAATAAAATCATATAGCTTGTTTATACTTAAAATGTATACGTTTTGAAAGGATTTATTACTTTAAGATCTAAATATTGTTTAAGTGGATTATCAATTTGTTTATAATCATTCATAAATCTACTACTTACAGTCATCAAGCTAAATAAAGATATGAACATTATACATATATTCATTTATTTTTAACCCTTAATATAGTTGACGCACGGATCTGCGCCTACGGGAAATATGTTTGGGAAGTGTGTGCAAGTGGGAGGCCCGATGTAGGCACACACGCCTTTTAACGCTCTTGACGAAAAGAAGAGAGCGCGAATGATTCCCCCCCCTTACTTCGAGACTTTCTTTCATGCGGAAAACTATACCATTATCTCCGGGTGCCCCAACTCTATTTACCCAACGATTTTCTCGAAAACTAAAAGAGATATTTAAATTCTGCTAAAACCATTTTAAATAAGACAACTTTAAATATCTTTAAGCATATATTTGATATTTTCAGCTCTTAAAATGCAGGCAGGGGGGCATGTGCGGATTTTTTTAAATGAAAAGGGGTGTCGTGTGATACATCATTTTAAAGCAAATAAAATTCTCTATTGGACTGTATATTTTTTAATTTTTTAAACCATTTTTTTAAGTTTATTATTCCATCAATCTATTTTCTAATCATCGTACAGAGTGATATTGGTATACTCTTGGTACTGAAGCCCGAAACTGTCAGTCTACCAATATGATGATGATTAGAAAATAGATTGATGGAATAATAAATTAATATTTTTATAATTTTGTTAAAAGTTAAAAATTTCTGTCATTCTTAATTTTTTTAAGGTTTTAGTTTTTTTAATTTTTTATGCTAAAAAAGGCGTTTTTTAAGTTGTTTTTGTAAATTTTTATTTATGCCAAGTAAAATTAGTTTAAAAGTATAATTTACGTTTTTTTATCATGAAATTAGTAATTTAAAAAAAAATGTTTGATTTTTTAAAGAAATTTTGACAAAAATACCCATTTTCAACCCTATTTTAAACCCAAAAAAAATGTTTAAAAAAATTAAAAAATATATAGTTAGTTAAATGGAGAATTTTATAAACTTTAAAATGATGTATCACCCGACCCCCCTTTCTATTTAAAAAAATGTCCCTATACCACCCTGCCCACGTTTCAAGAACTAAAATCAAATATATGCTAAAAGATAGTTTAAGTTGTCTTATATAAGAAGGTTTTCTCATAAGTTGATTATCTCTTTTAGTTTACGAGAAAATGGCTGGCTAAATAGAGTTGGGACACCATGTAGATATATTTGTAATATCATAAACTACTGTCCTATCTTATGCTAAGGTTTACCGATTGACTGAAACAATGATCTGGCTGGGGCAGCTTTCGTCCCTTCAAAAGGCAATATGAAGCGATATCGGGGGCGATATCAATGCGATATCAAGGCGATATCGTGGCGATATCGGAAGATCTCGAGGCGATATCAGGAGATCTCGAGGCGATATGGGAGCAATTACTTAATGTAAAAGGCGATATTAGGGCGATATTTCGTCCTGCAAATGAAGAGTGACTTGCCCCTCGTCAGTATCTAAATAAGGATAAAATATTTTTCTGCTGCAACCAGGTAACAACACACCTTCATAATAAATTTTGTTTTTGGTTATGATTTATTTTATAAAAACGCGCGATTTTACTTTTTTTTGAGTATTTTTAACCTTAAATGGCGGTTGTGTACAAGTGACAAATATTAGCACATTGAACGCACTAATTTAGTGTCTTCCTTCAACTATAAAAAGCGTCTGGTATAATTAATATGGTTATCGTAAAGAAAATTTTATTAGGAATTAAAAAATATATAAACAGTTTTACGAAAAGCCAAAGTAAGACTTGAAAATTAGAATAGAGAAACGTAAAGAAAAAGAAGAAGACATTTGACGCTTTAAATTCTCTATTACTTAAAAAACTACCGTAGGCATTAGGGAATCCCTAATGACTACGGTAGTTTTTTAAGTGGGAACTTTTTACGGTATCTTTATTAGGTAGCTAGTTTAATCATAATTAACCAATTTATTTGCTTAAGACCAATTACGATTGATACGTCTTAAAAGCTGCATGATATAGCATTGCATGAAATTGTTAAGTAACTGATTAATAAGCCTTTAATTAACTGTTATAAAACAATTTATTCTCGGACGATTAGATTAGATAAATAGATTAGACTTGGTTATTATATCTATCAACAACATCTAATGCTTAACTACTTGCCTGCCTATTTATATTTAAATTAAAAAATGTTTCAAAGGTTTTGTTATATACCTACAGTAGCACTGATAAAATATTTGAAGGAATTTTTTAAATAGTGACTTCCCAATAGAATTTTTTGAATAATTATTTTTATATTATTTTTATAGTATTAACTAATCTTAAACTACCTACTTAAAGTACCTCAAAATTTAGTTAGATTCCTGAGGAATTTAAAATATTTAAAAGTCTATCAAAGATTAAATAAATATTTAAAACATAAAATAAATTAAAAGTTATTCATTTTTTTAAGTAAAATCTTCGCGGAACCCCAATGGTTATAGTTATTTATGGTACTAGTGGGCAATATCGGTTTACCCATGAGTGCCATACAAGGTTTTATCCAATAAATAGCTTGGAAATTCATATTTTTATTAAAAATTTTAATGACATTTACAAGAAAATAATTTGACAAGTGAGAGTTGAGTGGGTAAAATAAATAATTATCCACTCAATAAAGTAAAAGCCACGCGGGGGTTATTATTGAGTTTATCTATTTAAAATAAAACCGGTAATTGTCTTATTATCTGTATGTATTGGATAAAATATATTATTTAAGGGCTATTTAATTTAATTTTAAGCAAGTCATCATAACACAAATGAAATTTCTTCTAAAATATAACCTAGTAGACATATTTTTCATGATAAAATTAAAATAAGATCTAAAGAAGGTTTTCGCTTAACTCCCTATGATATTTTTTTATCAAAAAGTCCATTTCATTTAAATGACTCAAGGTTCTGTTTCAGGTCCACTTCGACATGTTAAATATTTAATAGATCGTCAAGGATTAACATCACATTTACACTATCTTGTTTTTTCAACAAAATAAAAAGTTAGCAGACACTTAGTTTAAATTAAATAAAAAGGTGTGCTTATGAATTCAACAGATAGTTATTTGTTCAAGAGTTAGCAAAAAAGTGTGTGAAAATTTACGATAACGATAGGAGAAAACACAATGTTTTTGTCGTTAACGAAAAACATTTAAAAGAATTTATTGACACATTCTTAGTTTACAGGTCTGTATTATTGCAGAAGTACTAAAGGTTTTGAGATGTATTATACATAGATGTATTATACATCATGTATAATTTAGGAATTGAACTATAATTTTAAAATTCATTAAATTTTTAAATAGTTAGGTCTTTTCTACAGCTCATTTTTTGTTGAAAAGTTAAAGAAATTGCAAATGTGTGTATATATTTTTAAAATCTGCTCATGATTACTAAAGTTTTAGAAATATTTATTTTGGTATATGCCGAATGTATCCTTGTGTATAATGATACAATTGTTAAGTCAGTTTTGAACAAAATTATGTACTTTATATAAAAAACTTTAGTTTTAAAGGCAGCGCACTGCAGTCCACTGCAGTTGAACTCAAAACTATTTTTTCCTACGATCCATTATGAAAATGACATTTAGCACACTCTTTTGTTCTTTAGAAAACGCCTTATATCACACTAGTTTGATATTTATGTATGTATGTTTGCCTAATTTCACGTATATAGGTTTGCCTTAATTTACATTCTACGAATTTAGCTCACCTGGTTTTACATGCCATTTTCCACCTTTCATCACAGAATTTTATGATATCTTTTATGTTTTTCAATACAAATATTTTTGTTTTTCAGAAACTATAGTTATAACCTTACTAGATTGACCATGATATAACTTGGGATGTTTTATTTATGTCTATATTGTATAAAAATTACTTAATTTTTGATTTAGTTACTTTACATTTTATAAAAAACATCAAAATACACGGTCTTTTTCTTATGAAATCGTAAAACAGTACAATTTTACTGTTTTATATGAGAATATATCATCATCAATAGTTTGTTTGGGTCTTTAAGAGACAGGCGCAGCCTATGGCTCATTTATCTAAAAAAATATTTAATCTGAATTGAAAGTTGGGGCAGTGAGTCTATGCTCACTGATGCGAGTTGCATCTGTCATAATTTGGGGGGAGTGAGTCTCTGCTCACTGATGCGAGTTGCATCTGTCATAATTTGGCGCTGTGGAGTGGGTGGGAGGGGGATGGGGAGGGATGTGATAGGGAGAGGAGGGATGTGCGGGAGGAGTGAGACTGTCTCACTGATGCTGGGAATGCATCTGTCCTGTATTAGTGGGTACCATTACTGGTTGAGGACGTTTTTAATCTTTTTGTGAGTGTTGTGTATTTCATGATCGTAATCTAGAAAGTTTGAAATGAGGGGGTTTGAGTGATCTAAATTGTCTTGTATAAAAGACGTGCTGTAGCGGATGATTTCCGTTTTTAGGAGGGGCATTTCGAGATCTCTGTGTATCTGGTTGTTCCTCATGAACCAGGGGGCATCGAGGCATATTCTGAGTGCCTTGTTTTGGAAGGCCTGAAGTTTTGCTGAGAGCGCTTTGTTAAGGGTGATTTTATTCCAGGCTGGGGCTCCGTAAAGAAGTACCGGCTTTAGGGTTTGGTTGTAAAGAAGAAGTTTGTTTTTAATGGATAGGGGACTCTTTCTGCCTATTAAGGGGTAGAGTTTGGAGAGGCGGCAATTTGCTATTTGGAGGGTGTTTTTGACGTGCTGATCCCACGTCAAGTTTTTGGAGATTGTAATGCCGAGGTATTTGGCATGGTTTTCCCAGTTAATGGGTTGGCCATTTATCTGAATGGGTTGGGGTGGGCCTCTTCTAATCCTAGAGATTAGGATGCCTTTGGTTTTATTGGCGTTTACTTTGATTTTCCATTTGGAGAACCATTTTATTAGGGCATCCATTTGGCGCTGGAGGGCGATATGGATGCGCTGGGGGTTTCTGGCTTTTGCTAGGATGCCGGTGTCATCGGCGAACAGGGCTAGTTCAGCGCCCTGTGTTTTTGGAATATCTGCCGTAAAGAGGTTGTACAGAAGGGGGGATAGTGGGGAACCTTGTGGAACGCCAGCTCTGATGCGGCGGGTGTTGGACTTACAGTCGCCTATTTTTATTTGAAAATCTCTGCCTTTGAGGAAGGAGGCTATGAGTTTGGTGATGCCTGGGGGGAGGCCGAGAAAGTGGAGTTTGGCTACAAGACCTTTGTGCCAAACCTTATCGAAGGCTTTTGCGATGTCCAGGAGGATCAGTCCCGCGGCTTCGCGCCTATTTAGTCCGTCCGTTACAGAGTCTACCAGGCGAGCTACCTGGTGGACTGTGGAGTGTCTGCTTCGGAAGCCGAATTGCTCATTTGGAAGGAGATTTAGTTCTT
Organism: Brachypterus glaber; assembly: GCA_958510825.1. Taxonomy (NCBI): domain Eukaryota; kingdom Metazoa; phylum Arthropoda; class Insecta; order Coleoptera; family Kateretidae; genus Brachypterus; species Brachypterus glaber. The sequence goes on from OY294050.1 coordinate 22,342,623, forward strand.
CAACTAGAGTTTGAAGTCTGGTTAGTATGACTTTCTCGGCTATTTTACCTAGGGAGGAAAGGAGGCTTATGGGGCGGTAGCTTTCAGCAAAAGTTGGATTTTGTCCGGGTTTTTTGATTACTATTACGTCTGCGTTTTTCCAGGGCTTTGGAAAGTGGCGCAGTCTGAGCATTGCGTTAACAATGTTAACGATTTCCATAATGGTTTTCCGGGGGAGTATTTTAAGGATTTTATTCGGTATTTGATCGGGACCGGGGGCTTTCCTTTTTGGTTTGGTTGAAATTGTTTCCGCATTGCGTCAGCAAATGCTTCGGCTTTTTCGGGGGTGGAGTAGACGACTCCTCTTTCGCCGTGAATTGGGGGCATGCCTCGTTGATGGTCGAGGGATAGGGTTTTGGCCATTCTCCAAAGTGATCTATCCTGGGGGTTGAGTGACTTTATTTTTCCCTCCCAGCGGGAATTTGCTAGTACGTTTAGTCGGTCTTTGACTTCCTGAGTAAGTCTGTTTGCTTCGCGTTTTATATGGGGGTCTTGGAGGGTGCGTGCACGACGAAGAAGTCGGTTTTTCTCTCTGATTAAGTCTTTGAGATCTCGGGGAAGGTCCTGTGGGTTTTGGATATCTACTTTTTTGATTAATTTGGCGCTGTCCATTGCGGATTTTATGGTATTGGTGAGGGTGGTTACTGCAATATCTAGTTCTTGGACGGAATTTATTGGATTGATTTTGGTGTTGCTTTCTAGGAGTTCGGAAATATAGGAGAAGTTGTAAACGGTTTTTTTGGTGTGATTTGCGGTTGGTATGCCTCCTGCCGTGATAATGATTGGAAGGTGGTCGGAGCTTAGTTCGTGTCTTAGTTCGATGTTAATGTTTAGTGTCGTGTTTTTATACAAAACGATGTCAAGGATATCAGGAAGGCCGTGGCCATAGTGGGTTGGGGAATCGGGTGCGGTAACCATTATATGGTTACGTTGTAATATTTCGTAAAGCCTACGGCCGTTGGCCGTAGTTGTTCTAGAGTGCCAAAGGGCGTGTTTGCAATTCAAGTCTCCGGCTAGGATTGTTGGATGATTGTCGTTAAAGTAGCCTTCGAAGTCGGCGGGTCTGACCTCCTTATTTGGGGGTTTGTAGAGGGACACGATCCTGAATTTGGAATTGTCGTGCATGTTGACGAATATGGAGGTAGTTTCGACTTGATCGCTTTGTGTGGGGGGGGCATGAAGAAGATCGTGAGATATGTGTTTTTTGATATAGATTGCTGTGCCTCCTTTGCGGTCCTGGAGTCTATCGTTACGGTAGCAGGAATAGTTGGGTATGGTACCCCTATGATGTGGTTTAAGACCAGTCTCTTGGATGAGGGCTATATCTATTTGATTTTCGTGTAGAAATTCTATGAGTTCCGGTTTTTTTGAATTGAGGCTATCAGCGTTCCAGGTGACTATTTTAAGGGCTCTGGGTTTTGTTTGTCTAGACATTTTGGGGGCCAAGATTGGGTAATTGAAGGGAGCCAAAAGCCTGCATGAAGCTGGCGAATTCTTGCATGAAGGTGTGGATTTTTGAAATTTGGGATTGATCAAAAATATTGGGGGGATTTGCACTGGGACCTGGGGCCGCCTTGGGTTGTTGTGGGGTGGCGGCGTTGGTTGCCTTTTGGGCGTAGGAGATGCCCGGGGTGAATTTTTGGGTTGGGGGTATGACCCTTGTACGGGTTGGAGCGATGTTTGATGGGTGTTTGGGGTATTTATGATAGTTTGCCGTGTGGGGGCCTAGGCAGTTGGCGCATTTTGCGTCCGTGTGACGGGGTTTTTCACACTTTGTTGTGTGGTGGTCTTGTGCGCATTTTACGCATTTGGCCGGGGCGTTGCAATTGGCCTGGGAGTGGCCGAAGAGTTGGCATTTGTGACATTGCCTGAATTTGGGTTTATAGGTCTGGCTTTCGACCTTTATGACTAGGTGTAGGAGCCTAGTCTCTTTAAATATGGGGTGCTGTTGTCCTGTCACCTTGGGAAGGATGACTAGGATCAGGGGCATGGGGGTCTTGTCTTTAGTACGCGTCATTCTCGCGACTGACGTGGGGAGGTAGCCACGCTCGATAAGAGCGGCTTGGACGTCTGCGACGTCTATCTGGGTGGGGATTCCCCGGATTACGGCGTGGATTGCCTTGTCCTCCGGGAGGGTAAAACTATGATACGGAATTTTTTCGGTGTCTAAGTGCCTAGTGACTTTGCGGAAGTCGTCACTGGTCTGGGTGCGAATTTGCACTCCTTCGGAGGTATTTTTCGCGTGGAGGATGTTTACTTTTTGGGAGTTGAAGTGGCGGGACAAGGCTAGCCATTTTTCAGGGGCTCGAATGATGATGGGGGGATTTTGGGGGTTTTGTGGGCTTCCTGGTCGGGGGGGGTTCCTGGGCCAGTAGCTTGGGTTTTTGGGTTTACAGGGGCCGTAACGGGGGGTTGGGGCCCTGAGCCGGAGGGGTTAGCGACTTCTTCGGAGGCAGTCGCTTTGCCGGGGGTTTTTTGGGTCTTAGCGGGTTTTTCTTCTAGGTCTGAATTTAATTTGTGTTTCTGGCTCCTTCTGCGCCGGTTTAAGCGCTTGCGCGGGGAGGCAAGGGGGGATCGGACTGCGTCCGAATCGGTCTCTACTACGGACATGTCCGTTTCGAAATGATCGGGGGCATCGGAGAGCTCTTGAGTGGGGGTTTGGGTTTTTTGGGATAAGAGTGTCCCTATTTTTATTTTATAAACTGTCTATTATGATATAAACTACCTATTAGTAGGTCTCAAAACGACAATAAACAAATAAATGAAAATGAAATGAAAATGAGGCGGGAAATTTCCTCTCGGAGTCCGTTGATGGTCTCATTTGCGGTGGCTAGTTGTGTCTGAAGGAATTCAAGCTGATTTTTATGTGATTCAGCCTGGGTTTTGTAATGCTCTGCCTGGGCCTTGATTTGATCTTGCAAGTAATCTGACATTTGTTGATTTGGGAAGTTTGCCATAGTGGCGTCGATATTTTCAGCCATAGTGGTTTTTGAATTTCGAAGGGAAAAATAGAAGTAGTGTTCTCGGGGGCCTGGGTGGCCCCGGGTGGGGGGGGGGTGTAGTGTTAAGCACTAATTGTTAGTGGTTGGGGTCTCAGGGAACCTTTAACACACCAAACCGCCAGCCTCAGCGGTTCGTGGGAATTGGCTTAAGTCCACAGTGTGAAAAGGGCTGCTACACTTAGCAAGCAAGCTTACAAGTGAGCATATGTTAGTTAGAATAATTATGTACCAAAATAATCTTACTCAATGGAAATCTGCTGGGCGACGTCTGACCTCTTTACTGTCACTCACTCGACTTATATGAGAATATATCTAAAGGAATCTAATTTAAATAGCAAACTGTCTTGCCTTGATTTACACAAGAGGCTTGTATTATAGGCAACCCATTAAACAGCTAGGTATTGTATTGTATTGTATAATATTGTATTAAATTAAAAAAACCAAGAAAACTAAAAGTAAAAAAAAATCATATTTCCTGTTTAAAATACATAAATTTGTATGCTATTTTTTGTTTTATTAGAAAATATTAAATTAAGAAACTTTAGAAAGGTCTCGGAAAACTATCCAAACGAAAACTATTTTCCGAGTTGACCTGTAATCTACTATTAAATCATCTATCTCAGGAAAATTTTGCTTCTTTTCAGGATGTTTTACTACTCCTAAATAGTAAAGAAGTATGAAAACAAAAAACACAAGATAGAAAAGCACATGGATTTTATATATGAGAGAATGATTTAATAAATAGTTAATAGTATTTTCATAGTCCAACACTGTACAAGTGTTAAAAAGAAATATCGGCATTATTTCCACAAAAACTAAAGCAAACCTTAGTTTGTTTCTTCTTTGGTAGAAAAAGAAAGAGACCCATGAATAAAATATACATTCAATTCAAATATAATCGCGTGACCGCTGAATCGGAAGGTGCGTTTTATAGCACTTTGCGCGGTAAAAGTCAAAAGAGTCCCGGTGTTTAAAATACGGCAAGTCTGGAGGCCCAGATTTGTATGTTTAATGCATTTATCTCTCGGTAAATGATACTTGCAAAGACGTTGGTGAGATTTTGTAGAAATGGGTAGTCGTTTAGATGCAGGGAAGTCCTGAAAGAACAACCACTGGGGTACAACAGGGTCATTATCAAATAGTAAAAAAAGCATTCTTAGAATTTTATGTATTTTAACCCTTTAGCAAACCGCATCATACATAAAAAAGTTACGGAGAACACGATTTATGTTTGACCAATGCAATTTTCTAGTTAATGATAGTATTTTACTCACCTCTAAATTTTAAGATAATCACCGCTTAATGATCCGATTGCAAATAGAATCTTTCAAATCAGTTTGCCATATAAATGCAAATGAAGCAATCTATGTGTTTAATTATCACCAGAAAGGACGTTATTTTTTATATACTCCGTGATCAAATATGAATTTAGTCAAAAATAAGAACACATAGAGCGCTTCATTTGCATTTATATGGCAAACTGATCTGGAGTAATCTATTTGCAATCTAATCGTGGAGCATTAAGTGTCTTAAAATTTGGAATTGAGTAAAATCTTCATTCTTTATTTACTGGAAAAACGCATAATTATAGAATATTTAGGGTATATTTATCGTATATTTATATTCCAATTTTAAAAATTATCCATTTCAGATCTATAAGCAACTAATGTAGGCATTATCTATCAGTAAAAGCCAATCTGCTAAAACAGCAAAACTAGAACCTCAATTTTTAGATATTTCTACAGAATAATTTTAATTTTTCTGATTTATTGGATTGCCAACTAAATTTTTCGTTACTCTCTAATAAATAACCAAAAATCAAACGTTTGCAACTCAATGAATAATTTGCCCAACTTGCATCCTTTTATAGATGCAAAATTTTATAAATTGACTCCATTTATTTTTTGTTATAAAGCTATAGCTATATCTTTAAATATCAATTTTCTCTTAAAGACTTTATTTATACAGGTTATGGGATTAAGTTCTTAAAAGCAATGAGATCTTTAAAGAAATTATGATTATGTATAAAGAACACTCTGATAAGCTGTAGAAGTACCAATTACACTAACTATATGTCCCAAGGGTAAATGTAATCGTTGTTCATTTAAAGTTAAATCTATTGTTAATACAGGATAACAATACATAATATTTTGTTTTAATAACATGTGTACCCGGGTACAGATTTGTTTGTGCCTTTATTTAGTATGCTCCTAACATTTGAAAAAACTAAGAGATTGTAATCGAAGAAAGAGGAAAATTTCATGTAGGCATGCTTCTTCATTTTGGCAACATTCAGCTTAGCACATACTACTTTTTCTCAAATTAAAACAAAGCTATATTATTTTTTTTATTCGATTGGTTCTAAAAGCGGCACTTTTTGTTTATGTTTTACGGGCGAAAAGTTGAACTTTGTGGCCCTAGGGCTAAAAAGTTTTTTTCGCCCGCTAACTAAAACTTGTAATTTTTAAGCTTTTTAAAAGAAGATGCTTTACCTTTCCTGTAATATTTAAAAAGAAATATAAACTTTTGGTCATTTTGGTCTTGAACTAACCGTTCTTTTTGACCAGATACAGTTATTATAATCATTTCATGCAAAATAAAAAAAAATCCATAACATAACCTCAAAATATATGTCAACTGAATCACTTTTAGTATTTATAATATTCATAGAACGGTTTCACAAGTATTATTTTCACAACAGACACACTTTAACAGAAATTAATCACCAAGCTATAGCTTTTTAATTTGAAAATGAAACCGCAAGTAAACGAAACGATTCAATTGTTTTTGTAGCGATTTGATTGGACAGCAATTTATCATGGATAACTAGATAAGTAATAAGACAGGAAAAATAAATATTTTTTGCAATTTAAAATTAAGTATATTTTAATAATTTATTATAATTAGTAACAATCGAATAAAAAATATTGATAATAAAAGGGCAAAAAGTTAAATTTCGATTTCGTAGATTTATTACCCTCGGGCAGGCCGATAGGGCCCTCGGCTTCTAAAAACCTATCAATTGAAAAACTTAACTTTTCGCCCTTGTATTATAAATAACTATTAGATATTAAAGTCCAATAGATTATTATTCATAACGTTACTAGTAGGAATAAGTGGCCATTTAAATCGACGCCAATGGGCAGTTGCACCGTGCAACTAGTTAGAAAGGGTGTATAATATATAGTGTATTGTGTTACTTGTATCGTGATACATTGTAGTAGTTACGGGGGCCAATTGGTCTGGCCATATTGGCCGTATTGCTTCTTGAATATCGATTTTACATGTTATATTTATTGCTACCACTGTCCAAGATCTCCGCCTAAGATGTTGCTTCCTATACATACAAGACGTTCAGGTAGGTTCTTCTTAAAAGCATATTATTATTAATTGTATAACTTTAAATTTAACTCATAAATTTATACTATAAGAAATATTTTTAGTCGTTTAACTTAATAATTCAATTTGTATTAGATTCTACAATCGCAAAAGGAAAATTACTTTTTATTTAGTTGTTAAAACTAATTTTATATAAATAGATAATATATAAATAGATAATTATCTAAAATTATAATTGAGGGTAAAATAGAATTGTTATTAAAATATATAATTACTTCTTTAACTTAAATGCTTTTAAAACCTTGTGGAATACCAACTTCTGCAATTCTAAATACAAGATAATCAAGCATAGTATAGAATACTTCTCGCACTCTCCTAAAAAAAAGTTGATCGGAGTTTTTCTCCTACTGTTTTAGATATTTTTTAATGTTTATCCAGGGCTTCATAACGTTTTCCTTTTGTATTTTACTTTGAAGGTAATCTTCTCAATTTCAATTGGTTTCGTGTGATTGATTTTTTCTTAAAATTTGAAGTCGATAGGATTTTTCTTTCCTCATTTTTAACGCATATTTGTGCAAAATGGATTGATTTTCCACTTTTTTATTTTTGGGATTGGAAGTTAACATCAAATAATAATATTTTATAATACTTATCTTTTATGACGCAGCAAGGATAATAACGACTAGTTAACTATTTGGCAAAAGAGAAAATAATAGGTAATATTACATTGCATAGCTACATTCCACTTTTTATATTGTCAATAAGAAAACGTAGATAATTTATTATATAGTAAAATAAAGTTAAATACACCTACCTAATTATAATGATTTATCGCATAAAGATAAAATTATAATTTAAATAACTTTAATGTAGTAATAAATACTGAATATGAGAAGTAAAGGCTAATTTTACGGTAGCTTAAATTAATACAATTGAATTTCTCTGATTGGTAAAACGATTAATAAAAGATTTGTGTGTCATTTTGAAAGACCAAGCCCACTCTATTTTAAAATTAGACGATTATAATCGATTATATAGATTAGATTCTGTTGCCAAGGCCTACCTTGTATTTTATGGTTATTGCATTTTAATTCAGGGAAATAAAGATGATTGTTTTATGAACTAATAGCTAAATTATTTTTTTTTATTTGTAGGTTAGGTAATTATCTTTATTTCGAATTAATTTTTAACTTTACACAAAACAAAAATCTTTAAATATGAAGTTAATAAACTTTTTCCCAAGAAATTATTATTGACCTAGCCAAAATACAAAATCTCTACAGCCTTTAATAACGCGAGAAAGTGTGAAAGTGTATGAATTTTGGTCAGTTTGCTTAACGTATTTTATGGACGACCCCTTAGGCTAATGAAGGGTGTGTATTTTAATTTTTCTCAAAAATCACAAATCCAAATCTTTATTATGGCTTTTTTTTAATTCATTTCATTGCAGTAAGCATGGACCCATAATTAGCAGCTAAAGCATTAGAACCCCTTCCTCATTATCTTTACCAATATCCCCGCATATTAGACAGTCGTTTTCATTCGAAACATCCACATCGATATTATGTATGTATATTATTGTATCGTCGTCTAATATTATTTAAATAATAATAAATATTGTTAAAAAATCTTAATTTGAAACTTAATTTAAATTTATGGTATTTAAAATATAAGAATGTTACCAGTATATAGACATTTCAGGCCAATACTCACCCAAAAAAAAATATTTACTAAAATATTAACGAACCACCCATTTAAACAAACATGGCATGACACTGGAGCTCTTTTTTGGGCCTATATTCTGGTATTTACCACGGACTGCAACTGTTGCTCCATCTGTTGACATTCGCTTGTTATAGACTAGTTAACTTACCCAGTTCGTCATCTTAGGGTCCCTTTCCCTACTTATATAACCTTAACCAAGCAAAAAAAATTATTTAAGTAATTAACTTGTTTTAAGTAATCATTTCTCTCTGTATTGACATTATCAAAAGGTACGAGTTTAATGTCCACTTATTTGTTTTTTTATTTATTTGTTTGTGTTAAATGTCTTTGTACGGTCAAAATTACTAGCAATTAAAACAACACCAAGAGTTATCATCAAAAGTATTTTCGTTCTTTACCATATAATTTACCAATTATAAAAGCTATTAACCCCCGACCAAGATTGGGCCTCTGTCGGCAATGTTTCATTGCTTTCCTTTCAATCCGATGAGCTAAAATATATAGCGAATAAATTTTACGGATTGTTTTTCATTATATCAGGCTCGAATCGTTTTTGTTTTGAGATGAATTGGATATACCAAAACAAATAACAATTTAAAGTCATTGTGAAATAAAAGAAATAAAAGTGGACCTGATATTGATCCTTGAGGGATACTTAAAGAATATTGATTATTAACTGTATTGCTTTGAAAATAAATTTTATATGGCCAGTAATTTATAGATTTTCTAGAGGTGAGTTTTATATGATTTACGATTAATAAATAAACACTTAAACCAAGAAATGTGACATTGATTTTAAGATAAGATACATATTTGTAGACTTAACTGTGGCTTAACTATGAAAGGGCACCCTGAATCGACTGATAATTATTTTCTTTTGCCACATATAAATTATCTCTGCAGCAAAATTTTTCTTTAGTTCATTGTCAACTTTGACCTTTAACCCTTCGTTAGGCGCGCGGTCTACGATCGTAGACCATGCTTTTTTTTAACTGGGTAACTTTTTACACGGAGTGTTTACGCTTGCGCCCCTTCGAGTAGCTGTGCATTATGCATCAATCTATTAGATCAGTAATAATTCACACTTTGAATGGGTATAATATTGTTTTTATTTATATTGAAACCTGCCTGGTCTACAATTGTAGACCGCGCGACTAACCACGTTACCTTTTTTATTTTTGCATTTTTTTATTTGTGTTTTTATGGTTTCTTTTTGTAAATATTGTTTTTCAAAGTTAGTTTATTAGTTTAAAGATAAATTAAAGATACAATATGTCTTTCCCACCAAAAAAAATAGCGGTTTATAGGAAGACACTGGCACGAGTCTTTTTGGGCATGAAAGAGCTCATACGTAATGTTTTTGATAAATAAGGTAATTTTCGATTCTATAAAACTAAAAATTACTTTGGGCACTAAATGTGCCTAAGAAGGGAAAATAAATCGAAAAAAAAATGCTCAAAATATCATAACTACGATTGCAAAGAGCACATGTACAAGGCGCATGAGTTAATAAAATATTGCATGATTTCGAGTCAAATTTTATAATATTTTTTTCTTTTAATTTAGGTGTTTTTTATTTTTTTATAATCGTACATATTAAAAAAACAAATGTTTTAGTTTCAGAAAGTTTGTTAAGTTATTTTTATTATTTTTACAAATTATCGTACAGATGTAAAATATATGTTAGAATGGTATATTATTTTTCTTTTACCCTTAACACTTACTAAAACAATAATAATTTGAAAAAAATATATAAATAACTTTTAAATACAACCAAATAAATAACATAAGATATTTGGTTTTTAAAAATATAAATGTGTTTTTTTTAAACAAAAAATAAAATGGTCTACAAGTGTAGACCACGCGACTAATCTCGTAACTAAAACAAGCGCGCCTAACGAAGGGTTAATGCTTAAGACCAGGTAAAATTTACCTTGTTAAAATAAGCTTAAACTGCGTTATTTCAGGAAAGAATTTTTATTTTAGGACTTCTGAATTAATTATTGGCCAAAAGAATAGAATGTCCGATGTTTTAATCAACTATTTAGTAACGCAAAAAGACCTAGGTCGTTAGCCCTTTGGATAACCAATAAACATGATTTTTATTATTATTTAAAACCATTATTTTGCTAGTGACTCAACAGCATTTATATGAAAATGTTAAGAGAAAAATAAAGTGTCTGCCTGATGGTGGCGATACAAATATATTGTAAAATTGTCAGTGGGTGCTGAAATATTATTAGAAGTTTCCAATAACGAGCGTAACAAAAATATAAACAACTCCTGAAAATGCATAATGCTTGACATTAAATAGTATACTCTGTACAAAAAATCGTTAATTGATGTTATTTTTTTTTTCATATCAGATTTTTTCTTTTTTGATAGCGTTGTTAAATTCACAAAACTATCTCTATTTTAAAACTATTGTAATATTTAACTGTAGGAGCACAATGTTATATTATACATTTTCTCGCAACCAAGTCACGTGACTTGCTTGGGAGAAAATGTTCACTATATGACATTTTTTAAGTTGTGTAGGTATTTTTACTTAAGGAATCCATATTTTTATATAAAAAAATTAAAAAATACACATAAAAAAGTTTGGGGCAAAAATATGTTAAGCCTCACATATTTTGTCCGTCTGGGCACATCTCTCGATAGATTCAAAAAAATATCTTAACAATGCAATTTTCCTTATTAATACTAGTATAAACGCAAAACTTCGTCACTCTAGCTCAAAGGAGTACCAGAGTTATTCATTAAAAATGCATCTAAAGTAAAAACCTTATATTTAGTACAATTTTAAGGAGTCGTAACTCTCTTAGAGTTCGTTTCCGGACCTTTGTTCCTACGCTGGATTTTCATGTTTTGTGAGATAGAATAATACCCTTTATTTTCCGCCAAAAAGACTGCAAACACCGTGTATATCTACTACCTATTCAGTTACGAAGAGTATAATAAATAGCAGATAAAAGAAGTAAAATAAAGAGAGCAATGGTTAAGCTGATTCATGACGGTGTTTCGTTGCATTTGCTGCCCCATTAAAACCCATGCAAACGAGCGGGCGCCAATTATACACCACCGTATAAATCTCCCGATTGGAGGAATAGATATACGAGGTGAAGTCAATAAGTGAACTAGATAAGAAAATAGGTTAATTAGTAAATTATTGTATTTTAACTTAAAAGTTCTACCACACGAGGATGAAAAGCGAAAAATATATTTGACAATTTTGCTTTCCCATTTTGAAATTCTTCGAAATTTCAGGAAAGCCTTGTATTCGTGCAAAAATATAGATTTTTTTTGCGTAATATAATAAATCAATTTCGAGCAAAAAAAAACTGTCTCTCGATGTCGGTCGATCGGCCTGTCCAGAAAATCTTTTCAACGCGATAACTTAAGAACGCTGTCAGCTAGAGACTTGAAATTTGACATACAGGTATGTTACCAAAACAACCAAACCTTGGAATGCGGCAAGGGGGGCAAATGGGGAAACAATTTGAAAATTTATATACCTATTGGTGTTTTCAAGGTTGCTGAAATTAAATCTGATAATAAAAAATCTAACTCCACCCCCTGAGGGGCGGGGGGTAATTTTCGTTAATTTTTCTAGCTCCACCCCTACGGGGGTGAGGGGTTAAACATTTGTAAATGTTTTCAATATTTTCGTCAAAATTGGTAACTATACTTGCGATTTTGGGGTGGACGAAACTGAATCTGATAATAATTTTTTTCTAATTCCATCCCCTAAGAAGCGGGAGGAAGTTTTCGTGAAAATTGATATATATTGAGTTCACTGAAAGTGAATCTAATATTAAGTAAAAAATACACCCTCTGTGGGGCGGAGGGTGGTATATTGGGGTTTTTGAGGTTGCTGAAAGTGACTCTGATAATACAAAATCTAACTTCACCCCCTGAGGGACGGGTGGTAGTTTTCTTGAATATTGATATAGTGAGGTTTTTGAGGTCGTTAAAACTTAATCTTAAAATATTTTTTTTTTCAAATCCACCACAAAAAGTCCAAAATTTAAGATTGTTTAGACACTAACTTTTAAAACTCTAGTTCTAAAAAAATTACAAAACTTCTATCTGAACGACCTCTTTACGACCCAAGGAGCCAGAGTTGGCGTTTTAGGTTACATTCTGTCTGTCTCTCCGTTCAGAGGTCATACAGTTTGACAGATCAAAAACAAAACATGAAATTTTTAAAATGTCTTGTTTTTGTTTTGTATTAGTTAATTATTTCTTAGATAGTAATTAATAGTTACTAACTATAACTAACTAACTATAGAAATAACAATGTCCTTAAGATTTTAACAATATACTTTTTCGTCAGTTAACTAATCCACTATCCAGTACTAATCTAACAAGAGTGAATTTGTTATTGCAATTTTTCTGAAGTACTATACATTTTACATCAGTAAATCTTTGCTTTAAATTTAATGATTTATCCTTGTATAAACAAAGAAGATGTATTAAATTAATGCAGATTGAGTTATTGGCAACCGAGTTTAACGCTTACGATCATAAAGCAACAAAATATACATTCCGGATAGATTTATCTTGTATTTCAAACCACGCACTAAAATTACTTTTTGTCTCGTTAAAACTATCAGCACACTTCGTAGAGTATGCATTTATTTTTAATGAAGCTAAAAAGTAATTTGTGATTTGTGACTATAGTCAACATATTTGTTCTACAAGGAGCAGATTATGGGTTTGTTTAAGTGTATCTTTATCGTAATAATGGAATCAAACTACAGAAGAATATTTTTTTTAAATTTAAACAAATAGGACAACTTGACAAAACCTAGTATAGAGATTTTATCTTTTATTCTAATAGAAAATATCAAATAGGTGTAGGTTGTTGCTAATTTTCTTGTTTATTATGCTTCATGTACTGACGGTATCTTAACTAATTCACCGTTTCTTAATGAGCTTCAGTCTTGCAGGAAAACACAATGGCACTATGTATTACATTATCACATGAGCTCACTTTGAAAATTTATTTGCATTACAAATTTTCTGAAAATTAAAGCTTTAGTTTATTTGATTTATAAAAATAAAGTATTATTTTATTTTTTATTGCTTTCTTTTTTATCCTTTCTATAAAAATAGTTAACAACATATCGTCTTGTGAATTTCAGAACGTCGTATCTCAAAAGAGACAACTTTACAGGAATGAGAAATAACTCTTTCTCGCATTATTCATAGGTTGAAAATGTACTTTTTTAATATAAACTTAATACATTTTTAATGATTAGCTTACCTTAAATAATTTTATTGTGTATACAAATCAAAAAAAAATATATACATAAAAAAGTTTGAGGCAAAAATGTGTTTGGACCTCACATATTTTGTCCTCTAAATAAATTAAAATTACATACATGCAAAAGCTCTTCGCTCTAGCTTAAAGGGTGCAAGAGTTATTATTTAAAAACCTTATTTTTATTACAATTTTAAAGAGCCGTAGCTCCCTTAGGACTCATTTCCGGACCAACCTTTCTAGGAACTTTTTTTCATATTTTTTAACGTAGAATCACCTCTTAAATTTTTCGAACTTATATCTGAATAACCCTGTATACCATTTCCCTTTCTTGCCTTACATAGATCTAATAAAAAAATTTAATTTTTAAAAAGCTCTTCTCAAATTTTTTTACTAAGGGACGTTCAAGTATTACGTAACGCAAATTGTACCAAAATTCATACACTTCATACCCCGGTTCTGGCGTTATTATAGATTATAAAGATTTCATATTTTGGCTCCCCCCCTAATAAAGATTTCATATTTTGGCTCCCCCCCTAATAGGGGATGTGTTAGGGGGGGTACCCAAAATAGGAAATCTCTACAGTCTTAATAACGAGAGAAGTGAGGTATGAATTGTATGAATTCTGGTACATTTTGCGTTACGTAATACTTAAACGTTCCCTAAGTTATTAGCAAAAAAAAAAAACAATATTTTTCTTAAACGATGCCCTCGATCAAATTTGGATTTTATAGAACATTGTTCGGCATAGGTATAAGCACACGTCTTTAAGGTATGTGCGTACAATTTATTGTAGTAGTACCTTGAATGTGTATACATTTGGTATAAATATTTCCAAGTGCAATAGAGATAAGTGAAAATGCCATAATAAACTGTCTACTTATACTTCGAGAACGAATGGCATTTGGAAAGAAAATTTATAGAACAAACTATAGAATAATATTATTGGGCTTTTCCAGGCTATTAGAAGTAATTTTGAAGTCCAGGAATAATTATGAAAAAAAATTTTTAATATAATATAATATCGAACAAAAGAGATAACACAGGGATTTTGTGATCGAATGTTTTTTTTTAGTTTCTGGTATAGTTAAGACCCACTGACTGCCAAACAAGCATTTTTTTTTGTTTCCATCATGTATATTTTTTTTCAGCTATAAGCCATGCCAAAAATATCATTCTTTAACATGAAGTGTAGAATTTTTAAGTTATGGACATTGGTCTACATCAACATAATCAAAAGAAGCCATTTTACACATTTTTAGAAATATTGAAACAAAAATAAAATTTTGGACCACCCTAATGGCGCGGAAATTTGTTTTTAAAACTTTTTGTTATTTTATTAGAAATCAGCGGTATCAAAAATAGCCTTATGCAAAAATTCAGAATTTTGTCCCTGTTTTTTTTTTTCGTGGCCCACTGTGTGGTTGTTCAAAACCCTTACGTGATGGACAAAAACGGAAGTTATATTTAAAATCAACATAACTAAATTACCCAAAATCACCTGTCAGATGTAAATCAACTTTAAAAAGTTGAAAATTTGTTGGCCTGTGTAATTAGTATAGTCTCAGTCTGGATCCAGGCTTGATTTTTTCTCATTTTCTCTTCTATACGATATGCAACTAAAAGTTTTCTTTCATCAGTAGTAGCTTCTTTTATTTCTTATCTTTTTTACCATTTTTATATTTAATGCCTTTATTATTTAATAACCCTTGACTGTTCGGTTTTAAAACTCCTCTATATATTTTATATTACTGTTATATTATAAAAGATATTCTCCTATATTGTTACATCTTTACAAAAAAAAGTATACGATAAGAAATGTAGCACACTTGACTTTATAATTTTCCTTAACCAATTTTGTTGATTAAACGCCCATGAATCGAAACAATATAGCAATTACCATATTAATAAGCATTTGAGACTTGATTTAGATTACAATAGGCATTACAACTTAGGCATAACGTTAGATAAATTGCGAAAGTAATTTATCAGAAAATTACCTATCAATTTTACTATATGAAAGACCTAATTGATTGTAGGTAATCTATGTAATTACTAAAATGAACAGCAATATTGTAATGTATTAGATGGATAATATGACGTACATGATTCTATTTCTTTATTAGGACCTGCAAGATTTTAATGAATGTCTTCATCAATAAATATGTAGGAACTAAACATAAACACGAGGAATAAATTAAATGTGGTGAATCATTTCTAAAATGTGATATCTTTAAGCGTTTATACGTTATGTAATAAATGATTTAAATAATTCTAGTTTAATTCTACACTTCATTCGCGTTTACTTTAAATTAACTTATTATAGTTTTTTAGTGGTCCACAACGTTCACAATTGGAGCCAATATTATTGTGCACAGATTATACTTGACTTTCCATACAATCGTATCAAGTTAAGTCATTTATTTAAAGTAACTCTAAAAATTAAATGACATAAAAACGAGGAATAAATCACAGTTTTACTAATATTTTGGTGTATCGCTAGGTTCATAATGGCGACCAATATTATTTTTAACGATACATACTTGCTTTTTATTTATATTTTTCTGATTAGTTTTTATGGACCAATCATTTAACAATATTTCTGACCACGTGTTTATTTCTGTCCAATCATATTACATTATATCAAGAATTTTCTACTGTAAACAATTCTAGTGAGAATCGCTGTAGTATTTTGTTTTTCAGTATTTCTCTTTTACAACAAGATTTCATACCTAAAACTAATTAATAATTAAATATAAATATATTACTATTTATAATTATTGTGATTATTATTTACCAAAACAATACCACCAAATATTCTTTTTATAAAATGTAATGACAGTATTTATAGGTTGACTTTTATGAACATGCCTAGCGCAGTACCTCGCTTGTAAGTACTGCAAAAAGTGACTTAACTATTGACAGAACCATAATTTGCAATTTAAAAATTGACAAAAAAGGTTTTAGTTTAGCAATTGAGACTGGAATTAAATAAACCAAATGGAGCTCTTTACAACTAGAATTATGAAACAAAAGACGTCTACCCTATCTCTATCTCATTTGTGCTACACTTTCCAGCCAACCAAATAAATACTGTATTTGTTTTTCATACAACAAATACAGTAATTATTTTGTTGGCCGGAAAGTGTAGCACTGAGCGGCACTAACGAATATAGCTAATGTGAATCTGTAGAATAAGATAATTCTACTAAAATTTAGATGGCGCCAGTAATTTCTTTAATAAAAATATTATAGTTACACTTTTCGCCCGGCCAAGTAAATATTGTATTTGTTCAACAAAGAACAAATACAGAATTTGTTTGGTTGGGTGGAAGTGGGAGTGTATGTATGTCTTCTATCCTTTTTGGGTAGAACTTTTGTCCCTGTGTAATCTAACGGGAGAAATCGCCATTAAAGAATATGCCTGTAAAAATATTAAGATAAGTAATAAAACCATTTAAATCATTTTGCGATGAATGAAAGAAATATAAAAGTTGATTTGACATATTATAAACCTTTAAAAAATAATCTTCCGAATTACACATGATTCTTCGAATTATCGGGAAAAATTCACAGTTTTCATTCAAATTTACTGTGGAAATAATTACTCCAGGGGCATCGACCTGCAGGGATCGTAATTATTTCCAGACAGCAAATTTTCATAAAAACAGAGAATTTTTTCCGTATAATTTTCAGCCTCTTGTGTCATTATATATGAAAATTTAATGGTATGTACTTCAGTGGGAAAACAAAAATATTTCTTTCACGACTATCTGATGCAAATGATTTTCGTGAGGAGAAAACATTGAAAATGTCTACAAAAACTCCCAGAAAATATAAAAATTGACGTGGTGTGTTGTTTTGTCAAGAGTAAAGGAATCAATCTATCGTGAATCTAGCACCGCACAGTGTGTTACCATTCCAAAATTATAAATAATAAAACCATTTATTCCTTTACTTTAAGATCTTCAATTTACAAATTATACATGTTTCAAAAAGATTTTTACACTTTAATTATACATGTATGACGTTTGATGATGTGATATGATATGTATGAAAATTGAAATGCGAGGTTTTCCTTTCATTGCATTGGTAAATTTTTAGTTTAGTGTGTATCATGTTTACCAATATGGTTTAATCAGTTTAATCAGTTAACCAATCGAACATAACTTTTTATTTTATGCCTTGTATACGGTGATATGGTAGATATTATAATATCATACCGTATATGGTTTTAACAGTCATATTTACATACATGTCTATGGTATGATTATTAAAACCTTAGGTTAAAACTTTTCTAAAGTATTAGTGTTCTAAAAACGTGTTATGAAACGAGTGCTTTATACAATTTTTTCTATTTTGCTCTAAAATTTAAAAAACTTACATTTAAATTGATGACTGAGTTAGGGATTTTTGTTTTGGGTTGACATTACAAGTTACACTATGTTTAAAATTCTAAGAACAAATGATATTATGATATATTTTACAGTCATCTCTTCCTTTTTCACTGCAATTAACCAGTCCACAATTTTAACACTGTAAAAAATAACCCAAACACAAAATTTTGTAAAAAATTAAACTTTAAATCGACATTGACATTTGCAAGCAAAACGTCAAGAGATAGGCTTTTGTATGTTGCCAACCCAACAGAAAAAAAAAGTAGAGACCTCTTATGGGCCTATAAGAACACGCAAAATGCGTGTGATTATGAGCTTATAAGAAGAGTCGCAAAATAGAAAAACAAAGTAACAATGTAGTGACCTAAGATTAGTGCTAGACCGCTAACACTAGATTTCTTAATGACATTAAAAGAAAAACAGTTCCCTAAAAGCGATATTAGATAAAGTTTTTATTAAATAACATTAATTATTTGATTTTTAATTGTCAATATTGGTCATTATAGATTGGTCAACTTACACACTGTGCACCGTGGGAATCAAATAAGTTTTTACCTATATATGCGGTAGTAGGCTTCAGATTCTTGAAGATATTGACTGAAACAGAATGAACAAGCATTTCAGTAAACAAACATAGATATATTACTATTAACATTAACTACCTATATCTCCAATATATTATAGAAGTTCTACCTCCATGTAAATCTTGTTATTATACGCCTAGTTAATGTTTGGTTTGATAACAAGTAAACATTAAATAATCAATTTTTTTAGTGTGTAGTGTTTACACAGCTTTAAAATACATTAAAAAGTTAAGTTTAATACCATTGATTGTTTTTAAACTTCTTGTACTTATCGTGAAGATTTTGCTTTAATTTCTTTAAGTTTAGCTGTAGATAATAGTCGGAGAGCTGGTGACCATTTTTATTTCATTGTTTGCTCCCAGCTGTATTTTATATATGTCTTAAAGTACATTTAAATTAAGCTATTTTCAAATTGCTACACTCCGGATCCGATTCCTTTGGGTGCTAGAAGCTCCAAAAGCTATGGCAATGAGCTACCAAAAAATCTATTTTTAACTTGCCGAGTCATATACATTTCATTTAATACATTTAGATTAAGCTATTTTTATAGTTATACACAATAATTCCGGGGCCAAGGGGATGAGAACAGTCTTTAAAAAGTGCCTTTAAAATATGTGATACGTAATTTTTTAAAGAAATGAGAATTTATAAAATGACATTTTGATTAAATGAAAATTAAAGAGTTTTTAGTGTTGACATAATATGTCACCATAAGATGAAAGAAGAAGAAGGAGAAGAAGAAGAAGAAGAAGAAGAAGAAGAAGAAGAAGAAGAAGAAGAAGAAGAAGACGAAGAAGAAGAAGGTATATGTCAGATAAAGTTTTTAAAGTCTCTTCTTTGTAACTCTTAGCCTAGTTCATAATCGTGTAAAACTGTGAAATTAGACTAATCTAAATGTAATAAATGTAATTGGTTTGACTCGGTAAGTTAAAAATATATTTTTCGGGGACCCCATTACACCACCTTTTTGAGGCTTCTAGCATTTAAAGGAACCCGATCCAGGACCTGGTGATTTGCAAATAGCTTAATTTGAATGTACTTTAAGACATATATAAAATACAGCTGGGAGCAAATAATGAAATAAAAATGGTCACCAGCTCTTAAACTATAAGAAGATAAGATAAAATTAGTGTTTTCTTTCCTAGATTTGCCACATATTGGACACGAACAGCATTTTTTTAGAAATTCATAAAAAAAATTGTATACATTGATGTAGTTTGACCAGTTCCGTTATTACTACTAGAAAAAGGGCCGTGCACAAATTACATACGATGTTTTCAAGGATTTGTAACCTTTCCTATTCCCGTGTTCACAAGATTTTCTCATACATTGATTTTTTTTACAATACTATATGAGAAAGTAAAAATAGATTTCAGGCCGTCTTAGGCATAAGGAAAAATCTTACTTAAGATTTTTTAACCCCCTGACTCCCTTGTAAAACATATTAGTTTTTTGACAGCTCCCTACCCCAAGGACACTAAACCTGTGAACTCTAGTTTATCCAAATATTTATCTTTTTAAATTTTATAAAAGTTCAAAATATTGCAAAATGCTCCAGCTTAGTGAATCTGGTTCTGTATTATCCTAATTCAGTTTTCCAATGTACATAATCGATTTTTTCTGTAGATCTGATAAAATAAAACAAGTCGTGAAGATACTACTCGCTGTTGCTTTTTCATAGAGAAGTTTTAAGTAAAAAAAAATTATTCGGGTATTTCTAAATTTTAAGTGGTAACTGAGTATGATTGACTCTTAATAAGCGTTTTGTAAAAAAAAAGTACTTTAAAACCATGTTTCCTTCTATTTTTTCGATTTTTTTTTTAAACTTTAGCCCCCTTTTTCGTTTTTGGCGTGATTCTTTTTAAATTTGGTACGATTAATCCTCTTAAGAAAAGTAATTTTTCTGGAAAAAACTGCCTTGATTAGATTTTTCTGTTAACTTTTTCGACTTTTTTTAATTTTTCCCCCATGTAACTTTGTTTTTAAGGCAAAAAGTTAAAACTGTTGACGCAGTTATGTGTCCCCCGCGGAGTAGTGGAATAAATCATATTCTTGCTCTTAAATTTAATTTGGGAACTGTAGGCCATCTTGGGTTAAAGGGGTTGGCGTGGTTATCTCGCTAAATATGTATCTTATGATACCAATGCATATTACCAATTTTGTTAAGAAGGAAATTTCTAACAATTATTGTTTGGATCATTTTTTATTAAATTAATAATCGAGTTATATTCAAAAATAGCCATGTTGGTTGGTTTGAAATTGGGGTTTTTGATTTTTCAGCCAAATTATTCTTCGGAGGATATGAGCCAACTTGTAGCTCTTGAAATTCTCTATAAGTTTTATATATTATGAAAGGCATTTTTGTACAGTTACAAACCAAAATGCATAATATATAAAAATTATAGAGAATTTCAAGAGCTACAAGTTTGATCGTAACCGCTTTTATCCTCCGACGAATAATTTTGCTGAAAAATTGAAAAAACTAAATCCACCCCCAACATGGCTATTTTTTAATACAACTAGATTGTTATTTTAATATTAAAATATAATAAAAAATAGATCCATACAAAAATTTTTGGAAATTTGCTCTTTAACAAAACTGGTAATATGAATTTTTATCTTAAGATGCATATTTAGAGATATAACACTTTCTATATCAAATCTATAGGCAAGAATCAAAGAACTTTTACCCCAAGAAGTTATTTCAGACCAATGTTTATGAAGGTGTCATCTTTTTGTTTGTTTGTTTACATAAACGTACGCGATACTGCTTCTGGTGTAAACATAAGTATCGCTAATTTTGACCTTCTGGTGACCAGAGCGATGTTGCGTAATTTTCACTTCATCATTATGATAAATCTTTATACCTACATTAAAATTTTAAAAAACTACTATACTACGACACTATAATTATGTTTGATAATGTAATATAATTAAATTTTTTTAAATTAAACTACTAGTTTATATAAAACTCAAATAAAACTAATATTTCTTAAAATTTACAATAAAATTTCTAAAGCAGGTATTGTAACCGGCAACACTGTATTGCTTGACAAAGTTTACGTCATTAGACTGTGAGTTTACACATTCTTTCTATCTCTTTACGTGTACTAAGTGTAAACAATAGTCACTTCCCACCAGCCCCTCACCGTAGTTGGTTCACGCTTCAAACAAAGCATACGGTAGATTTCATCATGTTCATTCTTGAGGTAAAAGTTCTTTGGCAAGAATGTAATTTCTTCGTCTACTCCGCGAAGGATTCTTAACTGTGTCAAAAGTTCTAACTTGTAAATTTTTTTAATTTCTTATATCGAATTTTATCTAAAGTCTATTTGCTCTATTTCGTCGGCTTACAAGTAAAGAGCACTAAGACCAAAAACATGGTTTTGAGATATTGACAAATTTAACTTTCATTGTTGTTTTTTAATTTTTATAATAATTGTTTTTGGAAAAAAACTACCGCAAATTGCAATGACATCTTTGGACATAATGATGTCCCATTTGCAGTTAAATAAAGAAAAATTGAAATTTAATTCAACTATATTTGAAAAAAGACATGTACTAGTGCCTTTTACTTGTAGACCCACGACGTCGGCTTACAAGTAAAGAGCACTAAGTCAATAAAATAATATAAAAAACAACTATTTAAAATTAAAACCCTTCTATCAATTAAACGTATAACTATAAAGTAGAAAACAAGATGTTTTATACCTTTTCAAAAACTAGATTTTTAAAAGAAGGGTTTGGACTTTTTGATTGTTTAAAGAAAGTTTCCATTTTGGACTTTAATAAAATTAATTAGTATTAATTATATGAAACTGCTTACTATGCCAGAACTAAGACAGTTTTCAGGGGCCATCGGCTGTGCCGGCAAACAAGCATCTCCTAAAGTCAATAATTATAATGAATCATTATTAATGATAAAACACTTCACGGTGCAATTCTAAGGGCTGTTTTCCGAACTTGCCGCGAACTTTAGTTTTTTTCTTATATTCTTGTTATTTATGTAGTAACCAAGGATTTAAGAGCAAAATTAAAATAATCTCTCAGTTAAAATTTGAATGCGTTTGTCAATACAATAAATAAAGCGATATTGTATCATATAAATGATTCAAGCAATCATAGTTTTATAAATTAACTCTTTTTAGAAAGTCGTTTAGTGCAGAAACATTTGAAATAATCTACAAGTAAAACGCACTAAGTGCACTAAGTGACTTAGTGCCTATTGCCAGATAAAATTTTAATCAAAATCAAATTGGTGCGTTTTGTATAGGGGTAACTCCCTTGGCAGTCCACCTAGAAGTTAGTTCGGTTTACCTATACATAGATCATCAAAAATTAACTACAGTGCAATTAAAATCCCATTTTTGCAAAAAGTGACTTAGTGCCTTTTACTTGTAAGCCGACGATTTATCTAAAGGCTATTTTCTGTAAAGCTGCGTGGAGTATAATAAAAACATAGTGTTGAATTTAGATAAAATCTTTGAATGTGTTTACGCCTTTTACTGTTGTATGTCGAGAGTTTTTCGAGCCGAAAAGATTTTCAAATCTATGAGATCGATTTCATGAAAAGTACATGGACCGAATTTGTTATTGAAATAAGATCAGTTGTATAGAAACAGAGATAAAATCTTTAACATTGACCAGTGGAATTTAACATAGAAACCCATAATATGATTCTAAATTTATTCTGCTAAATAGTTTTTTCTGCGGTCATCCAGAAAATATTTTGCTGTTTTTATTGCACTAGAAATTAACCCTTAATGGCGATTTCTCCCGTTAGATTAGACAGGGACAAAAGTTCTACCCAAAAAGGATAGAAGACATACATACACTCCCACTTCCACCCAACCAAACAAATTCTGTATTTGTTCTTTGTTGAACAAATACAATATTTACTTGGCCGGGAGAAAAGTGTAACTATATTTTTTTTATTAAAGAAATTACTGGCTCCATCTAAATTTTAGTAGAATTATCTTATTCTACAGATTCACATTAGCTATGTTAAATAAATACTGTATTTGTTGTATGAAAAACAAATACAGTATTTATTTGGTTGGCTGAAAAGTGTAGCACAAATGAGATAGAGATAGGGTAGGCGTCTTTTGTTTCATAATTCTAGTTGTAGAGATCTCCATTGATATGTTAAAACAAAATTTTTACAAGGAAGCATTGTCAACCTTTTTTCCAGGAAAGCAAGTGTATACCAAAAAAAAAAAACATCCCATCAGGTCATCAGCTTAATTTTTACTTTTTGATGAAGAAATAGCTATTTTAAGTTTTTTTAATTTATCATCTTTTTTAAGTGGTTATGGCTACGTCTCGCATGTTTATTCGTTTTATATTACAACAGGCCGCGAAGATATGTAATGCTACGCATTCCATTAAATACTATTCACAGTTTATTGCATTGTATATTGCAGTATATTGCATTTTCCTAAAAAAAAATAAAAAAAATATATTTTTTTTAAAAACAAAAAATAAAAAAAAAACAATTCAAAAAATTAATTTTCAAAAAAAATTAAAAAAATCCTAATTTTTCCAAATTTTTCAAAAAAAAAAATAAAAAAAAAATTAATTAAAAAAAAATAAAAAAAAAATACATTGCATATACAATATCTTAGTAGTTTGTAAAAAAAATGATTTCTTTTGTATCTTTTTAGGTTTAAAACAATTAAATAAACCTAAAAAATAGAAAACTACTAAAATATTCAAATTTTTCAAATTTTTTAAATGTTGTGTTTTATATTTTAGTTTTTTTAACAGCCTAATTTGACAGTTAATTAATTAACGGTCAATTATTTAAATTTTTATACTGAATTCGAATCTGAATAAAAAACACCCCCAATTCATTTAAAATTTTTAAGTTACCCCCTCTCTAGGTGGGAGAGGGTGTGGATGAAAAAAAATCTGCTTTGATAAAAAGGTGTCCCCCTTGATATTAAAGGTTAGTACCAAATTTGAAAAACCTATCTGTTACGGTTTCTGAGATATCGTTTTGTAACAGTTTAAATGGTCCACCCGGTATGCAATGTTTTTTGATTATATTTAACCTCGTACTATTCTACTTAATTAAGCATCCCCTAAGTCCATAACTTGTGTGGGCTAGTAGTAGAGGGAACCACCGGCTTTAATTGACTTTCGAACCAATATATCTAGGGAGTACGCCTTCGCCAAATTTCAGTTATTAATTAACTGAAAAAGGCAATCGGCGCCAGTGAGGTTTTAACTCACGATCATTAGCTCAGTGTCAATGCTATATCGATGCCTTAGACCGCTGAGCTAATCTCCCAATAACACTTAAATTTAATTTTTTACCCAAGGTAGCAAAACATTTTCAAAAAAATGTATAGACATCATTTAGAGGACACTAAAGCTTCATAAATATTCAACTTTCGACGCTTCATGAATTTTTTCCGTTTTTCTGGGATTTTTGACCTGTGTGGGACAGACGGACAGACGGACAGATGGACAGACTGACGGACAGATGGAGAGACGGATAGACGGACGGACGGATGGACGAACAGACGGACATTTCAAAAAATAAAAAGTTGCTTATTTTTCATGAAACAAATTTAAATCCAAGAATTTTTTGATTAGGACTGTTTTTGAAAATTTTGAAAAATTCGGAACTACCGTATAATACTATTCTAGCGCAGGCGCTGTGAATAGTTTAATAAGAGATCTTTCCAGATATGATTTGTTTTTATTTTACGTACCTTTACACTGATAAAACAGTTTATTTGTCTGTACAAAATTTTTGGTTGGATATGGCCAATTGAATTGTTTGTTTGTTACAAATAAATTTTATTTCTTTTAAATAAACTATTTCGTTCCGATTAATAAATGAATTTTGAAATTAAAATATTTATTTAGATGAACTAAATATTTATTTGACTCAAATAAAATTTATTACTTACAATCAAATAATTTAGTTGGCCATATCCAAATAAATCACGGTTCGCAAAAAAGGTCAAATAAAATAAAAAATTGCCCAAGAATTTTGAAAATAAAATTTGATTCCTGACCCTTTCCTAAAATAGAAAAAGCAAAAATTAGAGTATTATAGAATAGATACACGCTGATTTATAATTTTCCCAATTCACCAATATTCGCTACAGCTTACTTTTTTCTGCTTAAACTTTTTACCTGTAACTCAAAAATTAAATTTTAAATAATATCTAACAAATAGGACCCCCTTGGGGGGCCTTAAAGAGGACGAAAGCCTAAATTTTTAAATTTTTCTGGGTTTATCTTGCATGCTCTATTTATATACCAATATAAGCTATTCTAGTAGTATATTAAATATTTTTTTTTAAATAGGTGGGTTTGGGGGGTCTGGAGCTAATTTTCAGATTTTTTTTAGAATTTTAATGTACAAAAAATATAATATTATAAATATTTTCTAGATATTGTAAGTGTTTAAAATGTCGGTTTGGGGGTTAATTATTATATAATATATATATTATTATATATTATATTATATATTGTTATTATTATTATATATTAATATAAAAAAGATATATAATAATAATATTATTATGTACGCGTACGTGCCAAATTTGGTTTATATTTTCCTGAAAGTTGTTAAAGAAATCTCTTATAAGAGACTTCCTTTATCTAATAATTATACATACATAATTATGTACATACATACATACATACATAATATTTCTATAATACATTATGCCTAAAACTCCAACTCCAACTCCAAACTAAAATCTCTACTTTCGGCTTAAAGAAGAGATATCAGACGATCGGAAGAAAAATAAAAAACATTTTAAAACTTACTTTACCAATCAATTTTTTTTGAAAGGTTTGAAGGGATTTTTTAATTCCCGTGGAAAGGCAATAAATTAAAAGCAAATAAAGTAATAAGTGGAAATTATATTTTGTATTAAACAAAATTGAAATATAAAAGTACAAAAAAAAGCAAAAATATTTTTTTTTCTAAAGCTGGGTAATAATATATAATAATATATATTATTTATTATATAATAATTAATCCCCAAACTAACCTTTTAAACACACTTTTACAATATCTAGAAAATATTTATATTATAATATTTTTTGTACATTAAAATTCTAAAAAAAATCTGAAAATTGGCTCGATGCCCCCCAAACCCCCTTGTTAAAAAAAAATATTTAATATACTATTAGAATAGCTTATATTGATATATAAATAGAGCATACAAGATAAACCCAGGAAAATTTAAAAATTTAGGCTTTCGTCCCCACGGGGGTCCTATTTGTTAGATATTATTTAAAATTTAATTTTTAAGTTACAGGTAAAAAGTTTAAGCAGAAAAAAGTAAACTGTAGCAAATATTGGTGAATTGGAAAAATTATAAATCAGCGTGTATCTATTTTATAATACTCAAAACAAAAAAGTGCAAAAAAAAAAATTTTGTCGTTGAAATTTTTTAATTTTTGCTTTTCCTATTTAAGGAAAGGGCCAGGAATGAAATTTTATTTACAAAGTTCTTGGGCAATTTTTTATTTTATTTGACCTTTTTTGCGAACCGTGAAATCTAAATTATATTTTTTATCAGTGTACAAGTACTTACCTTAAAGGTATAATCTTTATTGTTTATAACAAATTACTAAGTAGCTAATGCCTACTAATATGTTAAATGTCAGAAAATTATAGCCTATAGGCTATATGATACTATTTACAAAAGACTAAGTTATTTATTGACTTATTACATATTATGTAAATTATAACAAATGTAACTGACCTTGGATAGGTTAAACATAGTTTAAGGAGCAATTAAAACGATTTTCTAGTGTAAAATACAAGGTTATTCCCGAAAGTGGCCTATTAAAAGTTTATGGAGAACCAATAATTTATATTTTGCACTTTAGGGTTTTTGAATATGGCCAATCATTTAAAAATATTTTCATGCTTTGTTGTACCGGAAGTGGCACACAACTTTGATTTTTTAAATGGAACAACCCATATATTTTTTTATTTTTAAAATTCGCATTAAATTTGCTTTATTTTGATGTTAACACTTTATGTATATCTCCAGTAGTTTTTAAGTTAATTCAGTTTTTAGCGAAAAGTAAGCAAATTCAAGCACCCATAAAAAAATCAATTTCTCCTTGATTTTTTAATTTGGACAAAAGTTACACAAGATACATGGCGGAACTTCAAGCCAATCACGGCATCGCATGCTTATGTACTAAGTTGTTATGCGAGCCTGTGGATATGCCCTTACTCAATGATACTAAACCGAATTATTCTAAGCTGAAACATAACTCCAAATTTATACAGGGACTAAATAAAAAAAGTATTTAAAAAAATGAGTTATGGTTATTTTAAATTTGTTAGGTTTGACCTGCTTTCTGAGACACCCTATATAAATTTTGGGAGGATAATTTAGTTAAATATCATTGAGTAAACCACAAAGTAACGTTTATCCAATTTGAAAAATCAAGTAGGAATTATTTTTTAGGTGTGCTTGAATTTGCTTATTTTTCGCTAAAAACTTGAATAACTCAAAAACTACTGGAGATATATACATAAAGTGTTAACATCAAAATAAAGCAAATTTAATGCGAATTTTAAAAATTAAAAAATATATGAGGTGTTCTATTTAAAAAATCAAAGTTGACTGCCACTTCCGGTACAACTGCAGGTGACACAAGCATGAAAATATTTTTGATTGGCCATATTCAAAGACCTCAAAGTGCAAAATATCAGATTTTTAATATTATTGGTTCTCCATAAACTTTTAATAGGCCACTTCCGTGAATAACCCTGTATAATCGGATTTTATTCTATAGTAAGTTTATAGAAAAATATAGACTAAACAACAAAATGTCTAAAAAAACTATTAAATATTTTATATAGATTTAACTTAATAGTTTATAATAAATATTACTAATAAATTATACAATGTCTAATTTTTATTGCAACAAAACAATAAAACATGTTATATTATCGATAGTAAATTTGTATTTGCCCCACACGTTGATAATGTATAGATATAAACTCAAATAAGCCGGAAAGATATGTAATGCTACGCATTTCATTATATACTATTCACATTGCATGGTATATTGCATTAGATGGTATATTGCATTTTCCCAAATACTTAAAACCCAGTTAAAATTTTTTTTTTTTCGAAAAACCAAAAAAATAAAAAAATAAATGTTCATAATACTTCCCCCTCATAGAACTTGAGTTATCGAGTTCACAAAAAACTTGTCTTTGAATGGACGGACGGACGTACAGACGGATATTTATGATTCTTATTTTTTTCATGAAACACATTTGTATCCAATAATTTTTTGTCTTGCACGTTTTTTTTTGGCGAATTTAGGAATTTCGACACTACCGTATTATACTTATACGCGCTGTGAATGGTATGGTATGTAACTCATTAATGTATTCAAAAATAAAATAGATGTAAAATATTCACTAACAGTGCCCTTTGGCAGTGTAAAAGTACTTTCTATTCAAATGCATTTCGTACAAAATATTTTAATGCTCCAATTTGTTTGTCCAGACGTAAAGTACGCAAATTGCAAATATGTATGTCCACAACCAGGGTAGGAGAAAATACCCATGAATGGGAAACTTTTTTTTACGGCTGTCAATATTTTATTTTTAATATTTTATACGTATTTTTTTTTTTTAGTTGTCATATTTGGAAATAAAAGAACGCTCTTTAGGGTTTTAGTTTGACAATATGGGTTCTTATTCCTCGGACGCACTTAAATGTATAAACACCTATAGGTATAACTATATAGTTGCATCTCTTATGGCTCACCTACACGGTCATAAGGAAAACAGAAATATAGTGTATACTAGGGTCAGAGGTCAGTGAAACAGCCTTAAGCTATTTAGAGACAACCAGATTTTAATATTTTTTGAAATAATTATATAATTTATAATTTATATTTATATAATAATATATTTATTTTATTTATTGGTGAGTTTTTGTACAAAGGCATGGAGAGCCCCAAATAAGCTTTAAGCTTGTGCTAGGGGCTCTCCATTAATTTAGATAAGAAATATAAATCATATGTAGATTCACACAAAAGAAATTTTTGAAAAGCAGATTTTTCTCAGAAATTACCAAAATTAACCAATATCTTCAAAAACATTTTTCTTGCTTCTTCTAATATTTGTTTAATCCAATTTAATCTCATGTTATACATATTTTATTTCATTTTGAAAACTAGCCTATGGCCCACCGTAGATTACGCCTACAAGAGAACTTGCAATTATGAAATAAGTGTTGAAGAGCTAGGTGCTGGCTTCGAGACAAATGTTTTTGTCCGCCTGTGTATCTGGGTATAGATCATTCTTACCAGATTACAGGTCTGCCAACATCTAATGTAGTACTTTTGTGCAACAATAGATTGCGCCACCAGTGTGTACGCTCTCGATAAAGAAATATTTTGAGTCCATAAGGATTTAAATATATTCAATAATCAGTGCGAAAGCCACCATGGTATGGATACCAATATATGCCACTGAAGATCGCGAAAAAGCGTGAAATAGTAGCTATATGAAATTTTGGTAGGGGTTTTCTCATTGACTGTGAAAATTCTGTAGTAGAGCGGTGCCATTTCTTTGTAAATTTAAATAGTTTGCTCTCTATAAGGCACGCAAAAAACATAAAGATTTTGATGTGTTTTTCCATTATTCCTAAATACATTGTAGCATGTGTAAAATGCCACATTCTTTATTATTTAGAATACATAGAATACTTACTTTTGTTTTGGGGGTATATTAGCAAACTTGTGTTACGAGTGGTACAAATGGTCCTAATAACATAATTTCTTTGCTTATTCATTATCCGAGTTGGGATTAACTTATAGTTAGTTAATAACTTGCCTGGTATTGTAATTTCAGTTAGTAATCCTTGTCCTGTGGTTTTATATAAGTAATATCTCATAACTTTGTTTCTAAAGTAGTAAACAAAAGCTTATTCCTACACTAGTATTTATAGTATTATGGCTCCACTGTAATATTAACTTAAGCACACCACATTTATAATGTGTCTCATCAATTTTTCGAAAAATAAACATTATCCTTAATATTATTGTTTATTTTTAAATAACTGTTTGGCAGATATTAGGTTATGTCAGTCAGTGTTACGTATGTCTGAACTAGGTTCGCCTGGATAATTCAACCGCTGTAGGATTGGAGTGAACAGATATACTAGAGTACGTCGTATCTTGAACTTGCAGGTTTCAAGAGCGTTTCCGTTGGCTATCTTTATCTGTGATAGTTTAGTCCATATAAGTCCATCGCTCTTAGTTTTCTAGACTATTCGATTTGGGTGGAGAAATTTGAATTCGGAAGAGATTTCCGGCATAGATTTTTAATGGCCCGAGCGGAAAGGTCTGCGAGATGTTTATCTGGAATCATCCATTAGATATTATGGTAAAATCAGTTTAAATTAAGTGATTTAGATAGTGCATCTATTGTTCTATGTATTGATATGCATTTTGTGTTGCTTAACTGAAGTATTTCGCTGATAAAAATGATTCCAATCTGTAAGTACGAACTTTCAAGTGACCATTTATTTTTGATGGTAAATCCTAATTTTATTTTAGTCTCGAGTGATTAAGACTCTATCAAAATCCAAAAAAACGACCTATGGCTGATTTGTTTTTGTCAATTTGGAATAATAAGAAAAACCTCTTCGAGAAAGGGTTCGTATATTTTGTTTTTAAACCAAAGGCTTTTACTTACTTAGGCCTATTGTTTCAGGGTTTTTCTTTTCGACCGAAGTTTTTCGTTGTAGCTGAAGTTTTAATTGTGGCTAAAATTGTGCTTAAGGCCTAAGATTTTTGTTGTGACCTTGACCGACAGCTATGGGGAAAATTGTAACCTATTGACCTATATATCTATAGAAGGATGCCTATGGGTAGTTCCGAAGTTCAGGACCGCTATTCTGATTTTTGTTGAAGTATACTCTGAGCCGCTAACGGTGTTTATGCTGCAGTGTTGACATATGTTGTCTGTATCATATCCGAGCTTTGTTCGAGAGGCTGGATGCTACGTCTGAAGTACCGACAGATAATGTTTTTGAAAATCCAGGATTTTAAACAGATATGTATCAGTTAAATTCAATTTAAAGCACAGGACAAATTTTATTAAGATTTAAGTTTAATTTTTAAACTTAACGAAAGGTTCTCGAAAGTAATGAAATTTGTTCTTATGTTTAATATTTTTATTTGTAACGGAATAATAGCTATTACCCGATTAAGTACCGTAAATCCTTAATGGATATACCTATTTTTCTATGTTTAATTTTCAGAAAATGTAATTATTAACTATTTAAGTACAAACAATATCAAGTTTTGCTAATATGCATATTTTCGACTATGCATACATACGTATGTAATATATTTTGTTTTATTAAAAGTGTGCCATTAATTATATACTGTTTTTAGTTACTGTTACCAACCCTACACATAGTATTTTTGGATATATATATATATATATATATATTTAACCGATATGAGTATTTGGAGTTTTTTTACTCATACTATAGTTTATTGTTTTGTTTTTCAAAACTCCTGGCGCTCAAGGCCTACCATATTTGCCGACTCATTGCCCAATTGCCCCGCTGATGCCTGCTAGCCGTCCGCACTCGAGTACCTTGGGAACAAGTGCCCAGTCTAATAACTTTATTTTATAGTTCCCCAAGAAAACTCGATACAAAGTGGCGCCCTTTAATACGTGGGTTATGCAAATGTGGTAGATTTTTTATATTTTTTTGAAAAGATAGTATTTGTAAAGTTAGTATATGAGATAGTATATCAGTATAGTTATGTTTAGTAAAATTTGAACAATATATCCAAAAAGTATTTTGTGTGGTTTGATAATATGGGAAACTGTATATGATAGAAGGTACACTTTATCGGTACATTGCGGAACATTAGGATTAAAAAAAAAAATATATTAAATATTTTTGAATTTTGGTTCCAAAAATAAGTTTTGGGAAAATAAGTATTTTTTATATTTTTTTATATAGGTTTAACATAGCAGAGAGGTCAATAGTTTTGAGATGCAGTAGAGTAAGAAATATCAGGTGTGAATATTTTTTATATTTATTGGTCAATAGAACAAATAAATAAAAATTTTGGTCAGAGGTATGTCGTTAAGCTGTACAGTCTTTCCGTTTATATGGATTGAGCGTTTTTTTCAATGAAAAGAAAAATTTCGCTGAGAATATAGTATTTTTTCTTTACTCTGGTAGTGAGGAAACATTTGAGGGTACTCTTTACAGACCTTGTATAGCCGAGATAGAGGCTACCAAATAGTATATCCTGTGCGTTTTTGTAACCTGAGTGGAGGGGGAATTTTATTTCATATTTTATAGAGCCAGAACACGGTTATACTGTACAGCATTTATAGGGTTGCCAGCCGGTAGAGGATGGTTTATAATTTGATTGCTTGAAATTTTAGGACACTTTAGCCGAAGCTATTCAAAATTTTAACCTTACCAAGCAACAAATTTAGTAGTTTTTTGTATACTTATTGTTCCAATAGAGTACAATAAAGTATTTTTTTTGAAATTTTATGAGGCCAGTAGAGCACATATATTTCAATAGTTTAGATTAATATTTTTTTTTCGGGTTTAGAATACATAAATCTGGGAAATTATTTTTTTTTGGGTATTTTTGAGTACGATTTTGTGAGTTGTAGAAAAAATTTTGAGAAAAAAATTTTTTTGAGAATATTTGATAAAAATTTTGTGCAAGTAGAGTACATAACGCTATTAGTTTTTGCAAAGATTTAGCGTGCCATTCTTAAGCCAATAGAATAGAATTTTTTAGTATTTTTGGAAAATAACTGTAAAATATATACAGGGGTAAATTAAAAAGTTAGTAACTTTTATTAGAAAATAAAAAGTAATATTTTTTGGAAATAGTAGTATACAGGGTGGTACTAGCATACGCCGTGACATTAAAAAAAATTTTTAGTAGTAGAAAAATTAAATTTTTGAAATTTTTTCTAAAAATAAAATAGAAAAAGAAAGTGAAAA
This sequence comes from Brachypterus glaber, assembly GCA_958510825.1. Classification (NCBI taxonomy): domain Eukaryota; kingdom Metazoa; phylum Arthropoda; class Insecta; order Coleoptera; family Kateretidae; genus Brachypterus; species Brachypterus glaber. The sequence continues at coordinate 22,375,993 of OY294050.1, forward strand.
TAATTTTGACAGTGTTTTCTTCTCACAATTTTAGGTAAAGATTAAATTTAGGTACAAAATTTTATACGAGGGTAGATATTAAAGTAAAAAATAGTTTTGAAATAAATTTCAGTTTTATAAAATAAATAAATAATTTTCAAAATGGAGGATTTAAATAAAATGGATCTTCGTTATTTAACAGTTGACCAATTAAATTATGAGCTACGCATCAGATCTTTAATACCGCGGAATGATAGAAATTCAAAAATTAAAACTCTGGGTAGGGCAATAGCACAAGATACTGAGTTAAATGAACAGGAAAAAATTAAAGCTAAAGAAATTCATAATTTGTTTAAAAAGATAAGTGGGGAAAAGTTAGGTAGAACAAATGTAATGCAACACGATATTGATACAGGGGATAGTAAGCCATTTAAAATGAGACAATATAGTATGTCACCGTACATGTTAGATATTTTAGTTAAGGAGCTAAAAGAGATGTTGAAACAAGGCGTAGTTTCACCATCACATAGTGAATATAATAGTCCCGTTTTATTAGTTAAAAAATCAGATGGTACTCAAAGACTTTGTTTTGACGGGCGCAAACTTAACTCTGTAACTAAAAAAGATTCATATCCATTACCGCGTATTGATAGGATTTTAAAAACATTAGGCAAAGCTAAGTATATCTCGACTATCGATTTGAAAAAAGCATTCTGGCAAATCCCACTGACTAATTCGTCAAAAGTAAAAACAGCATTTACAGTTCCTGGATATGGACTATATCATTTTAATGTAATGCCATTTGGGTTGGCAAATGCAGCTCAACGACAACAAAGATTAATGGACAAGTTATTTGGGCCATCCTGGGAGCCGTATTTGTTTGTTTATCTTGACGATATAATTCTTGTATCTTCTTCTTTTGAAGAGCATATAGAACTACTTAAAAAAGTTTTTGAAGTTTTAAGAAATGCTAATTTAACAGTTAATTATGAAAAATGTAGATTATTTAGGGAATCAATAAATTATTTAGGTTTTGTTTTAAATAAAGACGGTTTACAGACGGACAGTTCAAAAGTACAAGATATGATAAATTATAAAAGACCAACAACTACCACTGAAGTTAAAAGATTTCTTGGACTCTGTTCTTGGTACAGAAGGTTTATCTCTCATTTCTCAACGTTAGTAGCTCCACTAAACGCGTTATTAAAAGGATTAGGTAAAAGAAAACCAATTAAATGGAATGACGAAGCGGAACTAGCTTTCAAAAATATTAAAGAAGCTTTAATTTCAGCACCAGTTTTAGCTACCCCTAATTTTTCTCTCCGTTTTACTATTCAATCCGATGCTAGTAATGTCGGAATTGGCTCGGTATTAACGCAGTTACAAGATAAAAAAGAGCGTGTCATTGCCTACGCAAGTAGATCATTGTCTAGAGCAGAAAGAAATTATTCGGTGGGAGAACGGGAACTTCTTAGTTTGATATATGCGATAGAGCGGTTTAGGGGTTATGTGGAAGGCGTTAGATTCGAGGCGATAACCGATCATTCTAGTTTAAAATACTTAAGTAATCTTAAGGACCCTACAGGTCGATTAGCTAGATGGGCTTTAAAATTACAACAGTATGATGTAGATATAAAATTTAGGAAAGGTAAACTTAATGTAGTGCCAGACGCACTGAGTAGAGCTTTCGATGAGGTTGAACCGGAAAAAGTTAGTTTTCCATCAGTTAGTTTAGTTTCTTTTGATATAGAAAATTGTAATAAAGATAAATATTATGTGTCATTAAAAGAAAAAATATCCAAGAATCCAGAGCAACATAAAGAATTTAAAGTTATAGATGGTAAAATTTATAAATATTATCCATCTAATTTAGGGGTTAAAAGTAATATAGTAGAGTGGCGGTTATTAGTTCCAGAATTTTATAGAAAAAATGTCTTACAAGAGTGTCACGATAATGTTTTGGCTGCGCACTTAGGATTTTTCAAGACTTTAAAGAGAGTTTCTCAGGAATATTATTGGCCGCGTATGAGGGGCGATATTTTAAAGTATTGTAAGTCTTGCAATATATGTGCAGAACAAAAAGTTAGTAATGTAGCACGACCTGGTTTTATGGGTAAAGAAAAAGATGTACGTTTTCCGTGGCAGGTTATTTCGGCGGACTTTATCGGACCATTTCCTAGATCGACAGGGGGTTTTACGCATTTGTTAGTCGTCTCGGATTGGTTTACGAAATATACCTTATTACATCCGGTAAGGGCTGCAACTGCTCAAGCAGTAGTTAAGTTTATGGAAAATGAAGTATTTTTAGTTTATGGGGTGCCGCAGTTTATTTTAGTTGACAACGGTACACAATTTGCGGGTAAAATATTTAAAAAGCTTTGTCAGGAATATGAAGTGCAAAAGATTTGGTATAATGCCAAATTTCATAGCCAAGTTAACCCGACCGAAAGGCAGAACCGTACAATTGGTACAGCAATACGTTCGTACATAAAAGATAATCATCGGCATTGGTGTAAAAATTTAAGTAAATTAGGTGTAGCATTACGTACAGCAGTTAATGAAGTCACAGGTTTTTCGCCAGCGTTTCTTAACTTCGGTAGAAACGTACCTCTTACGGGGACTTATTATGGCAAAATTCCGTCAACTGACGGCGTTGAATTAAAACCTGGCGACAGAGAACTGTATGGCAATGATTTAGCGGGGTTAAAGGATATTTTTAGCGACATAAAAAATCGTTTACATGATGCTTACGAGCGGAATAAAAAATCCTATGACTTTAGGAAGCGCGAAATTTCATTTATGGTAGGCGATAAAGTCTGGAAAAGAAATAAAGTACTTTCAAGTGCAGCTAATTATTTTGCAGCTAAATTAGCACCTAAATATACTTTATGTAAAGTTATAAGTAAAAAGTCAAAATTAGTTTATGAATTAAGTGATAAGAAAGGAAATTGTATTGGTGATTGGCACGTTAAAGATTTGAAGCAGCATTTTGGCTCTAATAGCGATGTGTCTGTAGGATAGAATTATGAATTTTTAAATTGAATGATCGATCATTTATTAACATTGACAGTATTAGTATAATAGGATCCTAGAAAAATTAAAATCCCGATTATGACAAGTACGTACGAAATATATAGTGAAGTTTTAGTAACTAGTAGATTAGGTTAAACTAAGTAATAGATAAGTTAATAGAATTAGTAATGTGAAAAAAGTTAATCTTTGTATAAAATTTAATTTAAGATGTTCATTCGATTAGGCTTTGTGAGAGACTTTTCCCGATTATGTCACTTTCTCGATTATGTCACTTTCCCGATTATGTCACTTTCTCGATTATGTCCCTTGTAGTATAACAAGGCGTGTGGTACACGAAGTTATCAAAAGTTCACAACAGCTGAAAATCATTTTGAGTTTTGAGGAGATAAAATTCTAAAGTATTTATCTTTCTGGTCTTGCTAAGATGTTAATTGTAAATTTATTGTAATGATATTTAAACTAAAAGAAGTTTAAATATAATAGTAATTTTGTTTTGAGTTTTGATTGGTTAATGATTTAAGTAGAAATGTTTGATGTAACTTTAAAATAATTTAAAGTTCACTATTATGGTTTTCATAAAAAAGGAAATTCCTTTTAATGAAAAAATATTTTTGGGAATAAATATTTTTTATTTCCGGGGAGGAAGGCTGTGTAGCATGTGTAAAATGCCACATTCTTTATTATTTAGAATACATAGAATACTTACTTTTGTTTTGGGGGTATATTAGCAAACTTGTGTTACGAGTGGTACAAATGGTCCTAATAACATAATTTCTTTGCTTATTCATTATCCGAGTTGGGATTAACTTATAGTTAGTTAATAACTTGCCTGGTATTGTAATTTCAGTTAGTAATCCTTGTCCTGTGGTTTTATATAAGTAATATCTCATAACTTTGTTTCTAAAGTAGTAAACAAAAGCTTATTCCTACACTAGTATTTATAGTATTATGGCTCCACTGTAATATTAACTTAAGCACACCACATTTATAATGTGTCTCATCAATTTTTCGAAAAATAAACATTATCCTTAATATTATTGTTTATTTTTAAATAACTGTTTGGCAGATATTAGGTTATGTCAGTCAGTGTTACGTATGTCTGAACTAGGTTCGCCTGGATAATTCAACCGCTGTAGGATTGGAGTGAACAGATATACTAGAGTACGTCGTATCTTGAACTTGCAGGTTTCAAGAGCGTTTCCGTTGGCTATCTTTATCTGTGATAGTTTAGTCCATATAAGTCCATCGCTCTTAGTTTTCTAGACTATTCGATTTGGGTGGAGAAATTTGAATTCGGAAGAGATTTCCGGCATAGATTTTTAATGGCCCGAGCGGAAAGGTCTGCGAGATGTTTATCTGGAATCATCCATTAGATATTATGGTAAAATCAGTTTAAATTAAGTGATTTAGATAGTGCATCTATTGTTCTATGTATTGATATGCATTTTGTGTTGCTTAACTGAAGTATTTCGCTGATAAAAATGATTCCAATCTGTAAGTACGAACTTTCAAGTGACCATTTATTTTTGATGGTAAATCCTAATTTTATTTTAGTCTCGAGTGATTAAGACTCTATCAAAATCCAAAAAAACGACCTATGGCTGATTTGTTTTTGTCAATTTGGAATAATAAGAAAAACCTCTTCGAGAAAGGGTTCGTATATTTTGTTTTTAAACCAAAGGCTTTTACTTACTTAGGCCTATTGTTTCAGGGTTTTTCTTTTCGACCGAAGTTTTTCGTTGTAGCTGAAGTTTTAATTGTGGCTAAAATTGTGCTTAAGGCCTAAGATTTTTGTTGTGACCTTGACCGACAGCTATGGGGAAAATTGTAACCTATTGACCTATATATCTATAGAAGGATGCCTATGGGTAGTTCCGAAGTTCAGGACCGCTATTCTGATTTTTGTTGAAGTATACTCTGAGCCGCTAACGGTGTTTATGCTGCAGTGTTGACATATGTTGTCTGTATCATATCCGAGCTTTGTTCGAGAGGCTGGATGCTACGTCTGAAGTACCGACAGATAATGTTTTTGAAAATCCAGGATTTTAAACAGATATGTATCAGTTAAATTCAATTTAAAGCACAGGACAAATTTTATTAAGATTTAAGTTTAATTTTTAAACTTAACGAAAGGTTCTCGAAAGTAATGAAATTTGTTCTTATGTTTAATATTTTTATTTGTAACGGAATAATAGCTATTACCCGATTAAGTACCGTAAATCCTTAATGGATATACCTATTTTTCTATGTTTAATTTTCAGAAAATGTAATTATTAACTATTTAAGTACAAACAATATCAAGTTTTGCTAATATGCATATTTTCGACTATGCATACATACGTATGTAATATATTTTGTTTTATTAAAAGTGTGCCATTAATTATATACTGTTTTTAGTTACTGTTACCAACCCTACACATAGTATTTTTGGATATATATATATATATATATATATTTAACCGATATGAGTATTTGGAGTTTTTTTACTCATACTATAGTTTATTGTTTTGTTTTTCAAAACTCCTGGCGCTCAAGGCCTACCATATTTGCCGACTCATTGCCCAATTGCCCCGCTGATGCCTGCTAGCCGTCCGCACTCGAGTACCTTGGGAACAAGTGCCCAGTCTAATAACTTTATTTTATAGTTCCCCAAGAAAACTCGATACATGCTAAAAAAAAGTTCTTCATATCATCTATTCATGTATTTAAAGGTGAAAAGGCTATGAGTATCGTTTGACTAATCAAAACAAAACTTAAACGTGTTTTTTAGGAGAACCGAAAATACCATATTACCTACATTACAAAATCTTATATACTGGAATTATGAAGGCCTATCCAGAAGCTTGCATAAGAACATAAAACATAAGAATGCGGTGTGGTGATTGGCTTACAAGATACATGGCGGCACATCAAGCCAATCATCGCATTCTTATATTTTATGTTCTTATGCAAGCTTCTGGATAGGCCTTAACTTGCAAATCAAATCATGTAAATGCAAAAACACAGTGGACCAGCTGGTCAGAGTAAATTAAGTCAATTAACTATTTTTCTGGGTGTATGACAAATTGAGATGCAACTTTTTGTATAACCAGGATTCATATATTAATTTTTAAAAACCATATTTTATTTTACGTGAAAAATAATATGTCATGTTCGCCACTCAACGAAAAAAAATTACAATGCCAAAAATCATACGATGATATTATAATAAATATTATCTCATGTTATGTTGACAAAATATCTTGTTACTTTAAAATTAAGATTTATAATTCAATACTTTCTTTTTAATGTTGCCCATAAATAAGTAAAATATATTTATTATAGTGAAGAATTCTTTTCTGGGTTTTATAATAATTATTACAGGTATACGTTCGGAATACATAATTTTAAGAACAAATCAGTACCGTAATTATTCCTTAAAGATATCGACTTGTAAATTTCGAAACATCCTATCTCAAAAAATCAATTTTCGGTTCCTTTACTAATCAACTCTGTACATGATGAATGGTAACATATACAAAATCCAATTTATGACTTGAAAATAGCGTAACTTATAAACTAATTGCAATAGATAATTGGAGTGTGTATACAGGGTTCTTCAGAAATAAGTTCGAGAAATTTAAGAGTAATTCTACGTTAAAAAATATGAAAAAAAGTTCTTATAAAGGTTGGTCCGGAAATAAGTCCTAAGGGAGCTACGGCTCTTTAAAATTGCAATAAAAATATTTTTAATTAATAACTTTTGTACCCATTAAGCTAAAGCTACGAGCTTTGTTATGTATACTAGTATTAATACGGGCAATAAGTTTATGTTAATTAATTTTTTTGAATTTATGTAGAGGCGTGCCTAGACGGACAAAATATGTGAGCCTTAACACATTTTGCCCCTAACTTTTTATATATATATTTTTTTTAATTTTTGGTAAAAAAACTAGATTCCTTGAGTAAAAATACATAAAAAATGTCATATAGTATAACACTGTAGGAGTAACCGTTTAAAAAAATGCAATTAAGAGAAAGTAACATTTTGTGCCACTAAAAATGTTACTTTTTAAAAGGCCTTTAATATTAAATTTAGGTGTTTTGGTTAAGAATACTTTTTTGCTCAGTTTCAAGAATCGCCCTGCAGCTTTAGAATTTTATTTGTGCTTTTTTTGTTCCCCATTTAATATGTCCATCTTCGAAGGGCCGCAGCTCCCTTAGGGCTCATTTCCGGACCAACCTTTATAGGAACTTTTTTTCATATTTTTTAAAGTAGAATCACCTCTTAAATTTCTCGAACTTATTTCTGAATAACCCTGTATATTACCAGTCATCATGTACAGAGTTGAATATTTCAAAGAACTAAAAATTGTTTTTTTTAGACAATGTTTCGAAATTTACAAGTCGATATGTAATGCTTGGTATTTTATAGAATACTTTTCATAGTGGAGTTCGCCTCCCCACCCCCTTGAACTTTTTAACGGCTTAAGGAATCAAATTAAAATTTAAAACACTTAAATAACATAAGCCAAGTAATTTTTTAGTATATATTTGATATACTTAGGGGGCACAATGGAGACAGGGGGCAAGGGGGGATTTTTTTAATAGAAAGGAAAGTCGTGTGATACATCATTTTAAAGCTTATAAAATTCTATATTCAACCATTTAATTTCTTATTTTTTTAAATGCTTTTTTAAGGTTTTCATTTTTCAACTCTTTTTGCTAAAGAATACGATTTTTTAAGATTTTTTTTGTAAAATTCTATTTATATCCTTCAAAATTAGTTTAAAATAATAATTGATGTATTTGCATCATGAAATGAAACATTTTTTAAAAATTGTTTGACTTTTTTAAAGAAATTTTAAAGAAAATTGACATTTTTAACCCTATTTTAAACTCCAAAAATTTCCCCGAAAAAATATAAAAATATGTAGGCAAATAGAAAATTTTATAAGTTTTAAAATAATGTATCACACGACCCCCCTGTCTCCATTTTTCCCCTTAAGCATACCAAATATATACCAAAATACTATTTGGGTTATGTTATTATCTTAATATCATAAGCCGTTTAAAAGTTAAAGGGGGCGAACTTTTGACAAGTTCTGTATACTGCTAAACATATAATTAATTTGGTCTCATGGACTTACTTTTTTTATGAATGTATTTTTTAAATATTGCATGATGATGAAATTTAAAAAAAAAATATTGCATGCAATGCATAATATGCATATGCATATTTCTACCAATCAGAGTAATCTTTTCTGAAAAAAGTACAAGGGTTAAGAGTCAAAAAAATATCTGAGTGTCATTATGTACCGCACTTACCGGATTTTATTGTAATTTTTGCTGAAAAAATCTCTTCAGAGCTGTGTATATTTTCAGGCTTTAAAATGACACCTTTAGGGATGCTTAAAAGCTTAAAATTTGATATAATCTAAAATTCAATTATAAAAATTGTAATCTAAAGATACTGTTAAGAATGACTTTAAAATGTCCATATTATAATCTTCAGACACCTTAAATTGATTTTGTAAATCTAAATTAAGGGATCAAGTGGTACTAACCAGATCTGAAATCAATATTTATTTAATCGTCACTTAAGCCTTTACACGGTGCGCTCAAATCAAGTTGGTTTTCGACTTTCTTAACATTTTTTTCATAATTCGTTTATATAAGTCGCAAGGATAATTTTAAAATCAAACTAAACAAAATCAGCCCCATTAAAAAAATATATATTTTTGTTTGCTTAAAAAATGTCTTAAAATATTCCTTACGACTTAAACCTAAGCCGAAAAATAACTTGGTTCCAGCTAGAGTATTGTTTAAGATGCTAACTGGGAGACATCAATATCACCCAGTCCGACAAAAATGTCGCCTAGCGAGGCAAAAACTGAATAACTGAAAGCTCATAATTCGGTTTTATTTTTAGTCGTTTTTAACAACTGTAAGTTGTTTGGATCTTCAGATTTCAAAAAAAAATTGCCTGCGGGGCTGACAATAGTTGCTAGTTCACCCACGACGGAGCTTCTGCGCCAACCAGCCAGCTTCTAACCCAAAACCAAATGTGTGGGAAAAATAAAGCTCTTTTTATAAAATAATAAGCTTATAGAATTCTGAGATATAATAAAATCACGGAGAAGCCTACGTTTGGGCCAAAAATTGTAATAAAACGGTTTTATAAAATTATTTTCTTTTCCTGAGGTAAAACTTTTAAATACTGTCGCCTGCGACACAAAAATATTGTATTGTATTTTAAGAAAATTCTTCCAGCTATTTGAAAATTAATATTATAAAATAATATTTTATTCCATCTGAGTCTCTATGTTAAACCATTTAAGAGTTATTCTCGGAGTTACAGTCTTTAAAAAATGGCACAAACACACTTCCACAGAGCTGGTTATTAAAAGTATAGAAAAAATCGTCGTTGAAATATACATTTATTATGCCGCCCAGTGAAATTTTCTTAAAAAATGGTCAGGTTTCAGCGCACCGTGTTATTGAAAATATCTACAATATAAAATTTTATCCTTAGTTCAAATTTGAATAAAATAATATTTATAAAAAGATTTTAATATATACTTACTCTAAATAAATTGTGTTATATTTAAATTTTATCCCAGGGTGTCACCCCCTGTTGAAATTATCCAAATTTAGATGTATGGTATGATACCTACCTACAGCTCAATTATTTTCTTTTTTATTATTTAGACCAAATGATATTAAATTTCTAATTTTAGAAGCACATGTGTTTTTGAAATTATATTTTAGAGAAATATATTAGAAAACCCAAAAAAATGTGGTATATTAATATTTACAGCGCGTAAGCGTAGTAGTTTTTTTTTAACATATTTTTTTTCAAAAAAACTTTTTTTTTCATAACTTTTATTAACTTTAACAATTCTTCGTTTTGCAAAAAAAAATATTAAAAAAAAAGTTAATTTTTGTTTATTAAAAAAAAAATCAAAATTTTTTTGTCTTGCGATTTTTTTTTACTTGATTTTTTGTTTTAATGAATATCTAGAGGTTCAGAGCTCGGTAGACAGACTACAGGGTAAGTATACTTTTGTTGGCACCAGTATTTGTGAAAATATACCATCCACTGCGAATAGTATATAATGGAATGCTGTACATATCTTCAGGGCTTGTTTTATTAATACATATAATAAAACTTGCTGTTTTTCTTAAAACTTTGAAAGTAAACAGGGGCTTCTTAACAGCACGGTTAAAACCAAGGGGTGATTTACTCTGGAAGTAGATTTTTTAGTCACCTAAATAATATTAATGTTAATTAATGCGTTTCATACTATGTGAACAGTAAACAATTTAAGAAATAGTTATTTATAATACAAGGGCGAAAAGTTAAATTTTTCGATTGAGTAGGTTTTTAGAAGCCGAGGGCCGGCCGATAGGGCCGGCCCGAGGGTAATAAACCTACGAAATCAAAATTTAACTTTTTGCCTGTGTATTGTACAATATTTTTTATTCGATTGTTACTAATTATAATAAATTATTAAAATATACTTCATTTTAAAGTGCAAAACGTATTTCTTGATACTGTCTTATTACTTATCTAGTTATCCATGACAAATTGCTGTCCAATCAAACCGCTACAAAAACAATTGAATGGTTTCTTTTGCTTGCGGTTTCATTTTCAAATTAAAATAGCTATAGCTTGGTGATTAATTTCTGTTAAAATGGGTCTGTTGTGAAAATAATACTTGTGAAACCTTTCTATGAATATTATAAATATTGAAAGTGATTTTACAATTTAAATTTTGTGTTTTTAATTTATTTTACTGGATGAATACAGATTAATCAGTTGACATATATTTTGAGGTTATATTATGGAATTTTTTTTATTTTGTATGAAATGATTATAATAACTATCTGGTCAAAAAGAACGGTTAGTTCAAGACCAAAAGTGACATAAAGGTCATATCTCTTTATAAATATTACAGTAAAGGTAAAGCATCTTCTTTTAAAAAGCTTAAAAATAACAAGTTTTAGTTAGCGGGCGAAAAAAACTTTTTGGCCCTAGGGCCACAAAGTTCAACTTTTCGCCCGTAAAACATGAAGAAAAAGTATCACTTTTAGAATCAATCGAATAAAAAATCATTTTCAGAACTACCTAGTTTTAAATAGTTTAGTAGGTAAAGTAACACACTGTGCACAGCTGTGTATGGGTTTGGGCCGTTGCAAAAATTCTGCAAGCAAATTCTCGAGGAGAAAACACATAAAAAATATCTTGCAATAACATTTTTATTGTTTTGTAACTAAATATGCATGTAATTATAATTAAATATATGTACGGCCACCAGAAAAGCTTAATCTGTATGGAGTTACGTGCAGGAACGTACTTTTAAATATTTTATTATGAAGGTAAATCTTCTGAAAATCAGTCGGGGCAGACAAAAAGGGCTAATAGGGCCTAGTTATCAGGCGTAAAAAGCAGAACCAGGATTTAGAATTCTCTGATTTCTTCGTTACTTTCCTTTTTTGTTGTTTTTTGTTTTTGTAATTTTTTTTGTCTACCACTTCACATGGAAATATTAGGAACTCAGCTATTTAGACAAGAATAGCAACAAATTAACTTTTCGCTTCTTTACTGAGTGAATCACAATATGGGCCAAGAAAGTCCATGTTGGTGCCTATACTATTACGTTCTTGCCCCACAATAATCGATGCTACCCAGCTTGCAACAGCACAATTTTACAAGTTTCTATAGTGAAAAAGTGCGAAATACGAACTGCCTTGTAGGGTACGCCATTACCACCTGGATACAGATGCATCATATTTACAGGCATCTTTTTGATATAACATACATATATACTGACAGTGTCATTTTTGACACAGAGGACGAACTAACGAGTTTAAGAGGGGTGGCAATATTGGGAACATGGCAATAATTGGCTTACGTACGTAGAGAGAGAGAGAGAGAGAGAGAGAGAGAGAGAGAGAGAGAGAGAGAGAGAGAGAGAGAGAGAGAGAGAGAGAGAAATAGTAATTGAGGGTGTAGGAGAATGGTGCCTTTTTATTGGGACTTCCACAAATATACATGTAATTATAATGAAATTAAGTTTAAAACAGTTGTCGTGTATAGTGTTATACAGATAAAATTCATTTAGTATGTTTTTACTCAGACGGTAATGTAAATTAATTACGTGTAATGATTGAATAAAAGATAGTATTATATGGTCACGATTTGGTTTCCTGGGCAGAAATGTACTGGAATTATACTATTTTAAATTGTAATCATTGCCGGAATTGTCATACCGTTAAATACATGCATATTAACGCTTTAGCGTACTTTTTAAAAGGCAGTTTAGATAAAAGCTTCGTTTGCAAAGTACGAATAAAAACAGGAATATAATTTCCTGTTAGCTAACTCGAGGAATTCTTCAGTAGCTTTGCCTTGTTATCGGTAGTCTTTACAACACCTGGTACTTGAATAATATAAGATATTTTTTTTTATAATTTCCAAAATCGTCAAAACTACCAGTAGATAAAAATACAGGGTATTTCCTAAGTACGATACGTAACTTTAGGGTGCAGTTGCTTATCATCCGTGAAACGAGTAATATGTACTTTTGGCAGGAATTAGTAATACGTTAAGCGCGTTTAATTTTTAGCATCAAGTGTTTTAGTATTAGTTATTTATTTATTTATTTGCTATCTTAGATCTAAGACATGCCCTGGAATCGATTTTATATATTTTATAGTGATTGTATGGAAGATGTGCAGTAAAATAACGAACATGTGATTATATTGGAGTAAGAAAGGAATTTTATGTTTTTTAATCATTTATAATGCTGATAAATTTTGATTTGGAAGCAACTAACACGTGAAGAAGTTTTTATACGTACAAAATTTTTTATATACTAGCGTATGCGCAAATATAATTACAAATTAGAAAAAACTGCCTTGGCAACAGCTAACACAACCAACAGTAAACACGAAAAGGGAAGAAGAAAAAGAAAAAGAAAAGATCTTACAGAAGACTGGAAATTTTATATAATTAAAACAGGAGTGGGCATGGTGAAAAGCCAGACAAGAACCACTCATGGTGAATTGAGTAACTAAGAGGGATCTGGCTAATTATCTCACTGAGAAAAGGCCAAAATAAAGGAAGAAGAAGAAGAACTTTAGGGTATAACTCCTTATCCAAAAATAAGAAAAAAAAGTTCCCATAAACATATGTCTTTAAATGACTTGTAAGGAAGCTACGCTCCTTCAAAAGGAGTTTCAAAAATTCTTTTTTTATTTAATAACTCAGGGACCCTTTGTGACGCCAAGGGCGTCCAAAATGGAGGGGCCCTATCACTTTTTTGCCCCAAACTTTTTTCTGTGTAACTTTTTTGTGGATTTATTATCAGAATATCATTCCTCGGGTGAAGATACATAAAAATGGTGCTCTTGTTGTAATACCATAGGATTAACCTTTTTCGAGAAAAAATCATTTGAACGTGATCTTTCACGTATCGAAGATGAAAAATTAAATACCAAAATGTTGAAAATTTCAATAACGCAAGGAAAATGTACATCCAAAACTAAGAAAAAACTTCATATACAGGTAGTTGGTCTCCTAAAAATTCATATTTTTTAAAGGGCCATAGCTTTAAAATCTATTTTTGAACCTGAACCTGAATATGTATGGACTTTTTTTCTTAGTTTTTGATGTAAAACCGCATCATTCAAATTTTAATAATTTTAGTATTAAATTTTTTGGCCATCTTAACCTGAGGAATACTATTCTGATAATAAATTTACAAAAAAGTTACATACGAATAAGTTTGGGGAAAAAGTGATAACGCCCCCCCATTAAGGACGCCCCTGGTTGAAGTAACTACATGCAAATACCATTGACTGATAGGCCTTATTAGATATATCACGTGCAATACCTCGTTCCTATAACTCAAAGGGTTCTGAGTTATTAAATAAATATACTAAAACGTTTAGTACACGAAAAATATTGTCTTAAATCAAGAATATGGTGATTTGTATATAACGAAAAGAATATATTCTTCTTTTATGCATACCATATTCTTATCCTTTCATATTTGAAAATATATTCTTCTTTCAAGCATACCATATTCTTATTCTTTCATATTTAAAGCACAATTTTGCTTTAAAGGAGAATATATTCTCTTTGTTTTATCCAAATCACACATTATTGATTTAAGACAAATTTTTTCTGTGTACGGTCAATAGTTCTCAGTGTACTATTTTATGTCAGTCCAAATAGCTGTGAATTTGACTCTAGTGATAAATTATGTTGAAAATTATTTTCAATAAATTAAATTTGAGTGCAAATTTCGTCGCACATAAATTTTAATTTGACCAGTATAATCTTAGGTGGCTGCCGGTGCTTATGTAAAAAATGCGTCCAGTTTTAACGGTTTCAGGCCATTTTTAAATTAGAAATCGTATTACTTACTATCAGCTTCGGTGTAATCATTTTTTTTACATACCATAGCGAAAATAATCTTTATACAGATAAAAAAGAATAAAGAATAGAACACTTCATATATGAGACGTATTTTTATAAAAATCGTATTTTATAATTTTTTAGCTTTGTTGAAACGAATCATCAGGTTAAAAAGTTTTATCTAATAAAAAATTTTCCTAGTAATTTCATTTATTAGTATACCAATTGCGTAACGAAATAATGGTCTGCACCGCCATTTATGCAACGAAATAAAGACACGTTGACCTAAAACTTAACTTGGGGTTCAATTGTGGAGTTGGGCAAGGGCGGATTTATTTCACTTTGCGCTTTTGCCAAAAATATAATGATAAAGGTATTTCTATGCTAATATACAGTCATCGGCGAATTTCCAGTGCTCGCATAGGCGCCGCGTCGATTCTATCGTAGACGCGAGGTTTTAAATATTTCCATTTTTATTTTCTTCGAAAAACACCGATATATTTACATATTTCTAGTTAATATGTATATTCAATATTATTGTGTGTAACAAATTAGTCGTCAAATGTTTCGATTTAGTGACCTTTATAAAAATTTCCCTCATAATTCGGCAAAATTATTCCGTAAGCCTATGTTTCTGTGTTTATTTTCAACGTTGATGAGTCATAACTGAATTTATTCCGATTAATGCTAATATATCTCGCTGGGGGGGGGGCATGGCCCCCATGCCCCCCCCCCCCTTCAAATCCGTCCATGGAGTTGGGGCGGTTGTATACTTATACACACACTCAAACTATGCTCGGCATAGACGATACGAAACTTACTCAGAGGCAGAGCCGCAAAATTATGCTGCTTGAATCAAAGAAGATACTGTAGTTTTATGTATGGCAATAAACTAATAAATTAAGTTAGAATTTATATATTTTTTATAAGGTTTTTACTTACAAATGTCGGGAAATAAAAATACAATATTTTGTATCTCTAGGTATATTGTTTTATAATGTAATGAAACTAAAACTATTTAATTTTAATAATTATTAAAAAAACAACAATAAAAATTGCTAATTATCTTTAGATTTAATAACAATTAAAATATAATTGAATGGTTAACTAATTTTGCTTTTCATTGCAGTAAAATTCTCTTGCACCTTTTTTCTTTATTTTTTACGAATTTACATATTTCATCAAGCAAGATTGTAAATTAAAAATCGCACAGTGAATATTTTCAAAACAGATTCGAATATTAGATGTGAGAATATACTGCGTAGTTTATTTTATAAAACAACTATATTCTATACACAAACATATACTATTCAACCCTGTTGTAAAAATATTTACTGTGCGATTTTTAATTTACTATCTTGCTTGATGAAACAGACCATGGTATTAGTTTTATTATATTTGTGATTTTTGTGAAAAATAACAGATTTATTTTCTCTCGCAAATAACACAATTATTTTTGACAAATATGTGACATTTTGCTTCATAATTTTCAACTTAGCTGGTCATGGAAAGGCCTACTAGGAACTCTGGCACCTAAGCCAGTAGCGCGGTCTGGAAGTGAAGGACGCATTAGTAGTAGTAGATGGTATGATGCATATTTATGCAAATTATTATCCCTTTAAAATATCAACACGTGTGCATTTTTTGCAATTTCAACATCCTGAACTATATGGGAGTCTATTTAGATTAATGTGATAATTTTCCTAGATAGTTGGATAAAAATTTATGTAGTTTTGGCCGTAGTTTGTTGTTGACATCATTAGGACAAGGACCAATTTATACGTTAGGCTGGTAAGATGCGAAGAACCTCGCTGCATTTGTTTATCGGTTCGATCTGAAGTCAAATCGTGAGACGTCGATGGTTCGTTTTTAACGAACGTCGAATCTTTTAATCGAAAATGTAAAAATAATAATCCTACTGGATACCCTTTAGGACGGACAAGCATTTTAATGCAGTACTGGACTGCAGTAACTGGAGTCAAAACATTTGTGAAAAATATTATAGCCTCTTTTTTTTGAGAAATCTTTGATTAGTAACTACAATTTAATTATAGCCTTCCCTTAACTCGTCGCCGTTACTTTATTTTTATATTATTCACAGCGCCTGCGCTAGAATAATTTTATACAGTAGCTTCGAATTTTCAAAAAATTTCAAAAATCGTCCTTGACAAAAAATTCTTGGATATAATTAAAGTTTTAAAAAAATTGAAAAACGCTGAAAGAAAATTTCGATTAACATAACTGTTTTAGGAAAAATTACTTTTATTATAAGAATCAATTCTACCAATTTTAAAAGTATTCCCCCAAAAAAACGAAAAAGTTATGGGGGGTTAAAAAAAATAAAAAGCTGAAAGAAATTTCCGATTAACGTAACTTTTGGAGGAAAAATAACTTGTGTTATAAGAATCAATTCTACCAAATTTAAAAGTTATCCCTCCAAAAGCAAAAAAGTTAACTTAAAAAAAATCGAAAAAAGCTGAAAAAAAATACCTATTAACGTAACTTTTTCAGGAAAAATTACTTTTATTATAAAGATCAATTCTACCAATTTTGAAATTAATCCCTCCAACACCAAAAAAGTTGTGGAGTGTAAAAAAAAATAAGTAAAAATATCATTTAAAAAAAAATCTTTTTTTTTTCGTTTGGCAAAAAAATTGAAATTTTTTTTAATTTTTTTGAAAAAAAATATTTTTTTTTCATAATTTTTTAGTTTTTCAAAGAGATCTTATTTAAAAAAACTGTTATTTTTTTTCAATTTTGAAAAAATATATATTTATTTCGCAAAATAGAAATAAACAAAAATAGTTTTAAAGTTTTTTTATTTTTTTTTAATCGCTTAGATTACATATCTTCACGGCTTGTTTAGTCATTTAATAATATTGCGTATATTGAGTGTACCAGATTTTACTTCCCGGTCAATATCTCCGTTATTTTAAAAGAAACTTAATTAAAAAAAAAATAATAAATGGGACCCAAAGTAACTTTGAATCCACACATATTTGAAAAAAAAGTTTGGGGTGCGTTAATGAGGGGTGTATTTCGGTATGGAATTTAAAAGTACTTTTACTCCCATTTAATATGATTATTGAATTAAGTTTCTATCTTTTAAAATAATGGAGATATTGGCCTGGAAGTAAAATATGGGACACCCGGTATATGCAATATTATTAAATGACTACTGTGGTTTATGTGCTCACTATCTTTTTGACAATTCGTCAGAAAGAGAAGAAAACTAACTTTTCTTAAAATTTAATTTTAAAGGCTTTTTAAATTACCCAAATTATATATTTACTAGATACGTAAAAACCCAAACATGAAAAGGTGCTTCAGAAGATATGGGCATTTGATTGTTAAAAAACACTAAAAAGGGTACCTGTCGACCGGTCACCAGTGCATCATGTCACCAAGTCTTTTTTCTGATAATTGAAAAGAAGAAATTTAATTTTAATAAAATAATTTGTATGACAAATTTGGATTAAACACCCACCTTTATTTAAATAAATTTTAATAACCAAAACAACTAATTAAATTATAATTATAATTTAATTTATTTGAAAAATAATAATTTTCTATTATAATGAAAAATAAATAGGCATTTGACCTCAAAATAAAACATGAAATAATAAGAAAAAGATATAAGAAGATTATTTCATATTTCATAGCGATTAAAAGCTAGAAAAAATAGAAAGAGCTTCAGATAAAATGCAAAAACGAAAAAGATTAGATTAAGGTGTTTTTGAGATGTTTTCTAAGGTTTACTAAAATGCCTACAATGACGAAAATACCATCAATACTATCTTAACATATCGGCTCTTCTAATTCAAAAATTGATTTTCTTGATTTCGAAAAAATGTAGATACCTTTAAAAACAAAAAATCCCTTAAAGTTGGCATATTTGAGATAAGTCGATATGTAGAAAAAATTCATATCTACAAATAACTTATATAGGAAGATCATCATCAATAGTTTGTTTGGGTCTTTAAGAGACAGGCGCAGCCTATGGCTCATTTATCTAAAAAAATATTTAATCTGAATTGAAAGTTGGGGCAGTGAGTCTATGCTCACTGATGCGAGTTGCATCTGTCATAATTTGGGGGGAGTGAGTCTCTGCTCACTGATGCGAGTTGCATCTGTCATAATTTGGTGCTGTGGAGTGGGTGGGAGGGGGATGGGGAGGGATGGGATAGGGAGAGGAGGGATGTGCGGGAGGAGTGAGACTATCTCACTGATGCTGGGAATGCATCTGTCCTGTATTAGTGGGTACCATTACTGGTTGAGGACGTTTTTGATCTTTTTGTGAGTGTTGTGTATTTCATGATCGTAATCTAGAAAGTTTGAAATGAGGGGGTTTGGGTGATCTAAATTGTCTTGTATAAAAGACGTGCTGTAGCGGATGATTTCCGTTTTTAGGAGGGGCATTTCGAGATCTCTGTGTATCTGGTTGTTCCTCATGAACCAGGGGGCATCGAGGCATATTCTGAGTGCCTTGTTTTGGAAGGCCTGAAGTTTTGCTGAGAGCGCTTTGTTAAGGGTGATTTTATTCCAGGCTGGGGCTCCGTAAAGAAGTACCGGCTTTAGGGTTTGGTTGTAGAGAAGAAGTTTGTTTTTAATGGATAGGGGACTCTTTCTGCCTATTAAGGGGTAGAGTTTGGAGAGGCGGCAATTTGCTATTTGGAGGGTGTTTTTGACGTGCTGATCCCACGTCAAGTTTTTGGAGATTGTAATGCCGAGGTATTTGGCATGGTTTTCCCAGTTAATGGGTTGGCCATTTATCTGAATGGGTTGGGGTGGGCCTCTTCTAATCCTAGAGATTAGGATGCCTTTGGTTTTATTGGCGTTTACTTTGATTTTCCATTTGGAGAACCATTTGATTAGGGCATCCATTTGGCGCTGGAGGGCGATATGGATGCGCTGGGGGTTTCTGGCTTTTGCTAGGATGCCGGTGTCATCTGCGAACAGGGCTAGTTCAGTGCCCTGTGTTTTTGGAATATCTGCCGTAAAGAGGTTGTACAGAAGGGGGGATAGTGGGGAACCTTGTGGAACGCCAGCTCTGATGCGGCGGGTGTTGGACTTACAGTCACCTATTTTTATCTGAAAATCTCTGCCTTTGAGGAAGGAGGCTATGAGTTTGGTGATGCCTGGGGGGAGGCCGAGAAAGTGGAGTTTGGCTACAAGACCTTTGTGCCAAACCTTATCGAAGGCTTTTGCGATGTCCAGGAGGATCAGTCCCGCGGCTTCGCGCCTATTTAGTCCGTCCGTTACAGAGTCTACCAGGCGAGCTACCTGGTGGACTGTGGAGTGTCTGCTTCGGAAGCCGAATTGTTCATTTGGAAGGAGATTTAGTTCTTCAACTAGAGTTTGAAGTCTGGTTAGTATGACTTTCTCGGCTATTTTGCCTAGGGAGGAAAGGAGGCTTATGGGGCGGTAGCTTTCAGCAAAAGTTGGATTTTGTCCGGGTTTTTTGATTACTATTACGTCTGCGTTTTTCCAGGGCTTTGGAAAGTGGCGCAGTCTGAGCATTGCGTTAACAATGTTAACGATTTCCATAATGGTTTTCCGGGGGAGTATTTTAAGGATTTTATTCGGTATTTGATCGGGACCGGGGGCTTTTCTTTTTGGGAGATTTTTGATGATGAGTTTGATTTCCTCGGGGGATGTGGGGGTGATAATGTCGTTTTCGACTTGGTTAGTGACTCTATTATAGATGTGGTTTATGTCTATAAAGGAAGAATTTACTGTACGACTATTTATAGTATTTTACTTTATTAGTATACCAACAAACATTCATTCCTAATATCATATTTTTTATTATTAAACAACTTACATGTACAAAGTTAGTAGCCCACTGCCTTGTTAAATTAACTCAATAAATGAAACAGAATATAATATATTATATTCTGTTATTATATTATAATATTATTATGAATGGTGAAGTAAAATACTATAAATCATGGCACAGTAAAAATTCATGCATTCATCATATTATACAAATAATGTACACAACCTAGGTACCTAGGTGCCTGTGATTGTGTAAAATACTGTTATTATACTATTCACAGCGCCTGCGCTAGAATAGTATTATACGGTAGTTTTGAATTTTCCAAAAATTTCAAAAAACGTCGCCGAAAAAAATCTTGGACATAAATTGGTTTCATGAATAAATTAATAAAAAATAAAAAAAATGAATTTTTTTTGAAAAATTAAAAAAATATTTTTTTTTATTTTTTCGTTAAAAAAAAAGATCTATTTGAAAAAAAAAATATGATTTTTTTTCTTGAAAATTTTTTTTCCAGTATTTGGGAAAATGCAATATACCATTTACTGTGAATAGTATATAATGTAATGCGTAGCATTACATATCTTCACGGCTTGTTTAGATTAAGATATTGAGATGAAGATTGACTCAATATTTTCTGAATCTTTATTTATTGATACTCACCTACCATAAAAGTAGTTCCCTGTTTGATAAACAAAAAACTAAATACAACACTGTATTTTATGTACAGATCTGATAGGATAGAACAATAGGGTATTTTGTACAATAATTTACTTTAAAACTGACCGAGGACTTTTGTCCACTGTATTTATTATCCCCTTTACTCATAATTTGGATTTATTTAATAGCGAAAGTTTTGCAGATTGTATTTCTAGTGACAGTACTTCTTGACAATAAAATTATTAAGCAGCTACTCTATTTTTATATCCTGCAAGCAAATAGCATAAAAAGAAAAACTGACACTTATTTGGTGAGGAGAGAAGAGGCAACTATACTTTCTTTTATCATCTCAGCCTATCCTTAGCCTTTCATTTCCTTTTTTTTTCTACACCATCCACGGTTCATCTGGGCGATTTTAAATAAAAATTTCGTGCACCCCTAAATTTTTTGGACTAAAACATACCTGATGACATAAGAAATCAATTCTCATTTAAAAGAAAATCGTTTGGACTTTTGTATATAAAATTGAGGATATTTTAATTACATAAAAACCCTAAATAAGCTCCCACTATATGGGACTGCGTTTTTTGTGCTTTTAGAAGCAAGAAAAATTCTCATTTACAATAGAAAAAAATACTGTCAAAATGAACAAAAAAAAAAGCATTCGCTTTTCATAATATCTTCAAATAGTTATTTATAATACAAGGGCAAAAAGTTAAGTTTTTGGATTGAGTAGGTTTTTAGAAGCCGAGGCCGGCCCGAGGGTAATCAACCTACGAAATCGAAATTTAACTTTTTGCCCGTGTATTATACAATATTTTTTATTCGATCGTTACTAATTATAATAAATTATTAAAATATACTATAAATTTTGAATTGCAAAAAGTATTTCTTTTTACTGTCTTATTACTTATCTAGTTATCCATGACAAATTGATATCCAATCAAATCGCTAAAAAACAATTGAATCGTTTCTTTTGCGTGCGGTTTCATTTTCAAATTTAAAAAGCTATAGCTTGGTGATTAATTTCTGTTAAAATGTGTCTGTTATGAAAATAGTAATACGTCTGAACCGTTTTATGCATATTATAAATATTGAAATTGATTTTACAATTGAATTTTTGTGTTTTTAATTTATTTTAGTGGATGAATACATTAATCAGTTAACATATATTTTGAGGTTATGTTATAAAAGAAATTTTTATTTCATATGAAATGATTATAATAACTGTATCTAGTCAAAAAGAACAGTTAGTTCAAGACCAAAAGTGACCTAAAGGTTATATTTCTTTAAATATAACAGTAAAGGTAAAGCATCTTCTTTTAAAAAGTTTAAAAAAAAAACAAGTTTTAGTTAGCGGGCGAAAAAAACTTTGTGTCTCATTTAGTATTAATCGAATAAAAAAGAACTAGTGTTGTAATGTGAACAATACTAAACACAAATGGTGAATACTAAGTAGAACGTAGTTCAAAATAGTTTCATAATCAAAATTGACACATTTAATTATAGGAATAAGGCCTCAATAAGTAAGTCACACTTAACATAATACGACTATAATAAAAATACAAATAAGAAAACTCTCTATATAACAACACAATAAATTATAATAAAAGTGACTCAGAGTTGACCTTTTGATGCAATTTTTGGTCAAAAATATCCATTCTGACTGCACATATGCATAAGTAATTTAATTTTATATCAAATAAAGTCTTACAAAATAAGTTTAAATGTGCCTACAAACTAAATATCAAGTACATGTAGTTATTTATAACATTTAGATGTAATTTTATTATGTTTATTTTAAAGTAGAATGATTTTAATATACACGGGGTCTAAAAATATACAAAAATAAATGTTAAATTAATATTTAATAAATAAATTTAACTAAGTATACACGCATAAAAATAATACCTTTGTCAAACAAAAAATATTTATTTGGACATATTTTGTTCCATTAAAAAAATTATATTCAATAAGTTATTTTTTTAAATAAGATTGTTTTCTTAACATGATATAAAAAAGAAAAATATGTTAGTTCGTCAAAGAATAATGCATTATTTAACGAGCGTCAAATAATTCAGGTGATTATACCACTCGCCTATCGGCTCGTGACCTTTATTGACCTATTATACTCGAGTAGGCCTATTAATTACGGCTGTGGATAATAGTCTCGCTAATCTTGAATACAAATTAAATTTTAGTGACTTGCCAACGCAAAGAGTTAATCCTGCTAGTAGGAAGTCTACACATTATAAAACCATTAACAGTAGAATCTGAGGTGCTCGGTTTCGGAAAATAATGGACTTTTTTCATCAGAAATTACCACAGTCGACTTAGGTTCTACATTTTATACAGATGCAGAATTTAAAATCAAACAAAACATCTAGTTTGAAATTTGCAAACTAGATGGCTCTAGTGTACAATAGTGCCGATGTTTTGACATCATTTGTTTTGCAAGCATGCTTGCAACGTTTCATTTAGTTAAGAACTTCGCTGTGTCTGGCTGTTAATTATAATTTTGGATTAGTACCGAAGTTTAAAAGTGTTTTATCATTTTTTATATTCTTATAGATGCATAAGTTAGACAAAATATATTTACCTAAAAATAGTTTTTGTACACTTTTTCATTAGATTGCTACTTAGTTTAATAAATGACATTTTATAAATACGCCGCAACACCAACGCAACGCAATCAATATAAACAAATTATATATCAACTTATTTCTTATGATGTGCTCTTCAAAACGAGTTTGCTCAATTTAGCTCATTTTTTTTTTAGAAAAGTGTAATTTACTAATAATAAAAATGAAGAAAATTGGGAAAATTAAGGGAAAAAATGGTAAGTTTGTCCAAGCAGTTCAGTTACGGTTATTTATGTATTTTTATGGTTATTGCTTTCCCATTTTATTAATTTTTTTATTTTTGGAAAGCTTTAGGTTCGTGCAAATTTTTTTTTGCGTATTTTTGCGTTTTATGACGTTTTATATAAAATTTATTTTGAACAAAAAAAAAATTTTGGACGATGGCTCGGCCGGTCGATCGGTGGATGTGTTCGGGAAATCTTGTAAGCACAATAACTTAAGAACGCTTTAATCTAGAGACTTGCAATTTCGCATACAGGTATGTAACCAAAAGTTCTCGCTCGGGATTATTTTTTGGAAACATTTGGGCTGGGGGTGCAAAATACAATATTTTTTCACAGAAATTTCACACTTGGTATATGGGGGTTTTAAACACTGGATTTGGTTTTAGTAGTTTATCTAATCCCCTGGCCCATAGTGAGGCGCTGTGAATAATATAAATACAAGAGTGTTTCATGAATTCAATTGAAAAAAAATATTAATACCACTTTGGTGAAATATATAACATGATGACAAGTTACCATAAATTAGGATTGTGTATGTGTATGTTTTTTATGTAATCTGTTTGTCCAATAAATTTCATTTTTATAAATATTAATATACAACTATGACCTATATTCTGTAAATTTATTTATATTTAATTCACTTTAGTTGAAAAAATGTATGTTTAAGAATTCAACCAAGCTCCGGTTTTCATTGGAAAGCTATAAAACATTTTTTAATACTTATCTGACAAAATGTTATTACAATTCAACAAATCAAAATTTATTTATTAAACTTACTAGCTATACGTCCGTTGTTTGCACGGTATAAAATAATCCATTTTTATGCATTCCTTATTCTATTTTTTAACAAAGAAAACAAGAGCTTTCTTCTGAGTATTTTTTCTACAGGCAAATTTAATTTAGGTATTTTTTTACAAGATTTTATGTAGAGGAAAGACGCCTAATTTCGGACGGTTTCCCAATTTCGGATAGGATTGTATCTAAGATACTATCTGCAGAGGTAAACAGAAACCTACTTTTATTTGAAGCCAAAAGTCAAACTAAATCCGTCCTGTATTATGATAACGGTAGAGATTCTCCCCGTTAAATGACTGCAAAACTCATTTAAATATTATGTTCTATTGCATATATGATTAAAGCTATAAAGAACACGTTTAACGAAACGAAACGAAAAATAAGTCAAAATAAAACATTTGTTTGACTTATAAATTGTTCAAAGGGAGGCGTAATTTTTGCGCCATAAATAAGATGTCTGTGGCAGAGGGTTAAATTAATCAATTAATCAAAAAATAATTAAGTAAATAAGAAGTAATTGCACCGTAATCATGAAGTAGTCGTTTTCCGATTGATATCTCTTCACAAAAACATTTATATTGTTTCTTAATAGTATATTAAAGTACTAGTTTCATAACATACGTTACCGCAAGCGGCTCGTTTTCTAAACTTGTACTAAATGCTAAAAACGTGTTATGAAACGAGTGCTTTATACAATTTTTTCTATTTTGCTCTAAAATTTAAAAAAAACTTATATTTAAATTGATGACTGATTTAGGGATTTTTGTTTTGGATTGGCATTACAGTTTACACCATGTTTAAAATTCTAAGAACAAATGATATTTTGATATATTTTATAGTCATCTCTTCTCTTTTTTACTGCAATTAACCAAGCCACAACTTTGACATGGTAAAAATAACCTAAACACAAAATTTTGTAGAAAATTCAACTTTAAAGCGACATTGACATTTGGACGGAAAACGTCAAGCGATAGGCCAGGTCTGTTGCCAACCCAAAAGAACAAAAAGTACAGACCTCTTATGGGCCTATAAGAACACGCAAAATGCATGTGATTATGAGCTTATAAGAGTCGCAAAATAGAAAAAATATTTTGAATATAGTTACCACAGCACGCCGCAGCGTAATTAGCTAAGTACCCTTCTCTTACATCTTTCCTAAAAATACTTTCATTGTTTTTGTTTTCCTTGGTTCATCTTTTACGCCTATTTTATCGTACAGTACCTCCTCATAAAATAATTATTATTATTACTAATAGAAAAACGTCATAGTTGAGTTAATTGAACCTAGTAATGTGAAGATAATGCGAGATAATGTTATTAAAAATTAATGGTTTTAAAAGAATGGGAATTGTGGGCAGTAAACAATATGTCAGTGGAGGTGTACTTTGTTCTTCCTATCCTCCTACAAAACAGGCGTTAAATAATTTACACGTTTTGTTGAGTTCTTCATAAAAGAGAGTAAAAATCCATGTATTATATACTTTATATACTTTTAGGTAGAGATTACTGAAACCTTTATTCAAAGAGTGCACAGTATTATATTTTATGTTCCGTATTAGGTATGATAAATTACTAAAGGTGGTCGTATTATTAATTTTATTTTATTTTGGTGCTTAGCTTTAGGATCAAACAGATAATTTAGGTAAATTAAATCATTATTTTCCTTCCGTGTTTTTTTCGTAAAAATTTAATTAGTTTTAATTAGTGTTGCCGCCTAAAGCGATAGTTATCGCCAATAAATACCTCTCGTATCGCAACTACGATGCGATATTTCAAAAATTATCGTCTCGCACAAGCGATAACGAGAGGCCTCTCGTTATCGCCTACCTCTCGCCTACCTCTCGCGATAACGATACTTATCGTTCCACCGTAAAAGTTGAATATTTCAGCCATCTAATATTAGGTAAATGAATTTGACTCAAATGTCACATTTAAAAAGAATATGTCAAAATTTACTAAAATGCATATATCTTCGTAAAATGATATTTTGCTGCATACATGTGACCATTATAAAAGGCTTTTATCTTTTTAAATCGTATCGCAAGCAGTAATTGCTTCAACATTGTCCTATTTTTATAGCAGATATAAAAATATGAACTCCTGGCAGTTGCACTAAGTACCTAATTAGGCTTATAGTAAGTACGGTAGTATCTGACTAATACGAGGGGTAGAAAGTAAAAATGGGAAAGCAAAATATATAAAGACTATTAAAATCGATTTTTAGCACTCAGGTCCTACTAACAGCAGCGCTGTCCTTTTTTCCTTCTTTTAAATTATCCCTCGTATTAGTCAGATACTACCATACTTACTATAAGCCTAATTAGGTACTTAGTGCAACTGCCAGGAGTTCATATTTTTATATCTGCTATAAAAATAGGATAATTTTGAAGAAATTTCTGCCTGCTATAGGATTTTAAAAGATAAAAGCCTTTTATAATGGGCTAATATATGCTGCATAATGCATATTAAAGAATATATTTGAATTTTAAAAATCATTAAATTCAAAAATTAAATAATGACGTTTGTGTCAAATATTTTTATCTGATTTTAGGTGGCTTGAACATTCGACTGTCTCTGACTGTACGAGAGTTATCGCTCTCGCTTTGGTCTCGTTACGAGCGAGAGGCCTCTCGTTATCGTTACAACGATACGATATTTTTCCACCTCTCGCTATCGTTCTGTTCAGCGATAACGAGACGA
Source organism: Brachypterus glaber (assembly GCA_958510825.1). Taxonomy (NCBI): domain Eukaryota; kingdom Metazoa; phylum Arthropoda; class Insecta; order Coleoptera; family Kateretidae; genus Brachypterus; species Brachypterus glaber. The sequence continues at coordinate 22,403,209 of OY294050.1, forward strand.
TAGCGAGACGATAGGCCTAAGGCGGCAACACTATTTATAATAATTATTAGAGGTGAACTTCCGTGGATCATGAAAATATCTCATTTTTAAAAACTGGTTACGATTCTGGACTATGCTGGATAAAATGGCACACTAGAAATAGTTGCAACTACCATCATGATGTAAAATTTACAATATTTTACGTGGGTAATTAGTATACCCACGTAATCATTTTACAAAATTATGATAATTTATTATCCTAAATTGGGTTTAAAACAGTTAAGATTAGTTTATGCATTGGATAACATTCAATCGTTTGCCTATTCACAAGTTCGCATAAGAACATAAAACATAACAATGCGAAGCCGTGATTGGCTTGATGGGCCGCCATGTATCTTGTAATCCAATCACGGCATCACATTCTTATGTTTTATGTTCTTATGCAAGCTTTTGGATAGGCCTTAAACTAACTAAAAATAATCTGTTGATATTTTTTCATTAAACAGATTACATTTACAGTTACTAATAAACATAATATTAAAAATTAAACTTAAAATATAGTTTATGTACTTAAACAGATATAATAAATTACGTTGTTAAATATTATAAATAATTGAATAATGTAAATATAAATTCATGGAATATCATACGATTAAGGTTTTCTAATAATCGCACGTGCAAAGAACCCGGAAGGCGTGTCATTTGAAGCCCATTTGAAGCCTTTAGATTCAAACACTACAAAGTGCAAAAAATATCCACTCATATTTTTCTGTTATATTTTGTTTTACTCTACAACCACAAAAAAAACTAAAATAACAAAAAAAATGCGGAAAATTAACTTGTTACAGCAAAAAACGTTGAAATGCGACCACTACTACTACTACTACTACTACCACTTAGGAGGCAAAAAGTAATGGTTTTTACACAATTTGACCCCTTTGACTCCAACTATGACTCGACTTCCTCCTCAGTGTTTTGTAGAAAGGCTTAACTTTAAAGTGTATCTAAGATCTTGAAAGAAAGAATGATCATAATTAAATGATATTTACTTTAACTAGAATTTGGTTTATATACAGTTCTAAAGGTAAGTGCAAATCTACACGTTCTGTCATTGAGATTGTTTAATATTTTAATATTGTGGTTCTTTGTAACCTAATAATTTTTTCTATGCATTTTAAATAATGCCCTATTTGGTTTATCTGAACATATTGCCGGGAGATGATTTGGCGAGTAGTGAGACTTGAGGTTAGAAATACCCATAAAAAGCACAAACGCGTGCTTTTATAAAATCAATCAAAACTAATCATCTCAAAACGTTGATGAGTAATGATTCCAGTGACATCTGTCAATCAAAACTGATCATAGTTTTCGATGAGTTTTGCTGTTTTTATTGAACGTACTATTTAACTGCAGTCGACTGTCGTAGAATTACGAATGTTGAAAATGCCCGTTGGTTTGGTTGTACGTTTTTTCTACGACTGCTTTAGAATGTAAGCAAATACACACACTTTTCAAACGCAGAATGAATCCATTCTAGCTCTAGATACGGTATGAATATTCCGTATCAAGTGATAGAATGAGCACATGTAGTGCCATCTCTTGTTTATAAAAGTAAATAAAACTGTAGCAACATTAGCAAAAATATATATATTTTACCATGAAATATTGAATAATTTAATGCAATTTAAAGTTTTGCGTTAAAATTACATAAAGTTTATTAGTTTTCCTTAATATTTGACCAGTTTTTTATCAATTTAGTTCAAAAAATTAAAACTGCTCCATCTATTGTTAAATATTTAAACCTGATATCTGTCACAACAATCTGACATAACCTTCAATTTTTGCATTATAATTTGTAAATATGTGCTAAAATTAAATAAAAATCTCTTTTAAGTACTGATTTGATAAAATTATTAAATAAGATTAATTGCTTTATTTAAAAATATGTGTTTTGTTGCATTTAGTCACAAAAAACATTGTTTTTAACCTTGTCCGCAGTTTAAAGCCATACAGTGTTTCATATTTGCAGTCGAAGAAAAAGTATAGTCTACAACACGTATGGAATAGTCATTCCGCGCTCGCGGAACCGTCATACTCGCCTGCTGGCTCGTATGACAAACTTTCCGCTCGCGCGAAATATTGTCTATTCCATACTAGTTATAGAATATACTATTCTGTGCAGGTTTTCTAAACAAAGATCGATTCACGCAATAAAAAGTAATTTTTACAAAATTTGCAAAATTTTTAGAGGAATGCAAAAAAGCCTGCAAATTAGAGGCTTTGAGAATAGAGGCTTCATTTATTAAAAAAAAGTGACCGCCGCGCCGGTGCACTAAAAATACTTATAAGTTCACGGAGTTGAACTCTGACATTGCAGATGTTGCACATTTTTCTCAATTGTAAAATAGTCAGTCGGACTCTAATTAAGTGAAGTCACTGAATAGTTTATGGGGAACCTAACGGTAGAATACTGCCTTTTCAATAAATAGGGTAAGGTATAATGATCAGTCTATTTAACACTAGCTAGTAATAACCATTTTTTTTAAGATTTAAGATTTTTATAAATCCTAGGATTTATAAAAAGCTTAAATCTTTAAAAAAAATTGGTTATTCAAGTCCTATAGTCCAGTCACATTCCAAAACTATTCTTCTTCGGAGTAATTGTCGGGAAAGGAAACCTGAAGGACAGAAGAAACGATGCAACTTTAATATGACTTTTTAATTTGTCATGCACCTTCCAACTGGGAAGCACTTGTCCTAGATAGTGTAGCACGCGACGTCTAATCGTCACATCAGGGATGAGTTCTATCTTAAGAAAAAACCGAAATAGACAAAGTAATCTATATCAAAGGGCTAATAATCCCCAAAACTGGATATGCGATGTATGTAGTAAGAGCTGTGCTTCATAGATAGTTCTACTGATTGCTTTTCAAAGGTGGCCTCTATAACTTTTTTATTCCTAGACATAAAAAAAAGAAGTTTACAATTTACAGAAAAAGTCTCACAGTAGGACTCATCGCTGAAGATTAATTGCTTAAAGGATCCTCAGATACGAAGTCCGGCTACGACGATAGTCCAGAATCTAGATAAACTTGTGTCCACTTTTGTGTGGGACAATTTTGTTCATAAATGCTTAGACCCCTCTAACTGTTTCCACTCGGGTAATGATTCGGCATCATCACCAAGTGTAAAATATTTACTTTGACCCATGCTAGGATTTTATGGAATTTATTTTATGCAAAAAAAATCTAAATTTTAGAATATAAACTGATCACCACGTCTAAAAATTATTTAATTGCCCTTCGTGTACGGTTTGGATCTTGAGTTTTTTTGTAAACTAAGTTAACCTATATTTGGACAGTGTTATGCAATTGTATGTCAACTCACATTTTGAAATGACAGTAGTTTGCAGAATATTTTACTCGATATCTTTTAGAGGAATTGAATTAAAGACTAGATATTTTATACATGTTGTGACACAAGAACAAGTGAAGAAAATGCTTAATTTAAAGTGTTTAAGTCAAAACATTTAAAAGTTATTAAGGAAAAATTTAAACAACATACTGTCATCTTACAATGTGAGTCCATTTGTTTATTGAATTTGTGAGGTTATTATTAAGGAATATATATTATTATTATTATGTTTCTTTTAGAAATTAGCTTCGTCTGATTTTTGCGAGTTATGACAACAGCGCCAGACCGTTAAATTCAAATCTAGAATCTTCCACGACTTTGAGGTTAAATTTTCCTTTATCAAAAACCGCGAAATAGAGATCCAATCCAATCCAATTCCAGTATGGCTTTTCCCTTTGAGTAGTTGGCCAGCTCGATCTAGTATAACTTTTGGCCTACGCGAAACCGTCTCACTCTGTAGTGATGTTTGCGCAGACGCCAACATATAAAAAAAATTATCTTTGAAATTTATAAAAAAAATTGACTTTACATGTTCAACAGTTCCACGTTATAATTTAACATCACAAAATAAAAAACATAAATATTCTCACGATTCACTTAAAACATTACTATTAAAGTAATATTTTCATGAAACAACATAAAATAAAATAAATCAAGTCCTGTGCATATCTATGATAGCAGGCTGATGCTGGAGTAAATCCGCCAAAGCGGTCACATCCGTCCCTTACAAAGACCATGCTGCGACTGGGATAGAAATAATTAAATTATATTTTCGTAGGTATTATTATTTCGCACCCGATTTATAAATATGAATTTCATTTAATCGCAAATAGGATAGATCCAATGGGCATGTCTCATTATAAAACCAAACATAACCTCTTCAATTTTATCCATGCACTATAATTTAATAATAATTTATTTCTTACTTAGCTGCCTAGAAGTCTCATTAATCGACCATTTACCCATAATTAACGAAATTACTATAACCTACTAATTACAACCCAGAAATCAAATTAATAAAGCCTGGATTGAATCTGTCCTTACCCTGCTGAAAATGACGAGTCCGGTATAAATGGTGCATAAACCGGACTTAAGCGGATGAAATTCACCCGCTCAAGTCCGGTCTATGCAACATTTATACCCGCGCAGACCCTTTATTTTCAATAGGGTAGTTACAAATATAATTTTTAATTTTGTTTCAGAAAAATCATTTAAATTCAATTAAAAAAACTTACATTAAAATGTTAAAATTAAATTATAACGACTATACTGTTTAAGGCAAGTGTAAGTATTTTATTAAAACATGCGGAATACCTACACTATAAAAATAATAAATTTCAATATGTTTTTTTGTAATTTTTTTAAAAAATTACTAATTTTTGTAAATAATTTCATTTTTTTTAATAATTACAAACTTTGTAGGTTTTTAGATTTTTTTTAATGAATAAAAAAATTGTAAATAATTACAACAATGTTTTAAAATAATTGTATTTTTTACAATAGTATAACATAAAAAATATAAAATATTTATTGTAATTATTACAAAAATATTACAAATGTTTACCCTAAATTTAGTGTGAAGAAAAAACAAGAAACTGTAAACTACAACCAAGTTGTGATTTTGCTGATCAGAGGACCTGCTTCTCACCAATAGTATAATGTCACGCCCTGTATTAATTGTAATAATTACAAAAAAAAAAGTGGTAAAAGATTTTTTTTTTAATTTACAAAATCAGTTGCAAAAAAAATATATTTTTTTAATAATTTTACAATATTTTGCAAATATTTACAGAAAAAACACGGGTAAGCCAACGCTCATTTTTTGTTTAAAATTTTATAATAACTGTTCCTTGTGTAGTGCTGTAACTAAACCTTACAACTTATTGTTATAATTTTTATTAAAGTAGGCCTACATGTAAAATGAAATCATCATACCTACCCATGATTTAAATTTCTTTTTGATATAGATCACGAATTGTATTTCATACTTGTCACGCTGTATAGTACTCTATGTAGTACTATTTTGTATAACATGAGTCACAGTACCTTTAAGGTGGTCCTTACAAACTGAGACCATCTATGTGGGTCACATAGCAAAAAAAAAATACCTAAAAAGTATTTTTCGTATTTATCCTACGACATAGTTAATATACAGTGCTCATTTTCCACCCATTGCCATGACGGAAAGTGAAAATTAGCTGATTTTACATATCTGCTGGCAGAGAATGAGTAAACGTCAAAGACATAACCTCAAATTGACAAATTAATTTTTAGACAATTTTTGCGTTTTTTTTAGATGTTTAGGTGTTAGGTCGTAGGAAAAATAGTATACGTACCTCGACGCAAACCATTTTCAGTGCACTTCGAGTACACTAAAAACAAGGTTCGCGTACTCGCTGCGTAATATACTATTCCTTCGACCACCTATGAAAACGACAAATTTCACACGATAGAGAGAACGAAAGTGTCAATTGTCATGCCCGTATGAAATAATTTCATACATGTGTGGAAAAACAAATCTATCCTGATCTTTTTTATTTCAAAATATTTACCATTTTATTAGACATTACATTTTTATGTATCTGGTTATATATTTTTTCCACATATCCACTTGTTTATTAGTTAGTATTATTCTGAATCGTTTTAGTTTGGTTGGGATAACAACAATTTAAAGAAACAAAATCTAGCTAATATTAACTGTCAAATTTAAATGAACAAATGAAAGGGACCAGGGTAAACTTGAATTCATTTATCAGGGTTAAAACATACAGATTCGGGAATTTTAGAAAAAACTGCAGCTAAATTGTTATATAACATATATTATTCACACCGCCTGCGCTAGAATAATATACGGTAAATGAGAATCTTCCAAAATTTTTAAAAATCGTCATGAATAAAATAAGTAACGTTCGTTTTTTTTTTGTCCGTCTGATGTCATGTCATGTTGTGGATACGATAACTCAAGAACGAATAATCAGATAGACTTGAAATTTTCAGAAAGAGTAAAGTTCTATGAGTGGAAGAACTCTATTGTTTTTGAAAGTAATGTCCCTAAAAACAAAAAAGTTATGGGGGTTAAACTTTTAAAAAAATCGAAAAAAGCTGAAAGAAAATTCCGATTAACGTAACTTTTTCAGGAAAAATTACTTTTATTCTAAGAATCAACTCTACCAATTTTGAAAGTAATCCCCTCAAAAACAAATAAGTTATGGTAACCCCCCAACTTTTTAAGAAAATAAACATTATTTTCAAAAAAAAAAAATTTCAAATTTTTTCGTTTTTCCCAAAAAGAAAATTTAAAAAATTTAAAAAAATGAATTTTTTTTTAACTTTTTTTAATTTTTTTTTTGTTTGAAAAAAAAATGATTTTTTTTGAAAAAGTAAACAAAAAAATAAAGAATTTTGAAGAATTTTCTTTAAAAAAATTTTGTTTGACAAAAAAAAATTCAATTTTTTTTCGGTTTTCAAAAGTATTTTTTTAAATAAAGTATTTTTAAAAATGCATTATACTATTTACTGTGAATAGTATATAATGTAATGTGTAGCATCACATGTCTTCACAGCTTGTTTTTATTTAATAATAATAGTAATCTATCCTTTTTTTACTTTTCTCTGTATTATTACTAATCAAAATTTTGCTATTATTTACCGATTGTTATTTTACTAAATACTGTAACATACTTTAAACTAGATCAATAACACAACAACTAAAACTTAAAGTATACCAAACTATAACTGTGATATAATTTACCAAATGTTACAGTATTAATAAACACATGTTGCGTGAAGATCCAAATGTACCAGCACGGTCTCTATGTTAGTATGATAACATTTTGTATACAATACACGTATTGCAGTATTTTATATCACAAATAAAGTATTAAATACCAATGGTGGCGATATAAATAAAACATATGTATTAACAAATAACATTCAGTATTAAAAATACAACGAAATTTTCTGAGTGTACTTCCGCATTTCCCCTATTTATCCCATTTGAACTTATCAAAGCTTTGATTTAGCTCCATGTGGGAAATAAAATTTTTCTACGACTGCTTTAGAATGTAAGCAAATACACACACTTTTCAAACAAAGAATGAATCCATTCTAGCTCTAGATACGGTATGAATATTCCGTATCAAAATATAAATATTTTACCATGAAATATTGAATAATTTAATGCAATTTAAAGTTTTGCGTTAAAATTACATAAACTTTATTAGTTTTTCTTAATATTTGGCCAGTTTTTTATCAATTTAGTTCAAAAAATTAAAACTGCTCCATCTATTGTTAAATATTTAAACCTGATATCTGTCACAATAATCTGACATAGCCTTCAATTTTTGCATTATAATTTGTAAATATCTGGTAAAATTAAATAAAAATCTTTTTTAAGTACTGATTTGATAAAATTATTAAATAACATTAATTGCTTTATTTAAAAATATGTGTTTTGTTACATTTACAATATCGAGTCACAAAAAACATGGTTTTTAACCTTGTCCGCAGTTTAAAGCCATACAGTGTTTCATATTTGCAGTTGAAGAAAAAGTATAGTCTACAACACGTATAAAATAGTCATTCCGCGCTCGCGGGACCGTCATACTCGCCTTCCGGCTCGTATGACAAACTTTCCGCTCGCGCGGAATATTGTCTATTCCATACTAGTTATAGAATATACTATTCTTTTAGTTTTAAGTTCTCTTTCATTACATCAATTCTATCAGAATAAATGTGCATCTATTAAAATTTAAATGTTAAAAGCTTAATTTAAAAGACTTCTTAATTATAAATAAAATTAGTTCTTTAAAACGGAAAATGACCACCCAAAAAATGTATTTGCCTTAAACATCTCATTTAAGATGTTTAGAAACTTGAAGACCATTTGTGTACATAATACCGAAAAGGGCCTTGCAGTTATTTATGGAGTACCGAAAGATCTTAGTGGATAAAGTTTATGGTTATCCCTGTAGTTTAGTTACAAAATGAAAAAGAAATACTGCTGCCAACAAAATAATACTTTCCCCTATAGGCCTAGGTTCATTAAAATCAAAAGCCAAAAAAATAAAAAAAATAAATTGAAACAAAAATGTTTTTGAAAAAAATTGTTTTTACCCCATTTTACTCCCTTACCCCAGTACGATTTTTACCAAAAATCACAGCCTAGAACTTTAGATAATCAACCTATGGTCCAAATTTGAAGACTTTAGCACGAAGCGTTCTTGAGTTATCGTGGTCACAAATTTTCCGGATACACAGACCGACAGACTGACAAACCGACAGACCGACCTACAGACAGAATTTGTTTTATGACGGAAATCATATGTTTTGGACATATAACGTCCAGAAATGTAAAAAAGCAATAAAAATGTTTCGATTTTTTTTTACTAACGCAAGACTTTCTAGAAAGTAATTATAGTATATTATGCACCTAGTATGCGATCTAAGTCTTTTTTCGAGACTGAAGTTTTTTTGATACAAGCAAAAATGTGTGTATGTGTGTGTGATCAATACATGAATGAACGTTATTTTCTGAAGTCTTTTAGACTTTAAATGGAAGTTCCATTTAACGTCTAAAATAACGAAAATAACGTTATTTACTAACGTTTTGTAGTTAGGACGGGGTAGCTGGCCAACCATACAGTGAGATTACTTTCGAAATTTATGGACACCTTTAGTTGTCTAGCCCTTTTTCACACATTTTCTAAAGATCTACTTGTACCTTAAAAAACAACCAGGTTTATCCAAACATCTTTTAAAAATTTCTTGAGAAATAAATAAACGTTAATAATAAACCAGTTAAGATTAAAAGCAATGAAAATGGACTTCTGGCCAACATTCCCAATGAGGTTTATTTTAGTATGGCCAGACTACTAATCTGGCCATATTAACCCTTTGCGGTCCTGTGTCGGGGCCGCCCCGACATTGAGTTCGGGCCACCCCCGACAGCATAATTAAAATGAATATAAACACTTTTGGTTATTTTATTAATTAACTATAGTCCTAATTTTTATACTAAGATTATATACATTATAGACATCTACTTATATTACATTTTTTATTTTGTTTTAAAAATAATAAATATATATTTCTTTGGATATTTATTTTATCTAATCGGTTTTGTACGAAGTTTTTTTATTTTATCAAATCAGTTTTTGATTTGATTTTGTACATGAAACATTACACCGTATTCTTACCTATTGCAGTTGAATTTTAATTTGTTGTTATAATTTATAAGAAAAAATATTGGACATAAGTTTATGTTTTATACTTTATATTCTAGGCAAGTTGATATTATTTAGGCTCTAGTTAGGACAGTTTTTAGTGCCTTTCAAAAGTCACACCCCCCCCCCTCTTAACCTTTAAACGGGTTAAGATATCATTTTTGGTAAATGGGGGGGTTAGTTGGAGGTCAATTTTTGGATTTTTCTTGGAAGCGTGGGGGTATACTTCATGTACTTGCCGAATTTCAAGTTTCTAGCTATTTCAGAAGTGTTTTTGGTAAATAGGAGGTTAGGGGGGGGGGGGGGTCGGAGGTCAATTTTCTGATTTTTCCTGGGAGCGTGGGGGGTACTTCATGTACATGCAAAATTCCAAGTTTTTAGCTAATCTGGGTGTTTAAACCCAGACAAACATACATACACATGTTTTTTCTCTTTTATTTTATAGATTAACTGATGATGGCCCAAAACTAGTATAGATGCCGAAACGTTTGGAAAATAGAGTAAAGAAAGTTTACAAATAATTTTTATAATACTGCCTATTCCCAAAGAACAACATTAATTATATAAATTTTATTAAAACTATTCTGTGATGAAATTTACTTAAAATAAGTCGGACCTGAGGAAACTGACAGTGAAAAATAAACTGGACCGCAAAGGGTTAAAGATATTGCTCAGTGAGAAAAAAAAGAATTTCTAACACGAGTACACATTTTTCTTAATGGTACTTTAGTTTATATTGTACGATGTTTAATTAAGTTAAATGCTTCATTCATTGGTTAATGGGTTTGATAATTGATTAAATATAAAGAAATTAAATTAAATTGGATGTAGTTTTTTCGAATTTGTGCTCATTTAATTAAGAGACTCCCGTAATTATTCTTACTTCGAGAAAAGAAATTTAAAGGTTAGTTTGACTATAATGGTAAATTTACAGTAATATAGTTGGTTGCTGTTTTGAACGATGTGTCTATAGAGGATAGCAAAAAAATCTTATTTGATGATATGGTTAGCCGGCTTTCCATGTCTTATTCTTTTTTTATGGCTTAAATACCATAAAGAGAAAAATAATGACATTTTTTTTAATATGTCCAAAACTTTTTAGAAAAAATGATTTTTTTCACTACCAGCCTAAAAGCACATCTTTATTACTGTTCTTTTTATTGGTAAAAATATTATTTCTTTACCTATGACGTCAGAGGTTCTAAAGATAATTGCACCAGCATTTGGCATTTGACGTTTCACATAATTATTAAATCACAAGGCTATTGTGTGTCTTTAGGCACCAATATTATTTATTGCATAATAAGTTAAAAAATATTAACTAAATTAGTATCTATAAAACATGTTTTACAAAAAACACTTCGAAAAGTGAAAATCATTGGTCCATCATATTCAACCAGAGATTATATAACCCATAGATTACCGTAAAGATCATAGATTACTAGAGGTAAAACACCCATATATTAGATATTAGATATTCAACTCGTAAAATGAAAATGTTTTATAGGTTGCATATGCCTTGCTCCAAACCTATCGCAATTTGCGCAGCACAAATAATCTGGTTTTTTGTTGATATAACCTTAAAATAAAATTTTTTATTTTTTAAAATTACATATTTATTAACAAAATTTAACAAAAGTAATTAGTAATTTTGTAAACTACTTATAAAAATTATAGTTAATTGTACAATTTCGGTAAGACATATTTATATGAGCCGGTGTTACTGGTATATATATTTATTTTTTTACTGTTAAATTATGTGTTAAAGTTTCTGAGTGTTCTGTATGAGGTGAATTTGTATCAAAGATGTGGGGTACTGTGGGGTTTTCCGTTTCATTAATATCAGTAGGCAGAGTTGTATTGAAGAGGGAAGAACTTGAAGAAAAATTAAATAAAGAAAGTAGCTTTTTCATTAAATTTTAGTAAAATAAATAAATAAATAGCTAATTAATTGTACTGGTAGTGAAAAAAATACTATATTTTCCACGTGAGTGAAGATTTAACATTTTAGACCGCGTCTTGCGGGCTTCGCGCTAGCGCGCTCATCCCGCAATTTGACGCAGGTCAAAAATGTTAAACTCTCACTTGGTAAATAATTATTATTATAATATACTATTTCGCTTCTCGTTGTCAAAAAATGTTCTTGTTCATGGGCTAAAATTTTAATTTTCTCACTTATTGCATAATATAGTATTAATTTTTTTTTATTTTTTACTTTTTTCTTTTTAATAAATTCTTGTACAGGGCTCTAGAGAAGAGTATAGTTTTTTCAGCAACTGGTTGGTCAATTTGGTCTTGAATTGCATGCTTACACCAAATTAATTAATTAAAAAGTCCAAACCAAAATTAATTTTTAACAATTTTTAATCTTTGCTTACACTCTGATAATTTATTACTGTAATTAGTAATGAAAAATTATTTATATAATATATTATATTATATACTATATACTATATACTATATAGTAGTAATTTCTTGTTGTTCTTGTTCTATAAATGTATGTTATATTTTTTTCTTGTTTTATTAGAACAGAAAATAATTAAAGAATAAAGTAAATCTTTTTTTTTTGCCAACGTTTCGGTCTTTATTGTAAGGCCATCTTCATTTTAACAAATTGGCACCAAAAATTACTTGCATCTAATAGATATATTAATTTTCATTAGACTCAAAGCATGTCCCATAAAATAAATACTATTAATATTTTAAAAAATCGAGCAATAAAACTAAGCCATCCCACATTTCATAAAGGAAATTTACAAAAAATTAAATTTATCCTTTTAAAAAACAACTATCCTATATAGTGAGTCACTATGATACACTATACCATACACTACATTACTAACTTTAACTATATCTTAACGTCATTTATAATTATCATTGACATTGGCAGTGACAATACGTTTATGCCAGTGTGGATGCTAAATGTTAAGACTATTTTTTCACCTGTTACCTTTTTTTTTTCTTTGACGTCTTTCAATTTCAAATTATTTTTTCCTTCAATGTCATCAATTTATATTTTTTACTCAATATTTTTTATATAATTTTACAATATTTATTTAACAAGCCCTGAAGATGGCCTTACAATAAAGACCGAAACGTTGGCAAAAAAAATTAAAGATTTACTTTATTCTTTAATTATTTTCTGTTCTAATAAAACAAGAAAAAAATATAACTATATAGTAGTATACTATATACTATATTATAGCAACTTCATTTTTAAATGCAAGTTTTAATTGAAGCAACAAAAATCAAATTATGTCAACATTAATCGTCTTAAAAAAGTACAATTTTTAGAATTTTTAGAACAAATATTATTTCAAGAATGTTTGGTTTGGAATGATTAAGTTATGATAAAGTAATGGACATAAAGGTTTGCAAAAGGATGTTTTAATAAAAACCCAAGCAACAATATAGGTAAAAAAGTGGACAAAAAGTTTAATTATTAATTGATCATTAGACTTTTTGTCCACTTTTAACCTATTTTGTTGCTTGGGAAAGAAGTAAATGTTAAAATTAATTGACAAATCGTCAGTGGAAAAATTCAAATATCAAGCATGATTTTATACTAAATAATTTGTTTACCTCTTATTATATTTTGAATTGTGCAGGCCTTGTTACCAGTTTTATAACTTCTTAAAGGTCATGATAGTAAATAAATATTTAAATAATTACCAGTAAGACATAACATTGTTTTTTATTGTTACTGCAACTACTTGTATTTAATACCTAAAGTTAGGGTAGATACCCCAGTTATAGCCACCTTAAGAAAAATTCTGTTTTTATTTCTTTTTATTATGTTCCATTATAATGTTAAGGTTGCAAGTTTTGGTTTTTCTGAAACTTACAATATATCTCTACTATAAAATAAATGTTTAAACAATATAACTTCAGATGATATGTTATAAAATAAAAAACAAACAAAATAATACTAATTCTCTAGTTTTAGCCACCCAAGCACCGGTTTTAGCCATAAAATTCACCAGATATAGCCACCATTAAAAAAAAACTAAAAAGATGTTAAAAATAAATTATTTATAATTTTGTAACAGTTTCAGAACATTTAAAATTTATAGTTTTTTAAAAATATATACTTCTTAATCAATATTTAAAATGATTTCGTTTTTTATTACATTTTTTCTTACATACATCTTTTCTTGGATAATTATCCGATAATTATAAATATTTATTAATTTTATTTATTTTTAATTTATTTGTTTAGAGTCTTTTTGGGATCTGAACCAGCTGGTAATTTATACAATATTCGACACTATAAGTTTTACAAAAAACTTTACATGTATGTTACAATTTCACATTGTGACATGTTTAGTTTTCAGCTTCAGTCTTGAATCATTTGTGTGTGCTAGAAAGAGAAGCATATTAGTGTTCCAGTTATCGCCATGCAAATTTAAGAATAAATTCTGCAAAATATGTATTAAAATATTAATAAAGTAACTGTTTAATGACTTACCTTTAATTTGATATAAATGTTTTACGAATTAAATTTTACCTGAATTAGATATTTAAAATAATTTTTTTGGCGGTTTATTAAGAAAAGTCATAAGAAATTACATTTTTTTCAAAATCAAAATTTTAAATAGGCGCTGTATTCGTTTCGCTACAGTTAAAACTTATTTAACATATTTGTTGTCCCAACTTGTATCATTCAAATCGGATTTAAACGATAATTTTGATCTAAAGTCTCCTATTTCTTAGCTATACCCAAAAAACTACTCTGACTGGCTAAAACCGGTGCAGTGGCTAAAACCGGTGATCCTACCCTACTTGGGGTTTCATATATGTATACAAAATCGTGCAGTATTTAATGCGGTAAAAAATTCTCAATAAACGACGTGTTTTATTGAAATTTTTTTGAATTTACATAAAAATTCAAAAATATATTGTATATTGTCCACTGACCATTAGAAATAAGTTCTCATGAGAAAAGTATCCGCCCATATTTATTTTATTTATTTATAAGGCAATAAATAGAAACGGCCAATGTGAGCACTTCATTAACACCTCGTTGATGTTTCAAGTGTTTGTTCAATTAGATGTTTGTCTTCCTTGCTTAGATCTATTGAAAAAATATTTCCCACGCAACAATATAACATTAAAATATAGGCAAACTAATATAAAATTGTCACACTGATTTTTTTTTTCTACGATTACTTTAGAATAGAATAATTATCAATTTCTCGCTCTTCTAATGAAATAGGAACATATAGCGACATTTCAATGCTTATTATTAATTAAATTATAACATTATTAAGAAATATTATAGGGGAACAAAAAGTATAGTCTGAAACACGTTTGGAATAAATATTTTACACTTGATGCTATGATACATCCATGGTTGTATCATTAAAATCACATAGGTATTAGCTATCTTAGCAACATCGTATGCGAATTATTTTTGCGAGTGGTATGGGTACCTATTCTTGACTTTCGGAGAGTAGAACGACTGATAGAACAAGTCTGAGGTGATTGTACTCTATTGGTGTCCATACTTTGCGTCATCTTCTAAGCGTTGTTCTATCAGTCGTTCTATTCCCCGAAAGTCAAGAATAGGTACCCATACCTGTTTCATCGAGGTTTCTAGCGCAAAAAAAAGTTAATTATACCCAAACTATGTCAAAATAACAAAAATATATTAGCTTGACTTGCAATCATCGTCTCTCGCATATTTTAGGTTAGGTATGTGACATGTTGTAGATATATATGTCGCGTGACATAAACTGGTGATTGTCCATAAGTTTATGTCACGCGAAACAGACATAATAATATTATGTCTATTATGTATATTATACAAGTATAAAATGACTAAAGTTGCCCTTAAAGCAAAAAACATGATGATCTGACAAATTGGCAAGTCATCAAAATGGCGATCCCCTAAATATCCTGCGCCAAAAGCTGCGCAAATCGGTAAATTCCGTTATAGGGATATGGGTTTGATCGAGGGTTTGATGCTCATAAAATCGAACCTGCGCGGGATTTTTTTTATAAACGAAGCTTTGATTCACTTTACCCCCAGCGATTCACTTTACCCCCAGCGGTTCACTTTACCCCGGTTGACGATATCTTCCTGTATTTTGAAAATATAACCACTGACTATCCTATTATAAATATTTAAGTTATGGTAAAATAAAATTCATTTTAAACGTTTCAAAAAATAAATGTCTTCTGTAAACTACAAAAGTCTCTATTAATAAATTCTTAGTAAATGCAGTATTTGCTATTTAC
Source organism: Brachypterus glaber (assembly GCA_958510825.1). NCBI lineage: Eukaryota > Metazoa > Arthropoda > Insecta > Coleoptera > Kateretidae > Brachypterus > Brachypterus glaber. The sequence goes on from OY294050.1 coordinate 22,419,066, forward strand.
CAGTAGCTTCTCTCGGTAAAATGTTAAGTTTGTGTAATAAAATTCGCTAAACTAGTAGCTATAAATTGACTATTTATGACAAATTGATGGTATTTATAGTTTTTTTAATAATATTTTGCAACACTAGACTATCCCATTGCAGTTCTACCAACGCACAGAGGTCCGATTAAACTTTAAAATCACTTGTAATAAAACTGAAAAAGACTGTAATAATAGTATATTCTGTAACAAATTTGAAATAATGCATATTCTACTCTAGTCAAAATTTTGACAAGTGTTACGGTTCCACAAGTGTAGTATATGTATTCCAAACGTGTTTCAGACTACACTTTTTCCGGTACTACAAAATTTCTTAATAATTTTATTGCTTTTTTATTTACTAGCTCAAGTACACACTTAGGCCTAGTTTCATGCTATAAATGTTAGGGTCATTTAAGATTGCTTAAATTTATTATTATTTAATTATTAATAAGCAATGAGGTACAGAAACATGCCTATTCTATCACAAGAGCGAGAATATAATATTCTCGCACACCATGGCAGAATCCAGTAGTTCTGTCATAGAAAATTATTTAACTTAAATTTTAAGCATAGATAATGCTATTCTAAAGTAGTCGCAGAAAAAATACATTTTGAAACAGTATAATAAGGTAAGGAGGTAAACATTACAGGCCGAGATTGTAAGTTTTCCCACCAAATTATGTATAACTTTTTTCTTATTAGTTTGCGTGAAAGCTTTACATCACTTTTTATCTACACAAAAAAAAATGACTGTAACATAATATAAAACAATAAATTATATTTGAGTTATCTCGTTCCTATTTTTTATTACTTTGGCGGTTCTTGGGTTTTGGAAACATACAAAAAACAATATGGTTTGCCGACTAGTTTCGTTTATTTTATATAAACATCCTCAAGGCTGTGGAACAAAAAAAATCTCTTAGGTACAAAACATAACTTTTTTTTTATAAGTAATTTTTGGGGTATTTTTACATTACATTAAATTTAAAACAAACTAGTGGTGTTCACAATCTGAAAAAAAAGGGAAAAAACTAGGGGGGGGGTTAATTGTTTTTCATTCTTGTAATATCATAAAGCAAGCAACATTTTTTTTTTGATATATTTTTAGGTTAGTTTTATTTTTTGACAAAATTTTTTATGACTTACCGGTTAACCGAAGACTCTAAAGGGGTTGTAAAGGGTACATGGGTGTACCATTTCTTGATTTAAAGGGGTTTTATTTATTTTTTTAAAAAATTCATAAATTTAGCACATATTTGTTTAAAGAGGGATCTGGTAGAACTGAGTTTTGTCAGGTTGGTATTGGTCGACGCGCGTTTTTTGAAACTTGATTCTAGGGTGGGTCTTGTTTTTTTTTGATATAAAATTTGTAAATTTTGGGTAAATAGGTACAGTCTTGATGAAAGTTGAGATTATTGGGGGTTGACTGTATATGACTGATTTCGAGAAATAGGCGTTTTTCTTTGATTTTTTCGGTTTCTAGTATTTTAAAACTGTCTTTAATTATTGAAATGAACCATAAAAAGTATTTAGTCACTTGCCAGATAGCTTGAGGGGTGTAAGCAATTTCAATAATTTTAAAAAAGACTTAAAAAATAAATACCCGTTTTACTCAACGGAGGAGTATTTTAACTCGACGGTAAATGTTATTTAAAATTTTTAACTGTACTGTCTTGAATCTTAAATGTGTATGTTTTATTTATTTCAAATTTATTTTATATTTATGTAAACTCGACGAGTCTATAGATTGTATGATCTCAAAATGACAATAAATGATTATTATTATTATTATTATTATAAATGCTTTTTTGCTTAGTTTTTAATGAAGCATCGCCCAGCATTAAAATTTTATTGGTTCGGTATAGGGCTCATTTCCGGACCAAAAAGCCGCCTCAAACCAGTCTTGAGACTGACGACTTGAGATGATGACGCTTGACATTAAACGTCAAATTAAATTAAATTGAATTTTATTAAGCTATATCTTTTTAATTTGTCGGAAATATAGATTTATGTTCTAGGTACCTCCCTCAAAATCAATACGTAGGTAATTCATTATATAGGTAGACCACCCAAATATTAATGTTTTTTAATAATTTCCTTATAGCTACCGTAATTTTGATTAATGTTTCATTGATATAATAAATAATTACAATGATTAATTATTGTTATATTGGTACCATAGACATTTAGGTTGTAACAACTAGGTAGGTACTATTATAGTACTACTATAAAATTAAACGTTATGTTAGTAGTTGCTGTTGTTTTAAAAATAATTTAAGCTGCAATAAAAAAATAAAGCGCCCATAGGCCTAGAATTGCAAGTATGCACAGAATAGTATATTCTATAACTAGTACGGAATAGACAATATACCGCGCGAGCGGAAAGTTTATTCCATACTTGTTGTAGACTATACTTTTTCTCCGACTGCAAATATGAAACACTGTATGGATTTAAACTGCGGACAAGGTTAAAAACAATGTTTTTTGTGACTCGACATTGTAAATGCAACAAAACATATGCTTTTAAATAAAGCAATTAATGTTATTTAATAATTTTATCAAATCAGTACTTAAAAAAGATTTTTATTTAATTTTAGCACATATTTACAAATTATATTGCAAAAATTGAAGGTTATGTCAGATTGTTGTGACATATATCAGATTTAAATATTTAAAAATAGATGAAGCAGTTTTAATTTTGTGAACTAAATTGATAAAAAACTGGTCAAATTAAGAAAAACTAATAAACTTTATGTAATTTCAAAGCAAATCTTTAAATTGCATTAAATTATTCAATATTTCATGGTAAAATATATATATTTTTGCTAATTTTGCTACAGTTTTCTTTACTTTTATAAACAAGAGATGGCACTACATGTGCTCATTCTAACACTTGATACGGAATATTCATACCGTATCTAGAGCTAGAATGGATTCATTCTGAGTTTGATAAGTGTGTGTATTTGCTTACATTCTAAAGCAGTCGTAGAAAAAAATCTAACATAAGTTGTTTGATACTTGTTTCAATTATAAAAACACTTAATATGAATTATTTTTAAGTATTAGGGAAAGTTCAAGTATTACGTAACGCTCCTAAGGGGGGGGTGGGGGTCATTTTGGAGTGTTATGCCCATGTTAATGGTATAGGAAAATAGCGTTACAGGGGGGGGGTCCAAAATGATCAAAATTTGCGTTACGTAATACTTGAACGTTCCCTTATATACTAGGCTCAAAAATTAAATGATATTAAAAAGCACCCTATTTTTTTAGGTGATTTTCAAAAGGCTGTTACTTGGCGAAAAATGGTCGAAGAGCAATGATAAGCAAACTGAAGCTTCATATCTCTTTTTTTAAGATCCCGAGTTAAAATATTTTTATCATTGACCGTTTTCGAGTAATCATAAAAAAATCAGTTGTAGAAAAAATCTAAATTTTTAAAAATTTAGCTCGATTCTTCTTCTTTAATTTAAGCGGTACAAGAGCTCTGTACTATGGTTTTTTACTATCAGCGTTAAAAGCAAAAATGACACTTTAAAATAACTAATGATCGTACAGAAAATAAAGATATTGTTCTGAAAATCACCTTAAAATTTAGGATGTTTTTTAATATCCTTTTTTTGCGCCTAGTGTATATATATATCGAGGGCTTCATAACATAGGTAATTATACGCCATTTTTTTTTGGCGTATACGACCCTAAGTTATGAAGCCCTCGATATAAATATATTAAACTAATTTTAAAAATAAATAATTATTCCCAAGAAATTAGTATTAGTATTATATTTAGTACAAACAACAAACTGGGCCGAAAAAATCATTCAGTCTTGTAAATTACCTATATGAAAAATCTCTCTGTGTATCCTATTTCCATGCAAAAGATAATCGGGAGCCTTCTTTGATCGAACCAACTGTTTTATGAGCGAAAGTTACCTTTTATAAATGAAAATATATGAAAAACCACCTAAACCAGCATTTATCGAGTACGATTATATAAATATTTTACAATTTAAGTAAGAAATTTATTACAAAGAACGATTCCGAATCAGATCGAAGTGCATTTAAATCACGTCTTATAAGAGAAATTTTTAGGCGATGGTGTCTGTTTTTGGGGTTAAACAACGTAATAAATAAAATTGCAAATGTTGAGCAAGAAGTAAAAAATATTTGCTAAATCTACGAAAACTCATACAATTTATAACGCTTTTTAAATAGTCCAGTCAAATAACGAAAAATTCCTATGTTAAATTGCAATAAATGTACACGGGCTGATATTTTAAAGGGTAGTAGTGGATGGTAACAGAACACTCCTGTTAGTTTTTCACTGATTAAAATATCAGCCCGTGTACATTTATTGCAATTTACATTTATTATTTGACAGGGCTAAAAATATTTTACTTTAAATGATGTTTGAGCACTTTTTTACGACAGGAATGGATAGAGAGTAAGGGGAGTAAATAGGGCAATAACTAATATTTTTTATAATGACTCTCCTATTACGTAAAAATAATAATACTATACTGGTTATAGCGCGTTTGGATGCGCATTTCTTTTTTCCCCACTGAAGCTTAAATTGCTGGGTCAGTTATCATTGGAAATTTAATAACAAAAAATTAAGGCATTTATAGTTTTTTATCATGAGTTGGTATCACACGGTTTAGTTTAGTTTAGTTTAGAAATAGATTTCAATTCTCCAGCGTTTTTGCTTTTTTAATTCCTTTTTCTTTATTGGGCAGGTTCATTTTATCGTAGATGACTTCCTAGATATCATTTAAATCGATTGAACAGCTGCTAACTATTTAACAACAATTAATTGTCCTGCAGTTTTTTTTTGTCCCATTAACACGACGAGTACAAATCAAAACCAGCTGAACAGTTGCAAGCACCTTGTCAAAACATCGGCACTAGGCACTAATTTGAAAGGTTATCAAAAGGAAAGTTGTGTGATCACGTGAATAGGCAACCATTAATACACCTGCCTAATTTTATAAAGTTTGAAAGTCTGATCACCAAAAGGTTATATTTTAGCAAAAAACTGCATATAGCATTTTTTATATGCTTTAAAACAGCTTTCATTTAAAATATAATTTTTTGAAATCCATTTTAGGAAAAAATAGTTTGTAACATTTTTTGACCAATTTAAAATTATCTTTCATATAAGTGCTACATTAATAGAATACAATAATAATTGCCTTAATCATAATCAAAAACGCTATAATAGGAGTTTTACCCCATTCTTATCCCCTTACCCTCAATCGTTTACTCCCAAAATCTAACAGCTCTTCGAAATACGATAAGAAACAATATGCGAAAAACCGCTTGTCGATATCTTATTTAGAAATGGAGTTATCGAGTTTACAGACAGACAGACAGACAGACGGGCGTTTTTTTTACTGATTTCGAATGGTCTAAAATGTCGAGAAATGTTAAAGAAACATGGTCAAAGATTTTGACTTTTCTGCGAAGATTTCAATACATCGCCACTCTTAGTAGCACTAAGTGCCGATGTAATGATTCTAACAGAAGGTAAAATAAAATCTTATCCAACATATTTTTTTAGTTAGTCGAGAAAAAAGTTGCTTAAACCTAAGTTGTACGTTGATCTGATCTGATTTGATCAAGACAAGCTATGATGGTAACTACGTAAGTAGGTACTTAAACAGATAAATTTTATTATATGATAAAAATATTATTAATAATATATTGCTGTAAACTTACCTTTCTTTTTAACCCCTTCCGCTCCAGACCATTTTTTTTTTTTTTTTTTGAAAAATTAATGTTAGAAAGATACACTATATAATAAAAGTAATATTTATATATTCACCCTCAATAATGTAATTTAAACAATTTTAATTTGTTTAACAATTTAGTATATTTACCAGAATATCCACTCTTGGATATGTGTCTTTACCAAAATATCCATGCGAGGATATTATTATTCATAGAATATATACCAGAATATTCACATTTGGATATACATATTTATATGCGTCTGTAGCAAAATATCCATACGTGGATAATATTATTATTAAAATATTTACCAGAATATCCACCCTAGGATTTATGTGTCTGTACTATATGCATACCTGGATACAAATATTAAAAAATTAATAAATAACAACAAATTATAACCATTTTAACCGCGCAGGGTCATTTGGGCTCCCACAAAGCCCTAAATGAAAGTACCAGGTTTAATACTACTAAAACCCAATGCTTCCTTATGCCGTGTACCAATATCCAACTATGGATACAATGGAGCGGAAGGGGTTAAAAGAAATGTATATTTCTTTAGAAACTATAAATATCTATTACCAGTAGTCTACCACTCCCATTGAACCCTTAGCTACAGACATGGCGTAGTTTTTACGCTGAACAGTATGCAATTTGTGATTTCTGCCCACTCCAACTAACTGAGGCTTTCCGCGTCTCAGTACCTTTCGGACATCTAGTTTAAGCCCTAAATCCGAGATTTTTCACGTGTTCATTTAAAATTAAAAAATACGCCATGTCCGCAAGTACGAAATAATAAAAACAATACCTAATGTTTACCCACTGCATATTTTTTAATTTTTTTAGAATTTTATATTTATGTTGTTTATTTATGATTATTTTTTTAATTTTATCTTATTTTTTTTTCTTTCTTCTACCAAGTTATTTAAATAAATTTCCTTACCAAGTAAAAATTAAAAAAATAACATTATAGTACAAATTGTATTATATAAATAACTTTAAATGTTATGTTCTATTGCATGTATAATTAAATAATTAAAGCAATAAAGAACACGTTTAACGATAAATAAGTCGACATTTTCAAAATGTTGTTCGACCTTTAAATTTCTTAAAGGGATGCGTAATTTTTACGCCATGTCTGTAGTAACGTTCTATAAATAAGGTGTCTGTGGCTCTTAAATATTTATATATTTTATCTAGATATATCAAGATAAATAAATGCTATCGCTTTAAGCCGTAAATGTAAGTTAAAATATCAGAATAAATAGGAAAGAGAGAAAAACTGTAATTTGCAGGGCAAGAAACCAAAGCACTAACGATGATATAAAAATTGGGATTGAAAGCATTGTTAATAGATCAATTTGCATATTATATAAATATGTATTAATACCAATGATTCTAAATATGCAAAGGAAATAAGGCAAAGGATAACAATGAAAATTTGACTTTGGTCATGAAAGGCTCTTAAAAACCTTCGTCTAAACTACCACTCTGTCTGATTGCAAAACTTAAGTTTCGCTATCTACCATCACGTTAGGTAGAAATGTGGTACTATAGGAGAATTTTAAAGATATATTTTATATTAAAGGGTCAGATAGAGTCTGTATAGAAGAGAATTAGGAAAAATCGTAACTTCTGCTTTGAACCTAAACGTGTTACCTTAGTCCTCGTTGTAATGAAACCTTTCTCACCTCAGTATGTAATATACTATTTCCTACTACCTAGTTAGTAGATATTGCTCAATTTTCACCCGTTGCCATAACAGCTATCGGAAATGAAAATCAGCTGATTTTACATATCTGCTGTCATTAAATGAGTACACGTCAAACACATAAACTCAAATTGACAAATTAATTTTTTCTATTTTGCCTCTCTTATAACCTCATAATAACACGCATTTTGCGTGTTCTTATATGCCCATAAGAGGTCTCTACTTTTTTTCTTTTGGGTTGGCAACAGACAAAAGTCTAGCTCTTGACGTTTGCCGTGCAATTGTGAACGTCGGTTTAAAGTTTAATTTTCTACAAAATTTTGTGTTTAGGTTATGTTTTACATTGTTAAAATTGTGGCTTGGTTACTTGCAGTGGAAAAGAAAAGAAATTACTATAAAATATATCAAAATAATATTCGTTCTTAGAATTTTAAACATGCCGAAAACTGTAATGCCAATTCGAAACAAAAATCCCTAAATCAGTCATCAATTTAAATGTAAGTTTTTAAAATTTTAGAGCAAAATAGAAAAAATTGTATAAAGCACTCGTTTCATAACACGTTTTTAGCGCACTAGTACTTTAGAAAACTCACCGCAAGCGGCTCGTTTTCTAAACTTGTACTCGTGAGCTAAAAACGTATGTTATGAAACTAGTACTTTAATATACTATTTAGACAATTTTTTCTTTTTTTGGATGTCGTAGGAAAAAGAGTATATGCACCTGAACGCAAACCATTTTTAGTGCACTTTAAGTGCTTTTTTAACTCGGCTCCGCCTCGTAAAAAAAATGCATTCTCGTGCACTGAAAACTAGGTTCGCGTACTTGGTGCGTAATATACTATTAACTACCTACTTAGTAATAAATAGAGCTGTTAAAAATAAAAAATCAATATTAATGAAGCAATTTTAATAGCTGTATTTAACGATGATATCTTTTCTCGCAAATTAAATAAGTTTTGATAAAAAAAGTGGTTTAATGATATGTGACGTTCCACACAAACAGGAAATCAAAAAAGTGAAACATTTAAATGTTAAAAATTAATAATTCAAAATGCGGATCCAATATGGAGCAAACAAATTTTTAAAAAAATTGATATCTAGTGTATTTTTAAAATAGTGAAACCGAATCCATTATTAAAAATCAAAATTCGAAATGACGCGTCATCACGGATCTAATATGGCTCCAAAGTAAAAATTAAAAAAAAAATTGTGTACCGGTCTGGATCCCACGACCCCGAGCCCTGTTTATAACGAGAGTTGATACTTTCATTACGAGGACTTATTTTGCATTCACATTGTAAAATTTTTAAAATTTCACTTGAAAATATACTAATCTTTACGTGAAATTTTAATATTTTACAGTGTGAATACAAAGCAGGTTAAACACTAAATACGTGCCTGTTGTCGTAATATCAACACTGTTCATAACTTACTCAAGTTATTTACCTTTAACAGCATCAAAGGCACTACCTAACATACTTTTGCGCCATTTTTAACTTCCCTTTCCTTTAGCCAAAATGTTCGTGATGTCGTTAAGGACAGCCCTTAACTGCATTATGTATAGTTGAACTATGTGCATTGACAATTTCGTCATGAGAAAACTGTGGAATTCATAACTAGAAATTTTTTTGTACGAAGTCGTAATATTTTTTCGAGTGCGCAAAATATTCACACGAGCACGAAAAACATTTTCCTTTCAAGTAGCCTACGAAAGTAAAAATACTAGTTGCAAAAGTAGAACGCATAGGAAAATTCTATTTTTCTGCCTTATAGCGTGGAATCTCACATATTTAGCAGTTAAGTCAGTAATTATAGGATCCTGTTAACAGCTCGAAAATTATAACTATAATTTTTTATTTTCTATAGAATTAAACCGGTATAATTTTACAATATTTTGAACCCCCGTTGAGCAAAAGGCGTTTTTACATACACTACCTATTATTGAATGTATTAAGTATCTTATACACCTAACACTGATAACACTCAGTGACTTTTTTTAGGGTTTCGTACCTTAAAATCGGTTGGTCTGCCCGACCATCTGTCACATCCCTTTAACTTTTGAACGGCTTAAGATATCAGCTCGAAACTTGGAACACTTAAATAAAATAACACAAATAATTGTTTGGTATATTTGTATTTGATGTTTAGGGGGCACCTTCAGGTAGGGGGGCAAAGGCGGGATTTTTTTTAAAGGAAAGGTCGTGTGATAAATCATTTTAAATATAATAAAATTCTCCATTTGACTATATATTTTTAGTTTTTTTTTTATTTTTTTGAGGTGGTTAAAAAACTATTGAAAATGGGAATTTTTCTCAAAATTTCTTTAAATAAAATATTTAATGATTAATTTCATGATAATTACGTTTTTAATAGGCACTTATAATAAAAGTCTTTTATGAATATTTTAATATTAAATATGAATTAAAATTCTATTAAAGTCAGTTTATAATTTTCTTAATATATTTTTAAATATGATCTTTTTTACTAAATGTTGTTATTTTATATTTTTAAATATGATACTCTCGATGACAATTTCACTTAATATTATTTTTTATTAACTATATTTTAGTTACCTTTATGTATCTAATAGAAATAACGCTATTGACAAATTTAAACTATTTTAAGTGAAACAAAATTATTTTATTTATTTATCAGTTAAATTATTTTAAGTATTGGTTAAGAAATGCCCCTCAGAGAGGCACTCTCATAATTATTTGAATTTAAGACTGCGAGATATAGATACCTATATGTATGGGAATCGGAAGGGTTAAAGAAATTTTTCTATTTTGAGACTCTTATAAGCTCATAATCACAAGCATTTTGCGTGATCTTATAGCCACATAAGAGGTCTCTACTTTTTTATCTTATCAACAGACAAAAGCCTATCGCTTGACGTTTTCCGTGCAAATGTCAATGTCGCTTTAAAGTTCAGTTTTTTACAAAATTTTGTGTTTAGGTTATTTTATACCGTGTTAAAATTGTGGCTTGGTTACTTGCAGTGAAAAAGAGAAGAGATGACTATAAAATATATCAAAATATCATTTGTTCTTAGAATTTTAAATATCGCGAAAAGTGTAATGCCAACCCGAAACAAACATCCCTAAATCAGTCATCAATTTAAAAGTAAGTTTTTAAAAAGTTTAGAGCAAAATAGAAAAAATTGTATAAAGCACTCGTTTCATAACACGTTTTTAGCGCACTATTACTTTAGAAAACTCGCCTCAAGCGGCTCAAATTCGAAATTTGTACTCGTGCGCTAAAAACGTATGTTATAAAACTAGTACTTTAAGATACTAATTTTCTTTAAACTTATAAACTCGAAAGTGCAAATTATGTCACCACCACGCGTCCAAATAAAGAAGTTCGTATACATTGTTTATAAGTACAAGTACATAATTTTGAGTAAAATTTTGACTGTTGAAGTGTTCAATTAAAAAAAGCGATACATACTCGAGTACTCTTATCTTGATTAAATTTCGCAGAAAAACGTTGAATAATAAATAAGAAAAGAGATGTTACAATGTATAATTAAGTATTTTGATAATTTATAAGGTACATGTTCAGGGCCGTCATAAGGTCAAGCGAACAGCCGCCTAGGCGCGCCTGGGCGGCCAGGTGACACTGATCTGGTAGGTCTAAAGCTAGATTGAACTAAACAACAATTTTTTTTTACTATTGGTAGTCCATGGTGCAGATTTTGATATCCTACGGTCTGCAATAAAAAACAAAATTTTTGAAAAAGTGGCACTTAGTTCACTTTGGCTTTAGACCGACCATCTCTACTCATCACATCTTTGCTCACGCTAGGTTTACTCACAGATATATCTAGTAGTGACTAGAGATTCTCTACTAACACAACTCTAGTTGAACCAGAGTTGAACCAGAGTGGTTCTTGCAAAATTTTAAATTGTTTGTTAAGCTGTGGACCAGATTTGTAAAAAAATTGCCTGCGGCACTGAAGAAGGTATGACCTACTTAACTAAAATTAATATGTATTCTACATTATAAAATTTTAATGACGTAATAAATTTTCAACAGGTAAAGCGTAAAATGATCGCCCGTTCTAAAAAATTTACTTATAAAAACGTCATTGAAAATTTCAAATCATAGCAGATAAAATCCAATGAAAATCTATAAATCCAGTCAAAGTTGATTGGTTTTAAAACGATTTGCTTTAAAACTTCTGCCAGGGTACTCCGGACGGCGAAAATCTAGAGACGGCCCTGATTTAAGTATTTTGATAATTTATATTGTACATGTTGATGAAATAAACAATGTGTTAAAGTGCGTTTAAAACGATAACTGTTATTTATGAAAAAATATCTTATTTGACATGAAAATGAAACTTAAGCCGTGTAAGGATAATTTTGGGCTATAAATCATGAAATTCAGGCCCTAAGATATTTTTCAAGGTTCGGTAAAATGTCTTAAATGTATAAAACTGTATGGCAGTCTTGCAAAGTAAATAAAATGTAGACATAAAACAAACTTTCTCACTTATAGATTGATAATTATCAATTAATGTTAATAATTATAAAGTAAAACGAATTTGTATTTCAGCATATATATGTATTTAAAATAGGCCTAGCGCTTTCGATCAAAAGATCATCTTCAGGGCTTAGCTTCGTCAGAGCTGATTACAACAGAATGAGAGGTTAATAATTATAATCATAATTTACGTGTTATTGCACAACTACATAAAAAATGTATTTTTAGGTAATAATGCAAAAAAAAGTAACTATAATATAAACTGACGTTAGCTTTATTAATAGGTAATATTGGATTCTTAAAAAATTAAAATTAAATTTTATTTAAGTTTTTATATAAAAATACGTAACATTTATATACACGGTGTATTTGAATTAGGGTCCAAAATTTTAAGGAGTGATTCTACATCAGAAAATATGATAAAAAGTTCCTATAAACATATGTCTAAAAATGCGTCGTAAGGGAGCTAAACCCCTTTAAAAGTGGCTAAAAAAATCGTTTTTTATTTAATAACTCAGGAACCCTTCGAGATATAGCAACGAGGTTTTGCACGTGAACTAAACTTAATAAGGCCCGTCTTTGTATTTTATTTTCATGTACTTATTTTAACCAGGGATGTGGGAAACGGAGGGGCCTTATCAGTTTTTTGTCCCAAACTTTTTTTTGTGTAACTTTTTTGTAGTTCTATTTTTGGAATATTTTTCCTTAAGTCAAAATACATAAAAAAAAGGTACTGGTTTAAAACGGCAGGATTAACCGTTTCCGAGGAAAACTAATTTGAGAACGAAAAAATAAATACTAAAATGTTGAAAACCAAAATTACAACAGGAGTAACTTTTTTATGTATTTTGACCTGAGGAATCATATTCCAAAAATAAAATTAGTTATTATTTATAGGAACTTTTTATCTTTTTATCTCTCTTAAAATTTCGGACCCTATTTCAAATACACACTGTATAAATAATTCGTAAAATTTAATACATACGTAACAGGTAAAAAAAAACATTTTTTCAGTGTAATAATTTTATATATTTTTACAAAAATTAAATAAAAGTTTGTTTTTATATAAAATAATGTAGAATGTTACATATAAAATGTAATATGAATATAATATTATTGTAATGTTGCATTTATAATTCTAATATTGCATATTAATACCCTTTACATTACCAATAATTTTATAGGTAAATTTACATAAAAAAATTGAGGAACGTTTTTTTTGCATTTTAGATGTAATTTTCTTTGTATGTTATTTCTAAATTACTCTGTATATGCAATACATATTACCCTATTTTGGGATATTTTATTCTACGCGTTGTATTGTTGATTCAACTCTCATTTAAATGTAGAATAGCGCATGCCAGCGGCCATTATTCCAGCATATTTATTAGGGAATTCATCCTCGAGCTACAATGCGTATGTGTGTGTAAACTGAAGAAGCAAATTAACTTTCGGTATTGTCCTGTCCAAACACTGACTAATGTTTACTGTAATAGATTTCTGGATAGTTTTTAAGGTAACGAACCCTTTGGTTTTTTCGACTTTCTGTTACCCAATTTTTGATTGCATATTATCATTTGTTTTAAGAAAAATAGTAAAAATAACTTTTTTGCACGACCAAGACTAAAACTTAATTTTACTCTTTCATTTTCGGGCCTAAACTTGCCGTTTTCCTCCCAAGAGAAAAAAATCATGGCAAAAATTTATTTGATTTTAACAAAGAAAACCGTTAAAAATAACATTGGTTAAAATACTTAAAAATCTTCTTCGTCCATTTTTCGAACTGACGCTTCAATTGTTTTTTAATATGGTTGACACAAACGTCATGGCGTTTGTATCAACCATATTAAAAAAAAAAATTAAATCGCGATAGCCATCAAACTGACTTTTCGCAATTCACAGGCATCTTGATTAAATTACGAACATAAAACACCCGATTTTAGACTCATGGTTTTTAATTATAATTTTATCTACCAACCTACCTAAATTATGTATGGTCGTGCAAAAAAAATAGTGTATACCTCAGGACTAAACGTGGCTGTTTTAGTCCCTTGCATTTCTGTTTCCCTCGCTCGCTACGCTCGCTCAGGAAACATGCAGCGGGACTAAAACAGCCAGTCCCTTGGTATATAAATAACTATTTTCTAGGAGCGTACGGAAAAATGTACATTTCCGCACTCATATCCATGCGGAAAGAGGGTATTTTTACACGCATAATTATATCATAAAAAATCAACTAGCTTGAATATAAAAATGAGTAGAATTCTTGGCTAAGACACTTTTTTCGTGTCAGTTGTGTTGTCAAGTTTAATTATATCCAAAATTTGTATAGTGTTTGCTCAGGAAGAAAAATGCTACCTACTTTAAAGGTGGTATGAACGTATTTTAACCAAAGGATATATAATCTGGGCTTTAATCATGTGTAGCATTTCAGCAAAAAAAAAATTAAAAATGTCGATTCTTCAATTTACCAAAGTCTCATAACTCTGCTGCTGTATTCTCGAGGCTTTTTAATCTATCTCATAATAACTTACCTATGTTTATTTAAATTCTGTTCAAAAAATATGTTTTAGCCCTCGGCTGTACATAACTTATATTTTAAAACGAAGTGCTATATTTTAGGAAAAATAAATTGCTTATTTCATAAAACTAATCGAAGTAAGTAACAAAGCATAAATGTAATCACTATGCAGAGGTAATTCTATTGGAGATAAATTAAGGTACACTCTAAAATAAGCTTAGAAATCTTGGTAAAATAAGCGATCCTATTTTTTCTTATTTAATTGTAAAATATTGGTGTGCCTCTAATTTAAAGTTACAATACTAATATACTTATACTAATATAATTATACTTTGTAATAAGGTTTTTAAAACCATATTTTTGGAACGCTTTAACATAGAGACTTGAAAGAGCCGACGATTTTCTACGTAGTAAGAGTTTGATCTGTTTTGGAATAAATAACTATTAGAAAGTTGTATGTATTAATAAGTGTATTCAGGAGAACTTGAGGAGGAACTATAGTAATAGGAAACTCCTCATACTTTCTGATAGTCAATCGGCAATCAAAGCCATATCTAACTTTGAAACCAAATCTAAACAGGTTTGGGACTTTCAAAATAACCTGATAACCTTAGCCAACCTCAATAAAGTAACCTTAGGGTGGGTGCCAGGGCACAAAGGCATTGGCATAACCAAAACCACGGTAAAAAGCTGGATATCCAACTGGATAACATCCCAGCAAAATTTACAGTGGGGTCAGGCACCGGGACTCAGGCAAAGCAAGTTAATACTTGGCGGTGCAATAACTGCTGGTCCACTAACCAAGAACATCTTGGCAGGGACCACCTTAGGAAGGTGATAGAGCTAATAACTGGTCACTGCCACCTGAGGAAACACATGCACAGGCGGAAACAGCCTCTCATGTTCTCTTTGACTGCGTGGCTCTACATCGCTGGAGACACCGGCAACCGGAAAATGGTAACCCAGAAGCTATGCTCTCCAATGCAAATCTAGTAAACAGCCTAGTAAGCCTGATAAAGGAAACGAAGCTGTTTGACTAGCAAGAGAACCAAGAATAACACAATAGGCCCGCAGGTGGCCGCAGTGTTTGAGGAACGAATCCTCATCTTGTTTCTCTTCATCAATCAATCAATCAATCAATCAATATATCAGTCAACAGTTGTGTTCTTTTGCTAATTTTTATGTTCTACTTTCAATATGTCCATCTTCTAAGGGGCTGTAGCTCCACTGTATTCAGAGACCCAACTTAATTGTGGTGTTTTATTAAAATGCCACAATTTAGCACCAAAATAAAACAAAGTAAAATATTGACATACCTACGACGTTTTCCACTTTGAGGACGATATACAAACATTATACACTAAACAAAAAACTGAATATTCAGTTACAAGGGATAGGAAATCGAAAGATATTATCCTGTACAATTGTACTTTAATTTTTGGTAAAAACCTGCAACATTTCATGTCCGTCCTTAAATATTAAAGTACGTAACTTTAGAACTATAGTGTTTTTAATAGAAATTAAAGTACATTTGTAAAGGATCATAATTTCCTATCCATTTGTAACTAAATATTCAGTTGCAAATAGATAGGAAGATATGATCCTATACAAATGTACTTTTTTATAAACACTATGGTTCTAAAGTCATGTAGATACTATAATATTTAAGAACAGACCTGAAGTGTTCCGTGTTTTAATAAAAATTAATGTACAGGTGTATAGGATAATATTTTCTATCCTTTTTTAACTGAATATTCAGTTTACTTTTTACAGTGTAGCAATCGTTGTCAAAAAAACTGAATCTATTTTTTATGTAGGTACATAATATCTATAGAAATTTTTCTTAGTGTGATTTTTTTAGCAACGTTTCCAGACATAAACGATTTAAAAATGACGTAAAATGAAGAGGATCTAGCAATTAAACACCAACTTAAGACATGAAGGTTTCTAGGATAAAATTATAGCTGTTCATCATGAGCATTTCCGTTATCGGCGTTATCTGAAAGCAATTAGTGGCTGCAGATTCACGTACCCGATACAAGACACGAACTGTCTATTTCGCGCCATCCGCCATGTCTTCTTAGAAGAATCTTCTAGCAGAAGACCCCTTTTAGAACTATATTATTCAAGTTTTTGTAATTTCTCGACAAAAGAAAATCGTGGGAAGTTCAAAAAACGAATGCGGATACCACTACATACCCGTGAAATTTTTGTACACTGAGAAAAACAATTTATAGCATTTTTCTGTGAAATTATTAACTTTTTTAGATAGGCAGATTTTTTTAATCTTAAACAAAATTAATTTATTTTTCCTTCAATCTATTTTCTAATCATCATACAGAGTTATATTGGTAGACTGACAGTTTCGAGCTGCTGGCCCTCTTCAGTACCAAGAGTCGTCTCTGAAGAGGGCCAGCAGCCCGACTGTCAGTCTACCAATATCTGTACGATGTACGATGATTATAAAATAGATTTATGGAATAATAAACTTTTTTTTAGTTTTTTTTCGGTTTTACCTGACCCAAGCATTCAACCTTGACGGTTATGCCCTATTTAAATATAATAAGGACACCACCATGTCCTAGGCGGGATTCGAACTCGCGACCTCAGCCTTACAAAACTATGATTTCTGCCCTACCGAGGCCGGTTTGAAATTATTAACTAAATATTGTAATTGATATTGATCATCATATAAAAAACGTATATAAATATAGGTATTTTAGAAAATTTAATCACGAACTGTCTGATTCTCTCCAGAAAAGGACCAACTTTTCTCCGATCTCTTTCATATATTTTACTATTTCTGAATAACCCTGTATGAAATAAAAAAAATCATGCTCATGACCACAGGTCGGATAGAAGTAGCCATTACCGGGGGTATGCAAAAATTAGTATTCAAAAAAAAACTCTTTTTTCAAGTAAATAGACCCTTTAAACTATTATTCACCAAGCGGAATGTCATGTCTACACTGTTAATACTCAGTGAGTTACTTGGTCATAGTCCATGACTCATGGAGAAATTGTTTCTCTTTTCAAAAAACAAATAGTTAATACAAAACTATTGTGTTTTTTTTAATGAATTATTCTCTTTTTGAAAAGGGAAACAATTTTCAAAAAAAAATTCTGCATGACCATGACCAAGTGACTCACTGAGTATTAACAGCGTCGACATTATACTCCGCTTGGTGAATAATAGTTTAAAGTGTCTATTTGCTTGAAAAAATAGTTTTTTAAAATTCTAATTTTTGAATGCGCCCGGTAATGACTACTTCGATCCGACCCGTAGTCATGACTATTTTAAAGACCTTTTTAACTCGTAAATTTAATTTTAACTACTAATGTGAAATTATTATTTGTTTGGAAGTATTAAGGTGCACCTACAATTTTTAAGTCGTGGGTGAAAAATCCTAGTTAAAAATAATTTAGTGGACGTTTCAAATAGCTTATAACTATCTATTATAGTTAACTTAAATGATTTATACATTGTTATTTCAAGTAAAGAAAGAAGGTGCAAAGTTCTATCTTTAATTAGATAATCTCCAATGATGGAAAATATCTAATAAGATCGGTCAAAAGGACGCACCCATGTATAGGTCAATCTATGGGTCAGAGGTACTCGCTTTTACAGACAGACCACGCGCCCATATGGAGCCTGTCTCTGCATTCTGCAGAGCCGTACCTGCAATATTAGCAATAAAGTTTTATTAATAACCAGTCATCGGCGAATTTCCAGTGCTCGCATAGGCGCCGCGTCGATTCTATCGTTGACGCGTGGTTTTAAATATTTACATTTTTAGTTTCTTCGAAAAAACACCGATATATTTACATATTTATAGTTAATATGTATATTCAATATTGTTGTGTGTAACAAATTAGTCGTCAAATGTTTTGATTTAGTGACCTTTATCAAAATTTCCCTCATAATTCGGCAAAATTATTCCGTAAGCCTATGTTTCTGTGTTTATTTTCAACGTTGTTGAGTCATAACTGAATTTATTCCGATTAATGTTAATAACTGAGAACACTTAATCTACACTGTAAAAAGTAAACTGAATATTCAGTTACAAATGGATAGGAAATCGGAAGTTATTATCCTATACAATTGTACTTTTAATTTTGTTAAAACACGCAGCATATCATGTCTGCCCTTAAAGTACGTCTTTAAAACTATAGTGTTTTAAACAAAAATTAAAGTACATTTTTCATATCTTCCTATCCATTTGTAACTAAATATTCAGCTTTAAATGGATAGTAAGTTACCTTATTATGATCCTATACAAATGTAATTTAATTTTTGTAAAAACCACTACAATAAAAACACTATAATAGTTCTAAAGTCAGGTAGTTTATTATTTAAGGATGGACATGAAATGTTGCATGTTTTTAACAAAAATTAAAAAAGTACAATTGAATAGGATAATAACTTTCGATTTCCTATCCATTTGTATACTTGTAACTGAATATTCAGTCTACTTTTTATTGTGTTCTTTGGTTCCTGATCTATTTTTGCTTTGGTTTGGTTTCTTTCGTTCAGATAAATAGACGACCATGAATGAAAGAATAAAGTAATACCAGAGGGAGTACCTCATTAATTATGACACAGAGCCACACGAATACTGTTTAAACTATGACTAAAGTATTTCCAAATATGCAATTTTTTTTATTTGGCGGTAAATACGTTAGAAGCCGATTTACGCTGAAGCATTTGGGTTGTTTTGTATTTCACGAAAAATATAGCCAAGCCAAAATTTTATATTCTGTAACTTATACAATATATCAACGATTCTGTATAAATACTACAATAAATACTTCTCATTTCAAATAAGTATTTCAATTATTCATGAGAACTTGTGCTATTTTATAGATTTTTATAACAAAAAGCATGATAATTTATTGTGTTTAATTAAAATAAAAATAGTTTAAACAGTTTTAGGCCTACCTGATGATTTTTTGGGTTCACTTAACGCTCTTGTTTTAGATTTTCGGCCCTTAATAACTAAAGCTGTGGAAATACGTAGCAGTTTTTAATGCACAACCGTTAACCCCCATTGAGAGTCACCCAAATATAATTTCAATATTATGTTGTCGTACACTAAAATAATTTTTTTTCTCATAAACTGAGAAGTTATGTCACTGGATACCTAAAAACACTTTATTTTACACAGTATTTCGTACTTATAATTTGTAAAACAAAATCGCCTTATCTTTCCACGATGTTTTGATGTGAAAACAAGGAGAATTAATTTTACTAAAAACACCTGTGTATTAAAAGTGTTCCTGTAAAAACTAAAGCTTATAAAATCGCTTTTATTATTTTAATATTATTTTATGTTCTCGTTAATAGCACGGTTGTGTAAACTGGACCTTGCAAATTAACTTACGACGCACTAGCATCTTGCGTAACTTAAAAATGGTTTACAAGCGGGAAGGTTTGAAAAAAAAATACCTTTAATGGAAACACTAGTTTAAAATACAGATTTTTTCAATTTTGGATGTCATTCTGGGTCTTTTTGGTTATTTTTATTTTAAATCTATTACGTAATAGACCTTCTTTCTCTAGAATATGTTGCAACTAACCAACGTTGGTTCTATTTATCTTAAAAACCTAGAATGATAAAAAGTTTACTCGATAAAAAGCGTACCTACTGGATACAACTGCAGTTCCAAAATTACTTTTTATAAAAATGTTGGTGTTGAGAAAACTATCCTAAATCCAACTCTGTATCCAAATGGCTGTGCAGATTACAGCCAATAATTCATATTTAAAACACCTTCAAGTAACTATTTGACTTATATGCACCTATCTCTTATTGCTAAGAGATGGTATATGGTTGTTTGTGCATTTTATCACTAACATGCAACGGAGCATTTTTTAATCAACATAGTATAGAACCGCACATCAATGATAAACTAAAGATCTAGAAACACTATGCACACAGGCCCACAAAAAAAAATACGTCAATTAGAGGAGAAGATGGTAATATGGAACCCTGCGGATATATTGGAACCCCCGGTTAAGTAAGAAACAGACAGCGATATCTAGTAAACAATAGCTGATTATCAATCAGGAGGGTTAAAAATTACCATACAGAAAACTGCAATTCATTTTTACCGCTAAAAATTGTAATATTTGAAGTTATTTATAGATACCAAAACTGACAGTTTATTTGTAAATTTTTATAAGAAAATATAAGGTAAGTTTATTAGTTTTATTGTCTTTTTTTTGCTCTATTGGTTTAGGAACATCTTGTAATCAAAATGCAAAAAGTAGGATTGTGAAAAATAATCGTTTAGAAAAAATAATATAGTTAGAAAATTTTACTTGTTTTTGTTAATATGGAACCCTATGTATAATGGTAATTTGGAATACTACTTTTCTATGGATCAAAAGGGGAAATTTGGATTCAGTGCCTTATGTGTATTTAATGGGCACATACTGAATGTTCCGGTTGAGAAGAAGATATTTATATCTGTGACTTATTTCGTTTTAAAATTAATAAAAAAAATCTTTAAAAAAAATAATAACAAATATATAATATTTTTTTTATGTTGTTTATCATGTATTTTCTTATTTTAACATAAACGTGTAAACTGTAGAGTTTTGCCTTTAAAAAATGTTCAGTTTGATTTATTTTATCTTTTTTAAAAAAAAAGTGCTTTTAACTTCCTTAAAATAACAAAAACATTAAAATTGTTTAAAATCATAATTACCAGATAAATTTTGACCCAATTAGTGCAAAAAAATGGTTAAAAATCATAAACCTTATAGAGATCTTGATAAAAAACCAACAGGGGTTCCATATTCCCACCTTCTCCTCTACCTTACTATTAAACAGAATATATTTTTCTTACGTATTTTTGTTAATTGGTTTATCAATTGATTTTAGTGCTTTAAAACGAATTTGACAGGGGAAAGCTTGCTGACCCCCGCTTTTTCAAAAAAAAAAAAAAAATTGAAAATAATATTGAACTACCTAACTCGAAATCTTCAAAGTTCTCTAGCACCTATTGAATTTTGGGAGTATATCCATAACACTTTTTGTCATAAAGTCGAGAATATATTCAGAATTTAGCCAAATGTGCAGCACCCTAGTTGCACCCCCAGGATTTTTCTTGGGGGCTGAGCCAGCGACGGCCACATGATTTTTCTTACGGTGGAAAATCTTTTTAGTTTTTTAACGGCATCACTTTTTGCTATATTGGTAGGTAAGAAAGTTAAGCGCCACAGTCAATGTTGATTAGACTTTTCAGTCGCGCAATTTTACGTAAAAACTAAGAAAAAAACAATCAGGAAATCTAAAAATTTTAGACATCTTAAGTTTTAGCATTTCTCAGATACCTCAGAATTTGACATGTAAATAATTTTATAAAATCTATTAATTAAAATTGTAATATCAGATCATTTATAATCAAGTTTAGCGCCGCGGCGCTGCGTAGGTATTTTTTTATTTTAGAGTTTTTTAGGATAAGCAATTTCTGAGAATTTTTAAAGCAAATTATTTCATAAAACTTCAAATGGGTAGAGAGATCTTCTTAAAATAGTATTTTTAAGATGTTTAGCAAAAATGTTTATAAATCTTAATTTTTCACATTTCCCAGACAAGTCATGATTTGAAATGTAAATAATTTTATATAATCTATTAATTAAAATTTTCACATTATTCAATTAAATCAAGTTTAGCGCAGCAGGTGAAATTTTTTACAGTTTATACGCCTCGGCCTCGAGTTGGAAATGTTTCATTTTCTTATTAGGTTAGAAATATACTATTACTGATGTTTTGAAAATATCACATACAAAAATTTATTGAATATATTCACTACAAGCGTTTTTAAATGGAAAATGGTATGATAACCAGCAAAAGTAATATTCAGAAAGAAACGGTCTTTAAATTAGGGTATGTTCATAAAGTATGTAACGCTCATAGATAGGATAGGGATCCAGGACACTTTATGACGAGGGGTCTAGATCAATGTTAAAGTGAGTGTTAATAAAATGTTCACTTTATTTATTTTAAAGCATTTATTATTTACTTTTTATATATTTATACTTAGGACCTGATTAAAATGTACAAAAAATATGTAAAGTACATTTTTTGTATATGAGGCTTTAGACAACCCCTTAAAACATAAAAATAACACAAGATATTGTTCATGGTTATTTTAAAGTCTTCATTGGAGGTTCTACAATAATGTGTATGTTTACCCAAACAAAGAAACAAATAAATCTACACTTAGCTACGGTTCTTTCTGAAACACAGAAGTAACTAAGGGAAAAATTAATGAACTTTTCTTTGCAAACGTTATAAATAAATGCTGGTATAAAAAATTTAATATGCTTTAAAGTCACGAAGTGACTTGTTCCAATCTACACCAGATAGTATATTGTTATTCTTCCAATTATCTTACACAACTGCTGTTTTAAGCAAGATTTATCAGTGCTTAAGTGTGGTATATACTCATTCCTCGAGCAAATTGATTTCAGTCTAATTAAAACCATTATTTATTAGTGTTTAGTACGTGCCATTGTCTTGATTAGAATTATAAATAAAATACATATAAGTAAATCATACACTAGGGTGACCCACCAAAATTTCAAATTAAAAAATTTGAAGGTCTCACCCCTTAAATTTGTTCATTGGGGTAAGAGTATCATCCCTGAGTTTTTTCAGAACTTTTGAAAAAAATCTAGAGGTCGCTCACAGCTATTTTTTCAAAAGATATATTTCCTTTCTTTTTTATTATTTTTAAGGTCGAAGGATGTTTTATTTAAATCTTTTTAACATGGCACGGTATAAACGGATAGTAAATGGATAACCTCAAAAAAGATCAGAATGTTCTATTTCAAAATGGCGGAGCTCTGACCTTTTAAGTACGAAAATAAACTACATTGCTTCGTTTTACGTGTAATGACAGGCACACAATTTTTTTTTCAATGTCCTAAAATATTGTGCGTGTAGCCCAATATGTTTCCACATAAAAACCAATATAACTTTTTTTATTGCATATACCTCCAGAAAAAAATAATATATATATTTTTTTAGCGTTTTTGAAAGATTAATTCGGTTTTTAGGCAATGTTATTTAATTTTTTTTTGTCTCTAGACAATATATACCGTGCCGTGTTAAAATAATTTAAAAAATGGCTGTGAGCGAACCCTAGATTTTTTTCAAACATTCTGAAAAAAATTGAAATTTTGGTGGCTGAGAATGAATCCGTCATACGTTTTGGTTTGGCATATTATAAATCGTTAAAAAATAATCTTCCGAATTACACATGATTCTTCGAATTATCAAGAAAAAATCACAGTTTTCATTCAAATTTGCTGCCAAAGGAAATAATTACTCCAGGGGCATCGCCCCTGCAAGACGATACCCCGGTCGTAATTATTTCATGAAAACAGCGAATTTTTCCCGCATAATTATCAGCTTCTTGTGTAATTATATATCACAATTATTCTCCCTCCTTAGGAGAAACGCGGCAAATCCAGATAGCAATACAGTCGATTTTGCATAAGCGGTCACAGAAATATCGACTGTATTGCTATGTGGATTTGCCGCGTTCCTCCTAAGGAGAGCAGTATTGTCATATATAATTATTAATTATTAATTATACTTGTGTGGATTACTTGGATTAATCTCAAAGTCGCTAGTATTTATTTCGACTCTACGAATGCTCTGAACATTGTGTCACTTGTTTTTTAAGAGGCAACATTATCCGCGCAGTTCTTCAGGCATGAGGATTATAATAAATGGTAATTCAAACCTTTTACCCTATTTATCGGAGTGTATGATTAAATTACTGTATCTGGGCGTGTGACTTTGGCAATAAGGAAATATAACAGACTAGCCAGAAGGGAATAATATACTTAATCTTATTGCTGTATTTGCTCACAGAGATTCGTAATGGATATATGAGCGTTGCCTTCACGCGCATCATTTCAATCTTGTAAACTATGTAAAACCAGAAAATACTGCCGCATACTAAGGTTTAAAATAATGGTAAAGTATTATACACATAAAAATTATATCTTAATCAAACAAAAATGATTTATTTGAAAACAAAAATGTACCATTACAAGAATTACACTTGGGTGCAAAGAAACCGGGCCACCCAAAAATTGTCTATTTTAAATTTTAAATATTTCGAAATCGGCTTAATAGATTTGTATATTATATTACGACTAAAACTTCCAAAAAACGCAAAAACTGTCTTAAAATTAATTTTATTAATTTGACGTTTGTGTTTGACGTTCACTTGATTTCTGACAGCAGATATGTAAAATCAATTGACTGTCACTTTCCGACCGTTGTCATGGCAACGGGTGGAAAATAAGCACTAACTACTAAATAGGTCGTAGGAAAAAAATATAAAAACCTTTAAATTCATTTAGTAGTTTTTGAATAAATGATGATTTTCAGAAAAAAAACTGATAAGAAGAATAAAAAAAAAACATAATAAATATTCCAATAAGAAAAATGTTGAAAATTTGATATGAAAAATCAGTGGCGGACCATACAAACCATAGAAGATGAGGAAAAAATCTCGGAAAAAACATAGTTGGACATTTTTTATTGCTGCCAAAAAAAAAAATACTTTTTGGACCTTTTTAAATACAGATAAACCCCGAAAGTTTAGGTTCTATATATTTCAAAATATTTCAATTTTAAAAATGAAGATTTTTTAGGTTTCTTTAGTTTGGTTTATTTTACATTAAATCTTCCCGTAAACATTTTCGCATTTCAAAACTTAACTCTAATTAAAAAATTAAAATTTTATTTATTTTTTTAAATGAGGAGCCTTGTATTACCTTAAAGGTGTAGCTGTAGTACTGGCTCTCAGCGGCCCTACTTTTACATAATAACTATACAATATAAACAATAGGTTTGGTTTTTATAAACATACATATGTATTCAGTGCATTATAATGAAAAATAAAAATTCAAAAGAAAAAACAGGAGTTGGTTTGTCCAGGTCATTTGAATTAATTGCGAGGAAAATAACATTAAATATCGATCGTTATCTTTGACAACAAAGCCAAGAAGCCTCTTAATAGTATAGCAATACAGGAAGGCGCTTTTGCAGGTTCTTGTTGCCGCCCCATTGCAGAAGCTCTCGTATGGTATGCAACAGTTTCTTATAAATCATTTTTTTATTCGATCATCGTCATCATCCTCAAGTTATCAGTCTCATGACTGGTTTGAGGCAGCTTTTCATTCCACCATATCCTTAGCCAATTCGTTCATTTCATTAAAGTTTCTAAACCATACATATTTTGGTATTTGTAAGCCATATTCCATTCTAGGTTTACCTACCATTTCTTCTTTTTTTTAACCTCGGCTCTCCAAAATATCTTTCTCAAGTGGCACGTGACACACCAAGGGTGTAGATGAGGGGGTAAAACCCCCCATAGTACAAAATGTTTTTTTTTTGTTTGCATTATCCTATAAAAAATATTAGTTAATATTCCCAAATAAGATAAGGGAACGTTCAAGTATTACGTAACGCAAATTTTGATCATTTTCGAAAAATCTGCGATCTTGGTATTACCCCTTACAAAGTCCGTAAATGTTTTATTTTTTTTTTAAATTATTAAACACATTTAAAATTGAAATATTGCCTTAAAAAATATTTTTTTTTGTAAAAAGTCCATCAAAATTTATTGTGTTATAACTGTCTAATATAGTGTAAAATACCTATAAAAATAGGTCCTAGAACGACATTAACCCAGCAAACCACCGTACGATAATCGGCATAAATAATTATTGGCCCATTGCTGGCTTGCCGATTATCGGCAAGCCTGTAAAGGACCGATCTGTGGCCGACGATACAACGCCAATTTAAAATATGATCTTGCGTAGAAGGAGAAGAAGTCAAGACGCATGCGCAAGTTTTGCGCGGGTTGTGTTCTTAGGTCCGTTTGAGTTGAAGCTTGGAGCGCTCGGAGCATAGTTCTATCTCTTTTAAAACAAGTAGTTAGAAAGAGATAGAACTATGCTCCGAGAGCTTCAACTCAAACTGGCCTCTTGTGTTGTGATTTTGCTGCGTCAGTGATAAAGTTCATTAATGAAAATTTTCTGTGGCATGTGTTTATTTACAATTCTTAATAATGATTTTTGAAGATAAAAAGTAAGTAATTACATTTTTTTTATTAAATACTAAATTAACAATTAATTCACTTGCATTTAAGTCGCATTTAAGATCCCAGGGCGGGAAAGAAGCTCGTTAAGGTTCCGTAGGTACTAAAATATAAAAACTTATTCAGAATCGATATTATCGTTCTTTTTTATGCCATGGTAAAATACTGATCCAATCTCCAACAAAATAATACTTTTCCTTATAGTTCATTACAAAGGTTTTTTCAAAAAATAAAAAATAAACAATTTTTTTAATACTTAATAAAAGATCTTGAGATCTTTTCGTGAATAACAAAAAAAAAAATGAAAAAACAAAATTTTTCGAAAAAAAAAGCCGGCTAGCCATTACCGGCCCGTTATCGGCTTGCCATTACCGGCCCGTTATCGGCTTGCCATTACCGGCCAGTTATCGGCTTGTGCGACACTTCCATTACCGGGCCGGTAATGGCATGTCGTCAACGGACCGATGACTCTTTATCGGCTTACGGCATTGTGCCGTTGCCGGCCCATTGCTGGTGTGTTTGCTGGGAAACCATTACAATTACAATTACAACAATTTACATGTTATGTATATTCAACGAAAAAAATCATTTATAAAATATTTGGAGACGTATTTCATAAAAACAGTTTTTTTTTTCTGTAAAATTTACATTATATGTTTTATTTTCGTTAAAATAAGTGATTTAATTACACAGGACCACAAAAAAAATAAAGTCAGTTTTTCAGAAACCAGACTGTATTTTTAGGTGCTGAAAACGAATATGGCAACGAAAAAAATTCTTGGCCCTCTAAATCTTGAGATATAATGCACGATGGGTTTTTTTCCTCAAGATTTCGTTTTTCATGGAAATATTGTTAAATGAAATAGATTCGTGCCATTACTTGCAGATTTTAAATATTATATATAATATAAAAATAAATCACAGTGGCAAAATTTCATCATAAAGCTATTAAAAACCTAAAATTTTAAGGTGTTTCGCCAGGGGGTCGGAGGGGGTCAAAATTGACCAAAAAGTGGGTTACGTAATACTTGAATGGCTCTATTTTTATTTTCTTAAAATAAGGAAACATAAAGCAATAATGCTTTCCCGTTAAAATTGGAAACTATATATACCTAAATATATAATATAATTATAACTAATTATTTTTGTCCACCATATTAAATCCGCCATTTTATTTATTAAAAATTTATTACTATTTTTAAAATGGACGACCTCTTAAACGCTTGTTTACTAATTTCGCAAAAAAAAAAAAGATTATTTTCGGTTTTTACCAGCTTTATGATAAAATTTTGCTACTGTGCGTGTAGTTTTGAAACAAATTAGGGATCAGGTAAGTAAGCCTTTTATTAACATAT
This sequence comes from Brachypterus glaber, assembly GCA_958510825.1. Classification (NCBI taxonomy): domain Eukaryota; kingdom Metazoa; phylum Arthropoda; class Insecta; order Coleoptera; family Kateretidae; genus Brachypterus; species Brachypterus glaber. The sequence continues at coordinate 22,447,023 of OY294050.1, forward strand.
TTGTTTACAGATCTAAAAAAAAAATGAGAAAAACAGACAGATAATTTTATTATATTTCTTTTAACATGTTCAACATTAAACCCCCCCAGACTCTCCCCCCATGGAGATAAAAAATATGTATTTTTTTTTTAAATCATATGTATGTAGTAGTATTACATATATAAATTTTTGGTTGTATCTGTATTATTTATATAAAATTTTTAATGAAATATATCTAAAATACACTGTCCAGTAAAATCGCTTTCCCATTTTTCACCTTCGCGCGTTAAATAGATTTTTTATTATCAGATTCACTTTCAGCAACCTCAAAGACCTCAATATACAAGTTTTCACTAAAACTGCCCTACCCCAACAAGGGTGGAGTTGGATTTTTTTATTATCAGATTTAATTTCAGTAACCTCAAAAACCCCTTTTTCCAATTTTCACAAAAACTAGCCCCCACTCATTAGGGGCGGAATTATCAAATTCAGTTTCGTCGTCCCCAAAAACCCCTATACATATACCAATTTTGACGAAAAAATTAAAAATATTTAAAAATATTTACCAGAAGTTAGAATTTTATCATATTCAATTTCAGAAACCTCAAAAACCCCTATATAGCAATTTTCAATTTTTTTTGAAATTTTATTATATTTACCCCATTTGGCCATCGACCAATCGACGTATTTTTTTTTTTTGCTTGCAATTGATTTATATCCACATAAAACGTCACAAAACGCAAAAATGCGCAAAAAAAACTGAAAATTTTTGAAAATTTAGTTAAGTAATGGCATAATAAATCATTTTTTATTATTTATATTTATATTATTATTATTTATTTATTTATTATTTATATTTACAAAATTTGATGAATTCTTGCAGATTTATTTTTTTGCCTACAAACAAATCCTTTGTGCGTTATATCTCAATATTAGGAGGGTCAAAAATTTTTTTCCCTTCCATTTTCGTTTTCAGCGCCCAAAAATAGAAAAGTTTTAGTATGGTTTCTGAAATACTGACCATTTTTTTTGTGGCCCTGTGTTATTCAGTCAATTACTGTTTAAACAGTAATTTAATTAATAGATAGTAAATTAAATTTAGGGCTTAAAAGGAATTTGAACAGCGTTATTAGGATTACAGGACATAAAAAGGATACACTATTTCATGTCAGCAGAAGCTTAAAAGCTTTAAAATTATGATCAATTCTGAAATTATTTATTTTGATAAAAATTTATATGAAAACCCCATTTTAAATTTTAATTTTAAAATATTTTCGTTAAAAATTCTCTAATGAATTATTTATTTAAAATTATATGATTGTTTATACTTCAAACTTCAAGTTTTAAGCTTTTTTTTAATAAATTTATTTTACAAAACCCATATTTTAGTTAAAAAAACTATACACGTTTTTAATATAAATTTTATTTAACAAATTTCAAAATATAAAATACATACATTTCCTTAATTTTATAGAAAAGTCTATAAATAAAAAATGACTGGCTTTTTAAGCTTAAATGCCATACACACAATATACACATAAATATTTAAAATACTTATTTTATACATTAAAAAATAAAAAACAAAAACAATTTTTTATTCTAATAAGGCACATTGAAAAAGTCGGGATTTTTAATCAATTTTAATGAAAATTGATCCTAATATAAAATAAATAGAACACTATTAAACATAAGAAGATAATAAAAAAAATTGATTTGTTAATTCTCAGAGGGGTATCAGAAAAAAAAACTATAGTGAAAATACTTTATCTAAAAATACATTTCTAAATTTGGTATGTTCTTCAATGGGGGCTAATTGAAACCACGTGATTAAAAAAAATTACAAAAGTTAAAAACACTTTTTATAATTTACACTACAGAAAATAAATATTACGAAAACACATAACGTAAGGGGGTAAGGGGTAAGGGGGTTAGACATTTACACAACCAAAAAAAAGTCTAGATTGGTCTAGATTAAAAAAAAAATAATTCAAAATTTAAAAAAAAAATAGAAAAACATTGTAAAACCAATTATTTTTACTAAATTTTAATTTTAAAATATGGTGATAATTGAGAATTTATTATCTTATAATAAAAATGCAAAAATTATCATTTAAGCAATTTTTTTGAAAATATATTTATAAAATAATATACATAGTAGTCTATAAAATATCACCACATTTCAAAAATGTGATAATTTTGTTAAAAAATTATACTTAATTTGATTTTTTTTTTAATCACACATAATCTACTGTAATTTTCTCTAAATAATGTTTACCTACTTAATAGTTTTCCAATAAATCACCTTTCGGACGGAATATGACACCCATACATAATTTTATAAATATAAAATTAAGATAAAACTTTTAGAACATAAGGTTTTAAAGATTTTTTACTGTATATAACATAATATTCTCCAAGTTTTTAAACATTCTTTTAAGTATGTTTTAAATTTATCTTTAGAAAATTAATCCTAAGAAACTTCTAATATAAATCCTTCGAAAGAAAATAAACTTATTTTTGGTACCTGAATTTAAGTCTTTTAGACCAACTATTTAACACATATTTTAAACTTAATTTTAAATTTTAGTTAGCTAAAATCGGCTAAAAACGGGTCAAAATGCGATAAGTGATCAGAAAAGCTCGGCGACATAGGCGCAAAATCCACTGGCGTTAAAGAATCGTCCGGAAAGTCCATACTAAAATCTGCGGGAGTTAAAGAATGTTCACTTAAATCACTATGCAAAGGCAAAGATTCTCCATCTGATAAAAAATAATCCAACTCGCTGCAATCTGAAGAAAATAGGTCAGAATTAGGTTCATTATTGGTGGTTAAAGCTGCACTTAATGTTGATATATATTTCATCGCCAACCTAAGGGTAGTGATTTTTGTTAATTTTTCGTTAGTTTGCTGTTGTAAGGACATCTGAGGCACCACTTTTCTTAGTGTTTCAAACGCTTGGTTGATTTCCCGCATGCGGCTTCTTTCTCGAGCATTTGCGGTTTTCCTCCTGTATTTGCTTAAAGGTGCCGCTTTTTGTTTATTTTTCGGGGATGATCTGTTGTTTTTACTCGTAGATATTTTCACGAATCCTTCACTTTCGTCGTCCAGGTCTTGCTTTCTTCTTCTCATTGATCTAGGCCTCAAAGAATATTTATCACTGTTTTTCGATTTATCTGATCCATTGTTATTTGAGTCAGTAAAATTTTGAGTAAGACCTAGTCTCTCCGAAATCTCGTCATCGTATTGTATCATTTTTTACTAGAATGTTCTAGAAGAAACTATTATTTTAGTACCGGCGTAAAACTATGTAAACACTAAATCTATTTTGAAACAACGTGCTTATTCTATAAATAAAAGAGGTATTTATAGTTTAATGTGATACAGGAGACCGTGCAGCGTAGACTGAATTGTTTCTACCAAGATCCAAAGCAGGTAGACTGGAAGATTTCATCTCCCACTCGAGGTTTAAAACTTGCTTTTTACTCCCTCACATATGATGAAATGGTAAGATTATCTCGTGCCCTTCAATACCTACACGAGCTAGTAATGCTGTGATAGATTATTGCCTTCTATAACACCACAGGCCACGGTTATTTGGTATTTTACGCCTTTTAGGAATTGTCATATTTAATTAAATACGGATGGGTATCTATTCTAAAAGAAATCATTTGAATCAATTTCTAACATTTTAAAGACTTTTTTTTCTCTATTATGGATTCCTTATACAAATGTTGGAAAATCTTTGGAAAGTATTTTTGAAAAATCCCAAAAAACATTAGAAAATCTCAAAAAATCTTAGAAATCGCTCCCGGTCCCGAAAATATCATAAATCTCAAAAATTATACAAGTTGTCTCAAAAGTAGGTATGTATAATTTTTTTTGGAGTGGTTCACCAGCGATATTTAGTGGACTTAGGCCTTGTTTTGTATTAAAAGTTAGGTTCTGTAAAACAGATTCTGTTCGGAAAAAATGTGAGCACGATAAATTAATAACGCTTTGAGCTTAAGACCGTATGTTTCCTTTGGAAAGTTATCAGCTGTGATTGCTTTTGTTACAAATCGGGGTGGGGTAAGGGAGTCATAAGAAGTAAAAACTATTAGTTGTTATGATTAATATTGATCTCATTACAACAATTATATATTTTTTTTAATTTAAACTTTTTTTGCATCCATGAAGTTTTCAAATTTTGTTAAAATCCAAATCCATAAAAAAAGTTGAGCCACATCCAAAATACCTAATTAGAAAATAAAAAATACGCGCAAATACTGAAAAAAAAATACTAGAAAAATGTTTTGCTTAAAAATTACGTTTCTAAGCATAATTATGCTTATAAAGTGACTTAATCTCCTTTGAAAATTAGTGCGTGTTTTACTTTTCAATGAAAATGTGAAAACTTGGATATGGGCGCAATTTTTTTTTTTTTAATTTTTATATTACTTATAAAAACTAATGGTTTTACTACCGTTGACCCCAGTACCCTACCCCAATTTTTAACAAAATCAATCCCAGCTGAGAACTTTGGTCTTTAGCTCAGAGCGTTGCTGATTTGTCGTAATCGAAAAATGTCGAAAATATCTATATCTAGCAATTTTAACTCTCCTGGATAACAATTTCATTAAGCGGGTAGAACTAGGTACCTATTATACCTATAATAGGGTCCTATAGTTATAATTATGACTGCCTCCTTAATAAAATGTATTTCCATCCTGTTGTTTGACACACGCTTCTAAAGCTATTGAAAGAATGCGGTAAAAAATGAGAAAGCAATATACTTTAATATATAATCCAACCACGCACACGTTCATGTTGAATTTGCTTTATTCTGAGCCGTTATTGCTCCTACCTCCCCCTTTCGTCGTAGCTTTCTTACCGTGTGTCAGACTATATCAAATTACAGAGAAAGCACCTATGCACGGATCCGTATCGAAGGCTTAGAAGTGTTGACCAAACAAAAAAATATATATTCCCCTCTCCATCCCTCACGACTCTGGCTCTGCTTATGTAAGTGTCTAAAATAGACGAAAATCTTTCCAAAAGGAAAGCAAATTAGGTACGTTCTAGTAATATTTATGTAATAATACCTATATTTTATGACTTAGACGTAATGTATAGGGGGAGATACCCATGAATGGGAGGGACACTTTTTTAAACGGCTGCAAAATTTTATTTTTAATCTTTTATACGTATTTTTTTTTAGTTATCGGAAGTAAAAGAACACAGTCCAAGTGTTAAACCTGAATAATATTTATTTTTACAAAAACTACAAGCCCAAAAAAAAGAGCCTAACTTGTCCCATTCAAAAATATAAAATTGCTATTAAAAATATCAAATCATGAAAATAACTATTATTATCACTATTACTAATAACAATAAACCTATAACGTAATTTCATAAGAAAAAAAAAAAGTGTTAAATTCTTTTTTTACATATAATTTACTTTAAGTAATTTTACCAAACTTTAATTAATGTTTTCTTAAATCAATATCACATTTTAGTTTGTTTTGAGTTCTAGACACTTTCTGTCCTTTTAGAGCGACTTCTTATTTAAACGAGATGAATAGGAATGAAATATGCAATAAAATTATTGTCCCATTCAAGGAAACGAAATTTGTCCAATTCAAGAATATTAACAATAAGTATTATTAAAAAAGGTAGGCTAAAAATACTTACCTTTATTTGCTATTTTTTATTATTTTTTTTATTGCGATCTAATCATGGTAGAAAACAAAAAATTACGAAGCATAGTTCAGAAACAGGCACTGTCCCATTCAATAATATGTCCCACTCATAGTGCTCTCCTCCTATTTATTTGGCATGAAACCATAATCATTTTTATAATTCTTGATATAAATTAAATTTAAAATGCGTATCAAATTTTAAACAACTAACTGTGCACAAAGTAAGGATTTTTAGACTGAAAATTTTTAAATACCCACCAACCTTCCAGAAATTTCTGTCTGAAAATAGAGCCGCTCATATGAAGCAATATTTGCCTTATATGGAACATCAACGTAAATGAGTTTTTTCCAGGGACATTTTAAGGGGTGCGTGTGGGTGTCTCACCACCCCTTCGAAATTTTCAGGAGATTTTTTTTGTGGTCGGCAAACTTTAAACAAGTGAGTTTTTTTAGCCATCAGCGAGGTCATCACTTCGGTTCAGTAAGCGGTAAATTTTAGGTGAGTCGGTAAATTTTGGGTGAGTCGGAAAATTTCTAAAGCTGATGAACTTTTTTTAATTATTTTTTTCGGGAACAAAATTGAGTTCATCAGTCTGCAAATGAAAAAAAAAACTAAAAAAAAAGTTCGAAAAAAAGTTAAAACACTATTTTTTTTAAATGTGTGAACTAACGAAACTCAGGCAGCTACTCGGGCAGCTAAAAAAATGATACCTATTAAGATTATTTTTGGAAATTTTAGGTCATTACATGAAACTATCAATTGTGAAGAATATACACTATAGAAGCATTATAAAGCTTGAGGCTTTGTAAACATATTAAATTTTATTCATTTTCGTATACTTTCTATATGCAACATTGATTGCAGCGCATTCACCAAATTATTCCAAGAAAAGTTATATAAAAAATGATGGCAGCAGTAAATACTTTTAAACGTGCCTTCTTTCTTGGATTTTTAATAATAATTAACCTATCATCTTACATGCAGGTAAAAATTTTTAACCATTAATATAATGAATGTTTTTGCATTAGAATTCGTCGTCAATATCATCATTGTGTCACATATGTGACTATATGACATTTTTAAATAACTAATTACTTAAGAGCTATAGCTTAAAGCTATAGCTTTAAACTAGCCCAACAGGCTAAATATAATTATATTATAAATAATAATTAAGCTTAATATAATTATTATATAATTTATAAACCACTGTTAATGCTTGTTTACTTGATAATCAATTAAAATACACTGCTTTCCCATTTTTTACATTTCCCAAACCTTCTAGGGTGGAGTTGTATTTTTATTATTACAATCTAGAACGTTTTTATTATCAGATTTAATTTCTGCAACCTTAAAAACCCACACATACCAATTTTCACGAAATTTTCCCCCCGCTACACAGGGGACTTTTAAAATGCGAAAGAAAAATTAACTCATTCGTTAATGACCACGGTAAAACAACTAAAAAAAACTTCGCGCCGAATCTGAGTTGATGTCCATTGGTGTCTAGTTTTATGGCTGGCCGAGTGGCTGCCAGAATAAATTTAATTTTCTATTTAAGATTGACTATAGTTTGACTCACGGATCTGTGGATACGGGAACTATGTTTGGAACGTGTGTGCAAGTGGGAGGCCCATTGTATGCACGCACGCCTTATAACGCTCTTAATGGAAAAAAGAGAGCGCGAATGATTCCTCCCCCTTTCGTCTGAGACTTTTTTTCATGCGGAGAACTATATCTTTGGACTTTTTTTAAAATTAAAATTTTAAAATTAAAAAAAAAACAAATAATTTTTGAAAAACAAGAAGTAGATCTACTTCTATAGAAAGAACAAGAAAATTACTTAAAAAGGAAAACGTTTTCCTTTTTTACTAAGTAGGTACAACCACTAAACAAAATAACCTTACGAGAATCTTACCGCAAGCTTTCTTTGGGGTCTGTAAGTTAGGAAGAAAGTTTACAGTAAGCTTGCAATAAGCTTGTACGGACCTTGTAAAAGACTTTTTAAAGCTTGCATCTGTAAGTTTTGTAAGTTTCGTAAGGTTCAGGCAAGCTTGAGGTAATGTTTAGAGTAAGCTTACCAGACGGTTAACCTTCTTAATTATCATAAGCTTATTTAAAGTTTAATAAACAGGATAAAAAAAAAATGAACAGCCGATTTTTCATCGTTTTTTAATAGTTTGGGTCTAATAATTTATATATATCTCCAATTAATAGTGATTTATGGTATGAAAAAGGAAACTAGGATTTTGCCTATGCGAAAATTAAAGCCCTTGCTGGAGGCGGAGTGGGTTAATTTTAAAGAGGACAATATTAAAATATAAGATCCTATGACAGGATTTCATAGAAAATTTCTTGCCATTACTCCCTCCACATATCTGTTCTTGTCCAGTGAAAGGAGTTTTCCACAGGCATGGAGAATTCTTACTAATCCGATTATATAAATCAAATTAGCAGACTAACTAGCGACTTAACAGTACTGTTCAGTTTGCGTAATTCCAGAAAAAGTCATCAATTTTTAATCAGTATATAAACTTTTTTTAGTGGTAGAGTATGTGGCGCCACCTACCCACTGAACAAAACTAACTTACAAGAAGTTTTCCTCAAGCTTTTTGTGAAAAATTATTGTATTTACATCATTTGCCCCCTTGCCCCATCCCAATGTTTACCAAAAACAATCCCGAGCGAGAACATTTGGTAACATACCTGTATGCCAAATTTCAAGGCTCTAGCTTAAATCGTTCTTAAGTTATCGTGGATACCAGATGTCCCGGACAGAACGACCAATCGATCGACAATTTTTTTTTGCTTGAAATGGATTTATATCGACATAAAACATAAAACGCAAAAATACGCAAAAAAAAAATTTGAAATTTTTTTTCACGAATACATGCTTTGGGAACGTTCAAGTATTACGTAACGCAAATTTTGAGCATTTTGGACTTTTTAAGTCTTAAGGGACTGCCTCCTAGAAGAAATTCAGGTGTACATATTTTTCGCCCCTCAATTTTAGGTATCAAAATTCAATGGTTGAATAAAAAAAAAACCATTTTAAAAAATGTTTTTTAATTGTGTATATAATAAATTTTAACAAGTCTAATTCAAATATAATCTCAAATAAAAATAATAAAAAAAAATAAACAAAACAACAATTTCCTAATATTACAACAGGCCTGTAATAATATAATTTATATATTTGTTTTATCTACAACGTGGATATAAAAGTTTGGATTTTCTATATCATTTAAAGCTTTAAAATCTCCATATATGGTATATCTGGAATTTTCTCCAAATGTTTCGTGTAACATGTCTTTGAATGTCTCCAATTTATAGGGATAGTAGGAAAGACGAAATTCACTAAAATTATTAAAACAAAATGGTTAAAAACTATTAGTTATACACTTCGCGCAAAAATTAAGGGAGCAGAAAAAAAATCCGAATTTTTCGGTGATTTTTGACGAGCTGTATCTCAGTAAAAAATGGTGATAGAGACTTTTAAAAAGAGGCATTTTGTAGCTCTAAGATTCTTGTTTTCCGATTTTTTAGCCAAAAATTTTCTGAGCTAAAGTTCCAACGCAATTCAAAGAAATAGCGCCAAAAACTTTTTCAAAATTTTCAGTAATTTTTTTCTTGCTCCACGGGCCCTGAAAATTTTTTTTTGATTAAGCGATCATATGGACCAGATAGCCTATTTATTCAGTTTCAATTTAACGTTTGGCGATTTTTAATGAAAAAGGATCCTTTTGTCCTTAATTAAGGATATCTCAGCAATCTATGGCCATACAGAAAATTGATGGGCAGTTTTGAAAACTGAAATAAATTTTCAACAAGATTATGCCATGGTTTCAAAAAAAAATAAATTTTTTTATCCTTCACATTCACTTCAAAAGTATCGAAAAAAGTCCCTTTTTCCCTTTCTTTGGTTAATCAAGCATATCTTTGCTAATTTTTAAGGAACCGCTAATGTTGTCAGCACATTTTTTACCTCGTCATACCCCCAACAGCCATGTAAAATAATAAATCGATACATTAAACGGTTTTTCTAGACCGATCGATCAAAATTAAAGAAAAAAATTAAAGGAGCAAAAATGTTGTTTCTTAAACAATGTGTAATCTGTTCAAAATGGAAAAATTGTTTTTCACGACTTTTTTGACAATCCTTTTTCATTAAAAATCGGATATCTCCGTGAGGAATTGGCGTAGAGAAAATCGCCAAAGGTCAAATTAAAGCTGAATAAACAGGCAATCTGGTCCATATGATCGCTTAATCAAAAAAAATTTCCGAGCCCGTGGAGCAAGAAAAAATTTACTGAAAATTTTGAAAAATTTTTTTTCGCGCTTTTTATTCGAATTGCGTTGGAAGCGTTGCTCAGAAAATTTTTTGGCTAAAAAATCGGAAAGCTAGAATCTTAGAGCTACAAAATGCTTTTTTTAAAAAGTCTCTAAGACCATTTTTCACTGAGATACAGCTCGTCAAAAATCACCGAAAAATTTAGAATTTTTTTCTGCTCCCTTAATTTTTGCGCGAAGTGTAGTACACTGTAAAAAATGGGTATAAAATGGAGCTCTCTACAACTAGAATTATGAAACAAAAGACGTCTACCCTATCTCTATCTCATTTGTGCTACACTTTCCAGCCTACCAAATAAATACTGTATTTGTTTTTCATACAAAAAATACAGTATTTATTTGGTTGGCCGGAAAGTGTAGCAGTGAGCGGCACGAACGAACATAGCTAATGTGAATCTGTAGAATTAGATAATTCTACTAAAATTTAGATGGCGCCAGTAATTTCTTTAATATAGTTACACTTTTCGCCCGGCCAAGTAAATATTGTATTTGTTCAACAAAGAACAAATACAGAATTTGTTTGGTTGGGTGGAAGTGGGATTGTATGTATGTATTCTATCCTTTTTGGGTAGAACTTAAGTCCCTGTCTAATCTAACGGGAGAAATCTCCATTAGAGAGTAATATTGTATTACTCTCTGATTAATAGGTATTCGATCATTAATTTTGGACGGTGATTCCACATCAAAAAATATGAAAAAAAAATCCTCTAAAGGTTGGTCCGGAAACGATCCTTAAGAGAGGTACGGCCCTTCTAAGGGTGCGTCTTGAGAAGAGTTTTTATTTAATATCTCTTAACACCTATAAACCACAGTAACGAATTTTTTCACATGCCGTAACATTGATAAATTTTATGTAGCATTAAATTTTTTATTGGCGCATTTTTTAATTTATATTTTAGGTAGTGGACTACCGCGTCGTACTTGATGAGTTTACTACCCAAAATAGCGTGAGTTCGATTCTCACCGGCGCCGATTTGCTTTTTTCAGTTAATTAATAACTGAAATTTGGCGAAGGAGTAGGTGAAGAGGACACTCCCTATAAATTGGTTCGAAAGTCAATTAAAGCCAGTGGTTCCCTCTACTACTAGCCCACATAAGTCCTGGACTGGCTTAATTAAGTAGAATAGTACGAGGTTAAACAAAAATATAATGTAATATTTTTGATAATCAGAACGTGAAAGATGTTTAAATTGCAATTTTCTCGAAAACCGTTGGCCCTATAGTACATATTACATAAATGGTACCTTTTTTATGTATTTTTAAGTAAGAAAACATATTTTATTGAAGAAATGTAAAAAAGCTAAAAATAAAAAAGTTTGGGACAAAAAAGAGGGAAAGCTCCCCCATTTTCCACGCCTCTGGTTAAAGTTACCAAATTTAAATTACATGGAATGTTTGTCTTTATTACTAAGGGCATGTACAAACATCCTATGTAATTTTTATTTGGTAACTTAACCAGAGGCGTGCAAAATTGGGAGGCTTTGCCTCTTTTTTGTCCAAAAGTTTTTGTTTTTAGCTTTTTTGACATTTTTTCAGTAAAATATGTTTCCTTGCTTAAAAATACATAAAAAAGATACTATTCATGTAATACCGTAGGGCCAACGGTTTTCGATAAAATTACAATTTAAACATCTTTCACGTTCTGAGTATCAAAAATAAAAACTAAAAGATGCGCCAATAAAAAATTTAATTCTGCAGTGTGATTTTACATCAGAAACTATAACATAAAGTTTTTATTCACAAATGCCCACAATTGTAAGTGAGCTTAAGGAAGCTTCTATAAAAAAAATTAAAAACCCTGAAAGTATGCAACCCGCTTTACTGTCTATTGTTATATCATATATCAAAAAAAAGCTTATTTCAATAGTTTTTCACTGATATGCTATACAAGGGTATTTTAATAAGTTTTCAATGCAAAAGAATAATGAACATGTTAGGTGCACCTACAAAATATCCAAAAACAGACGTTTTTCGGTATTACTCAAAAAAAATTACATCGATATTTTTAATTTATTATTTCTTTTACACGTATTTGATCCCATGACAATAACTGACATGAATTTTGGATGGAGGTGAACATTTTAAATAAACATGTTTTGGACCCGCCGTGCGGGTTAAGATTAAATTGTAAAATTCATATAATACAAATAATTTTTTTTACTGTTTTATAAGAAATTTAACTAAATCATTAAATTAGAGTTTTATCCTAAAATCAAGTTTTTAAGTAACAATATTATTTTAAAATTGAGGAGCATTATTTCAAAACGTAACAAATCCTTAACACGTATAATATCCAATATTATTGGATTTGTTAACTTTTGAAATAATGCTCCTCAATTACGGTATGAAATTGCGCAAAGTATGCAGTTTTAAACCAAAAATATAAATTTTACTGCAAAATTTTAATTTTACAATTTCTTTTAAAATTGTGGTACCGATAGCCAATACCTGCGTTAATTACAACACTTGTTATGGAATGTTCATTTTATAATTGGATTTAAAATGAAGCCATACTGTCACTGAATTTTTGTCTACATTATAAAACATTTGTAGAAAGTAACTTTTTCTTACCTTCGTGAATTTTCTATGATTTTGTCTTTCTTAGATGGAGTGGATGTATCAATAATATAGTCTAAGGCAACCAAGGTTGGTTTACAACTGGTGTATAATACTGACGTCTTAATGTCTATGGTATGAGTACTCTAAAAATAAAATATAATGTTTTAGTACCTACTCTAAAAAAACATTTATAATGATTTTTGTACTATCCAAATAAATAAATCTAATTTAATATCATTAAAACCAAGTGACTGTTAACTTTATATATGTAACAACAAAAGCTCAAAGTTTGGTTAATCCTAGGACTGACGTGTTAAACTTAGGATTTACCAATTAGAGTGATAAAACTACGAAAAAATGTTTTATCTGTATAATTTTGGACAGTTTTTGATGGTCATGTTTATTAACTACGTACAGAAAAAGAAAACAAAAACTACAAATAGTAGATTTTTTATTTAACACAATATTATATTTTACATATTATTCAAGTAAAGTTATTAATCATTCAACATAGTAGTTATGTTTATTGTAAATTTATAAAAGCTTAGTACATGATAAATTTCCATGACATTTTGAATTGCATATATGCTGTTATAACTATAGTTTTCCGGATGATCTACATAAACATCTCTTGGTAGAACATTTTCGAGTACAGTTACATCTTTGGAAGCATTGTCTGCCAGATAAACATATTTTTCGCACTACTCTCCTTACACTTATTTTATTAGCAGAAACGTCCGCGGAAGTGATAAAATTCCGGCAAACTATGCAATTAAAAATGTCATAGGCATTTACCATGTACTAACAACAAAGAACTTTTACCTCAAGAAGTAATTTCAGACCAATGTTTATGAAGGTGTCATCTTTTGTTTGTTTATTTACTAACAGAAACGCGATACAGCTTTGTGGTGTAAAATGTAGATGTCGCTAGTAGACTTTCAGGCTACCTAGTAGCGATGTTGCGTAGTTTCCACCTTATCATGAATTCAAATCAGTATACTTAAATTAAAATTGTAAAAAACTTTATTGAGTATATTATTATTATGTTTAATAATATAGTATATTTAAATCTATTAAAATTAAACTACTAGTTCATATAAAACTCATACAGAACTAATGTTTCTTAAAATTTACAATAAAATATCCAAAGTATATGTTTCCAATCGGCAACACTGTACCCCTGTCAGTCATTTTACGACATTAGACTGTGAGTTTACACGTTCTTTCTTTCTACGCGTACTAAGTGTAAATAATTACATTACATTACATAAGTACTATATTGAATGATTCATAATTTTACTTGAATAATATGAAATAAAGAATCTACTTTTTGTAGTTTTTGTTTTCTTTTTCAGTACTTACTTAGTTAATAGATATAACCGTCAACAAGAACTTTTTTACAAACCAAAACTAGCTTTTTCCAATATGAAATGGAAAATCCTAAGATTGACCATTATGACGTGGTAGAAGTCCGAAATTATGTACTACATAACACATTTTCTCGTAGTTTTACCACATGTAATTGGTAAATCCTAGGTTTAACACGTCAATCCTAGGATTAACCAAACTTCGAGCTTTTACTGTAACAACAGCATATTCTCTTATAGTACCAGATATTATAATTTAATATTAAACCCAAAAGATTTATTTATATGATTATTTTTTGTAGCATATTGCTGTAAAACAACTATTGTGACATATTGCATAACTAGTTTGACATAATTTTAATACTTACATTATAATAAACTGATTTAGCTGCTGTACTTCCAGTATTCATGATATTATCATAATTTCTATGATCAATTAAAAGAAGACCTCCAGGTTTAACACATTTTTCAAAATTCCTTAGGGCTTGTCTAAAAATATACATATCATTTTGTTTGCAACGAAAGTGAGCCAATCTGTATTTTCTATCTCTTTCAATTAAATTGTCATTTGACATATACAGGGTGATCAATAACTGGCATGCCAAAAAGTCCAAAAAGTCCAAAAATATTACAAAAAGTTCCTATAAAGGTTGATCCGCAAATGAGCTCAAGGGAGCTACGCCCCTTTAAAATTGTAATAAAAATAAGGTTTTTAATTAATAACTCTAGTACCCTTTAAGCTAGAGTGACGAGCTTTTGCATGTATACTAGTATCAATAAGGGCAATAAGTTTATGTTAATTTATTTTTTTGAATTTGTCCAGAGGCGTCCCTAGACGGAAAAATGTATTAGGCTTAACACATTTTTGCCCGAAACTTTTTTATTTTTACTTTTTTTTGGATTTTTTGTGAAAAATATGCATTCCCTGAGTAAAAATGCATAAAAAATGTCATATAGTCATACTGTAGGAGCAACCGTTTAAAAAAAGCAATTAAGAGGAAGTAACATTTAGTGCCACCAAAAACGTTACTTTTTAAAAGCCTTACTTCTTTAATATTAAATTTAGGTGTTTTGGTAAAGAATACTATTTTGCTCAGTTTTAAATGAAGAATCACCCTGCAGCATTAAAATTTTATTGATGCTTTCTTTTGTTCCCCATTCAATATGTCATCTTCGAATGGCCGTAGCTCCCTTAGGGCTCATTCCGGACCAACCTTCATAGAAACTTTTTTTCATATTTTTGGATGTAGAATCAACTCTCAAATTTTGGCATGGCAGTTACTGATCACCCTGTATGTGTCCTATGAAAATGTGATAGAAAGAGAAATTGAACAGAGTTTATATTTTCTTATAAAATATCCACAATATCAATAATATTTATAATTCAATTAATTTAATTAATAAAATCGTTAGTTAATAATTGGCCTGACTCAGATATCAATAAACTATTAATTAAATAATATTTATATTATAGATCTATTATAAATCTATTTAAAACTATTTAATTTAAATTTTGAAAAAATATTTGTTTAATTCATTAAGCCAATTCTGAGGGCAGAGGGTAGCCATGTGGGCCCTCCTCCGCTACATTAAAAAATTGATCAATTAAAGGAATATTTGTCGTTAAAGCCTAACATTAAAATAACCTTTGTTTAACTTTTATATTAACCCTAAAGTTAGCAAAACCGTATAACCTTAAAGTTAGGAAAACCGTTTCCCGAAAACGTCATTCTAACGTTAGACCCTAACATCTAACATTCAAATCACAGTAATCTAACGTTAGGTCAACTAGTTCTTACGTTATTTTTTAACCAAGTTAGGAAATAGTAGACACCCTGTATAGTTTCCTTACTTTTGTTCTCTTTGATCGCCATAAGAATCGAGAAGATGAGCAAATGAGTTACCCAAGCAAATCACAGCATCGAATCCTTCGCCAACTAGATCTTGAATATCATCATAAAGAGTAAGCCAATTCGCTTCTTCAATTACTAAAATGAAAAATAACTTTTATCCAACACCTTCATAGAAATACTTGTTTTGAGCACTATTTTAAATGTCAAATGTGAGTTTTTTCCACTAGTGACTAAAAAATTTTTCACCCACTCTTTTACATACAGCTTTTGATCTCACCCAAAATTAGTTACATACCCTATTAATTATTATAACTATTCTATAAATAGAAGCACGTTAACTAAACCATAAAAATTAAAGAAAACCCCAAACTATTCTTTAGTTTTTGAATAAAATACTGGTTTTATTAAAAATTCTGTCATCACCGCGTCCATTTTGGCGTTTGTAAGAAATGTAAAACTAGAAATTGTTTATTTTTAATAGGCATACTTAGGCCATGGCTACCTATTATTTTAGTATTAAGAATCAGAATCAGAATCAGTCCAGCTGATATTCTTTGCGTGGATAAAATGCTACTTAATACACTAGTTAAGAAAATAACTATTACAAGTAAGTTTTACACAGATATATTATTATTCATGATAAGTACTAAATATTTTAACGGTTTCTGATAATAATTATTATCGTAAGCATGTTTAAATGACCTTTTTGTTGCTTTAAAAACACAAGTATAAATTTTAATCATTTAAATTACGTCATCGATAAATTGACAAAATAATTTAAATATGTTTGTTTTTGTTTTTTTTTTATTTAGAAAAATAAACTCTTATTAAAATAACACTGTGCGACAAAATCGAGGTTGATCTTTTAGGCAAGAGATCTGTCAGCGTCATTCGAAAATATAGGTATAATATAGTCAAGTCCCCAAGGGGTATCGCTACTTTAGGTCATTTAATTGATTTTTTTTTTAATTTAAAGTTATCACCTCACGCTAATATACAAGACCCATCTTTCAAGCTAGAGTTTCATAACTTTGGGAGGTGAATTCCTATCAAAACGCATCATCGCCGATATCGTAGCTGATATAACCAGAATACTAATACCCATCAAACATTGGTTCATTGGGCACCCGTTGGCAAACCCACATTGGGCCACATCAGCCGCCCTAAGGCCGCACCCAGTCAACACAAATACATGGCAGGAACATAGCAGATACATAACCACTGTTCTATGTGATGTTGCAGACATGTAATTTTTATAGTCCATGTATAGTCCTTGGACTTTAACAATTCCGCCTCAAGTTATGTATCAGCTACATAACATGCTACATATCAGATACATACTAGGTACATAACAATAAAATTAGGCGTTTCCGAATTTTACTTGTTATGGAGTGCATCATAGATTTAGACATGGTGAACATTTTTACGTCTTTTTGATAAACCTAATAATTAAAGTATATAAATATCTTTATATGTAGCATCCATCAGGCAAAATTCTTATACGATGTGCATTTTTACTGTGAAAGCAAACTTTCTACCAGGCTTAAAAATCATGGGCCACATAAAAAGCCAATTTTTAGAGAAAAAAATAGCAAATAATCATTTAAAAAAAATATATATATTTTAATTTTTTGTCTAAAATTATCTAAAATCGGTTTAGTTGTCTAAAAATACATGCGTTTCTACTACTTAAGGGTAAAACTTTTATTATTAACAACAATTTTAAGAATATTAGTGATTCTAACCTATAAAAATTAAAATAATATAGACGCCATATTTAGTATTGAATTCATAACATTTTATATATCGTGTATGTTCTCGTACCATATATATGATACATAACATGCAATATTGCATGTTATGTATCATACATATGTATGTTACATCTTAAGTAATATGGCACATGTAACGTAAAAAATCTTTCTGTTATAGGGCATGTTATGTAGCATACATATGTATGTTATGTCTCATGTAATATGGCACATGTTACCTAAAAAATCTTTCTTTACCATGTTGCATCCATATATGTGCGGACTGGGCATACGACGGTCCAATGTTGGCAAAACTGCACTGGTCTCAGATTGGCCGTCTGAAGGTCAAATGGCCAATCTAAGGTCGCAGTTTTGTGAACCTTGGCCAAATTTCCAACTTGAAAAATAAAAAAAACTTTAGTTGGCCTTCGGGCAGCCAATATAGGACCAATGCAGTTTTTCCAACATTGACCCGTCGTAACCGGCCTTAAGGCGGTTGGTGTCTCCTCAGTATATAGGCCCAATGTAGGAAACATTGGCACGCCAATGTTTGGCCAACGGGCGGCCAATGAACCAATGTTTGCTGGGTTTGTTGACGCTGTTTTGCCTCTTAGGTCTCGAGTTCGGATGTTATTCCATGACCACTTATTTTTGTTTTTTTTTCAACATTTAGTTTATCTTGCGTTTTAAAAAATTTTAACTTAATTATTTAAGTTTAATTACACTAGGCAACACGGTTTCTTGCCCTGATTGGAGTCATATGTTTTTTAACTAATTTTGGGTCACTGAGGCCGCATCTGGCCTCACAATATTTCTATTACCTCAAGTGTCTGAGAAAAATGAGATAAAAGTGGTAAAACATAATTATTTTAACCCTCTTTTGTTCTAAAAGTATTTTGAGGGCAAATTTGGATTGAGCGAAATATATTTTTTGCGCTTGGGAAAAAAGAAGAACAGATACGGATTCTATGCCCTTGAGTTAGTAAGAAAAAATTACTTTCAGATCAGGGCAAAAAAAAGGCGTGATTTGTTGCCTAGTGTTATTTGGTAAACTGCAATATACCATCCACTGTGAAGAGTATATAACTAAATGCGCAGCATTACATATCTTTACGGCTTTTTTACATCGGCACTTAGTGCTACTAAGAGTGCCGATGTATTGAAATCTTCGCCCAAAAGTCAAAAACTTTGACCATGTTTTTTTCACATTTCTCGATGTTTTAGACCTTTTATTTCTGAGTCGAAATCAGTGGAAACAAATTTTTCGTCCGTCTCTCTGTCTGTAAACTCGATAACTCCATTTCTAAATAAGATATCGACAAGCGGTTTTTTCCATATTGTTTCTTATCGTATTTTGAAGAGCTGATTAGATTTTGGGGGTAAACGATTGGGGGCAAGGGGGTTAGAATGGGGTAAAACTCCTATTTTTAGCGTTTTTTGGTTATAATTAAGGCAATTTTTATTCTATTTTATTAATTTAGTACATATATGAAAGATAATTTTAAATTGATCAAAAAATGTTAGAAACTATTTTTTCCTAAAATGCATTGTTTTCGAGAATTGGCGTTTAAAGCAGTAAAAAAAATATATTTTAAATGAAAGCTGTTTTTAAGCCCTATAAAAAATGTTATATGCAGTTTTTTGCTAGAATATAAAGTTTTGGAGATACAGACTTTCAAACTTTCATAAATTATGCAGGTGTATTAATGGTTGCCTATTCACGTGATACACAACTTTCCTTTTCATAACGTTTCAAATTAGTGCCTAGTACCGATGATTTGACAAGGTGCTTGCAACTGTTCAGCTGGTTTATAATAAATTTTAAAAATACTTACTCCACTTATCAAAAGCGGCTTCTTTTCTTCTATTCCATCGAGCTTTTAAAGCATGTTTTAACATTTTGTCTGAAGCATCTACTGAAACAACTTGGAACCCTTCTTCCAATAGCAAGATAGAATCAATCCTACAAAAACATTTTTTTATATTTAAATTAGGCAAAAATGTAAAAAATGTTGCTACATTATTATTGTATTAGCATTTTCTTATGAATAAAATATGGAACGAGACATAATCAGAAAATTTGATCAGAGAGAAGAAAATCAAGAGCATTTTGCATTTTTGGATTTAAGTAGGAATAGATGATATCCGCGCCGATTCAGGCAGGGCTTGGGTCACGGATTTGGCAGATTATTTTTTTATGTGTAGCACACCGATGTTAGAGAAAAACCTCCACGGCATTTTTTTCAAAATTGCCCCGTTTAGATAATATGATTTTTTTTATTTTTTTCAAAAATTTTAAATTTCTCGAAAATGTGACATTGACGTGCAATAACTCAAAAACTATTTAACATAGAGAACTTCGGTTTTCGCCGTTAAAAAAATCATATTTTTTTCTAGCTAAATTTTATCAAATTAGTTTTGACAGTTTTTTGTTTTTTCAAGATGGCGGCGAAAATTTTTAAGGCCTCTAAAACTCCGTTTTTTATTTTTTTGAAAACTTCAGGATCAACTACTGATTATGTGTACTTTAAAATAAAAAAAATCAAAAAATAGCACTGTTTTGTCATTTTTTTGCTAGAACGAATAATATGGCCAAAAAACGAAATTTTACCAACTTTTTTGAACTTTATTCGCAGTAGGCGTGGAAAATTCTCGTAACTGGCTAAATATTTTATGTGATAGTGAGCACGGTCTATTAATATACCCGGCAAAGACTGACATGTTCTTGTTTACCACAAGAAGAAACAAAGAGGGATTCAGGGCACTATGTAATATTATTTTCCTACGTCCTAATTAGTAGCTACAGTACCTATGGGCACTATACATTTGGACTTTTTGAAAGGAGCTAAAAAATTCGGTTTTTATTTAATAACTCAGAAACCCTTTGAGATATACCAACGGGGTTATGCATGTAAATATCTTAATAAGATCCATCTTTTTATGTTATGATCATGTTCTATTTTAACCATGGGTGAACGAAACGGACTGTTATTTTATTTTTGGAATGTGATTTTCTACTAAAATGTTGAAAACGAAAATTTTAATGCTGCAGGGTTATTCTATATCAAAAACTAAAAAAAAAAGTTTCTATACATATAGGTCGAAAAATCGCTTTTAAAGCTATAGCTTTAAAAGCGATATACTATGGCACTTTAAAATTGGAGCATTTTTAGGAGACCAGGATTGATTTTTGGATGTACCTGTATATGAAGGGTTTTTCCTAGTTTTTGATGTATGTAAAATAAGCAAAATTCACACTTCATACCCCGGTTCTCGCTTTATTAAAGGAGGGCTTTTAGGGGGGTTAACCAGAAGGAAAAAATTGTACGAATCTTCCGAAGCCGAGAATAGGCGTTTGAGTAAATTAATATTTTGTTTACATAATACTTGAAAGTTCCCTAGCGGGGCATTGTTTGCATTGTTCGTAATTTTCTTCTTCCAAATTTCGTTAACATACCCTGTTCCACAAGCAACATCAAGAATCCTTTTGCATCCCTTTTGTTTTAAAAGGTTAAACAAGAAATCCTTATAGTTTTGTGTTCTGGAGTTCTTATCTCCAATAAAAATTTCCCACACTTTTGCTGCCCTGCCATCAGCATACTGATCTCTAACTCCTTCTGAGGCAGCTCCCAAGGAACGTGTGTGAAATACTCCATCTGCCATTTTGAGTTTCTAGAAAAAATAATGTTTTGCAAAAAAATATTATGTATCCTGAAGTAATAGTCCGGGAGCCCACACCCAGTAGAATTTTTTTAATTACCTTAACTTTCAGACTTTGTATATTTGTTCTTTATGTCCAGTCAAACAGCTTCTTACATAAGAAAATTCTCGGTAGTGGGGCGTTTTTTTAACTTAACTTTAGGGCGTCCGACAACGGTATTGCCCGAAAATTTTTGTCGGACAAGGTTACCACTTGATTTTAAATATTTTTATTAAACGATCCTGAAAAATCAGCTGTGAGGTGCTAAATGTTATGACGTCATAACTAACCTAACATAGTTAAACATTTGGTCTCTGGACCACCATGAGACACCATGAGACACCATGAGACACGTGTCGTACGATACCGAAAAATATTTTTGGACATATTGTTTATTTAACGTAACATAATTGCCCAAAATTTATTTTACCGATATATTTTTAATAACAACTGAAATAATTAGGGTTGAATTTTTAAGTCTCATGGTGGCCCACCTTCCCCTACCCCTCGTTTGAAGCTTTATCCGTTTGTCCGTGAAAATTTGTAAAAGTATATTTTTACCCCAACCAAAATTTTGATAGCCAAAATTTGTCCGTGGAAATTTGTACAAGTAAAAAAAAATTTTTACCTCTAACCAAAATTTTGATGACTAAAAAAAAAGGTCCTCACCTTTTTGTGAAAAATTAGTTGAAGCTATATAAACTGAATAGAATGAGAGAGAATCTATTGGTCGTCCTATAAAAAATTTCAGATTCAAACGGATAAAAAATAAAATATTTTTAACCCGTTTGAATTGGTTTGAATTATTTCTATTTGCAGCAAATTATCAATATTAATCCGTTTCAATTCGTTTCAATTAGTTAACCTGTTTTAATTTGCATTTGCTATATAAATTTAATTAGTTTTAATTTGCATATGCGGAATATCATTTTTTAATTCTTTTCTATTTGCACATGCGTAAAATATTTTAATGCGTTTCCGAGTTCGTTTCTATTTACATATGCCGAATATCATTTTTAATTAGTTACTATTTGCAAATGCGTAACATGTTTTAATTCGTTTCTATTCGCATATGCGGAATATTATTTTCAATTAGCAACTATTTGCAAATGCGTATCTGATTTAATTCGTTTGAACCTGTTTGAATCCGTTTTTGCGAATTGAAAAGTAATTTTTAATACGGATCGACCGATATGGATTTTTTTGGAGATACCGTCCGATACCGATATGGACGTTGCCGATAAAGCGATATGCCGATATATATCGACATAGGGGACATATAGATAGGTATTAGGTAGAATCAGAATTCGGTGACAGAACCCAGACACCTTTCCAGCTGTTGACCTGTGTTATTAAAGTTTTCTCTAAGTAATGTTACTTTTTATAATATAAATTATACTATTATTTAAATTTTCTTCAAAATATACTAATTTTTATAATATAAATTATATATTACGTTCTTAGAACCTCGTTCTTTATTAAAAATATAAAAATTCAATTTTTTTGTTGCCGATATGCCGATATGGAGTTTCATATCGGCCGATAACCGATATAGGGAATTTTTGCCGATATTGCCGATATCATATCGGTATCGGTCGATCCCTAATTTTCAATTAGCATTTGCGAATTGATACGGATTAAAACAGATTAAAAATAAAATATTTTTTAATCCGTTTTAATTTCCAAATGCGATTCAAAAAACGGATTCAGACAGTTAGATTTTATTTTCAATCTGCTTGAATCCGAAATTTTTTAAAGGGCCGTGTTTGCACTTGATATCTAAAATTTAGTTTTGTTATTATCAATATTCAGATAAGTGAATCTAAAACATTAAGATATATTTATAAAAAAAAAAACATAATAAATTTCGAAAAACAAAATTATATATCATAATTAGATAAGAACAAGATAATTATAATTCATATAATAATAAATATAATAACATATTTAAGTATGATTGTTAAAATATTTTTTTTAAACAGTGCTCTCAAAATTTTTAACTTGATTTCATCATACTGAAGAAATTAAAAAATAGCAATAAAATTCTACGTTATCACGTTTCACAGAATCCTTAAAGATTAATAAATTATTAGCAGCTAGGCTTAATTAATCTTTTTTAAGTCCTAATGTTAAAGATTAGGTCGTGGTTAGCATTAGGCTTAATATCCCTGTTAATCCCAGGATTAACACGGGTAGCCTTGTGGCGATCGTAACGATCTTCGCGATAATCCTTATACTGGATAAACTTAAGCTTTTAAGCTTTGTAAGGATATAATTAATTTTAATTTGAAATTTTCATTATGTCGTTTAGAGCAGTTTAACAGGTTTTCTAAAGTAGAATTGGTACAAGATTTAGATTGTTTAAATATATGAAATTGCTTACCTTATACTTAACACCACTGATATACACAACACAATATTACATTTTTAAAATATTTTGTTTTATATGATGATATACGGGTTATAAACAGGACCGGATTAATCAATTTAAATTAAACGCATTTCATCATATTTTACTGGCAGCAAAATCTGTTTAAATGGATTTTGCTTTCAGTATGTAATTTACTACACACTGATAAAGTTGAGTCACGTTGCTTTGGAAAAAAGTTCAAAATTACCCAATTTTTCTATCAAAAATTTGTTTAGCGACTTCGATCATTTTAAGATGCGATCTGTGCGTTTTTGGGAAAAACGATTTTCATTTGTTTGAACAAAAAAAATATGAGATATTCAATAATTATATAATTAAAAAATGAAATTGGCCTCAAAAACTAGAATTTTTATTATATCAAAATATTAATAAAAAATGAAAAACAACAAAAAAAGTAAAAAAATTGAGAAAAACTGCAAAAAAAAATAACTTATTTGTTATATTTTTTAAGCAAAAAATAAAAAAATAAAGTATTTTAAGTGACAACCTGTGCCAACATAAATTTCTAGAAAGAACAAAATTCCCTTATCGTGACTTTGGAAATATTACGCACGCTGTAAGTAAACGCTTGTTTACAAAATAAAAAGGAGTGCAGAAATTTCTTAAGTAAGACAAACGCGTGTTGGACTCAGTCAGGCGCAGATTCAGAAATATGCAGGCTTGCACAATAGGGCATTTAAAAAAAAAAACACGATTTTTAAAAAATTTTAAGTCCCCTCCTCATGTCCACATGATTTTTTTATGGTTTCCACATGTGAAAACCATAAAAAAAATCTGTGCAAAATTTCAGCTTAAAAAAAAATTAATAAGTATCCACCCCAACTTATTTGAAAACAATCCACAAGCAAAAAAAAATTGAAAATTTTTGCACAAATACAAGGCTTTTCCAAAATTTTGAAAATTTTCAAAATGGGAAAGCAAAAAGAAAAAAATAGTACGGTCCTATCTTTTTTAAACTACTTTATCAATTTTAAGTTATGATAATATATCTAAGCAAAATTATTTTAAATTAAAGTTTTTAATTGTGCTTTAAGTTCAGGATACTCGTTTTTATTTAATATATGTTATTTATACCTATCTATAGTATAGTCCATATCGTGTAAAATACCTAAAAATAGGTCCGAGAACGACTATAAACTAAATAAATAAACAAACAAATAAATAAATTAATGAATAAATAAATAAATAAATAAATAAATAAATATGTGATAGTGATGCTTAAATCGTCTTCCCCCGTTACGCTTCGTTCACCGCAACTATACTTCGCCTTCCCTTATTGCGTTTCGTTCCCCGCGCGATATTTACTTTAAATATGAGTCACTATCACGTATTTTCGGACTGGACTATATAGGGTTATTCTTTTAAATGGTACAGTACCTTTATGTTTTTTATGTGATTATATAGAGATATGCTTTTTTCAGCAAAGTTTTTTCTAAAAACATAAACTACATGTTGATGTAAATTTCTAACCTCTGGCACTTCCGGTTTCACCGGAAATATCCCTTAGTTTTTTTTTAAATGGGACCCTGTATATTTTAATAGTATTTGATTAAGGATACAATTTTGAGAAAAAAAAAACTCAAATATAACCACTACTTTAAAATTAATAGTTTTGAATATATTTAATAAAGTAATTAAAGTAATTATATTACGTAATATATACTTCTCCAGCATGTGTTTTTGTCAATCATACCCTTCTTATTTTGAAGGGGTAAGCATATTATTCTTCGAGAAATTTTGTATCTTAAAATATGTTTCAAAATACTGTGTAATTTACTTAACTCTGCCACTTCCGGTTTTGCTGGAAAAAACTCTCATCATCATCAATAGTTTGTTTGGGTCTTTAAGAGACAGGCGCAGCCTATGGCTCATTTATCTAAAAAAATACTTAATCTGAATTGAAATTTGGGGCAGTGAGTCTATGCTCACTGATGCGAGTTGCATCTGTCATAATTTGGGGGTAGGCTGGAAAAAACTATAACTTTGAAATTTTAAATAGAATGACCCATCTTTTTTAGTACCATTAAATAGAGAATATAAATATAAAAATAAAGTTAAATATAACCACTAAATATAACCACTATTCTAAAATAAAAACCTTTCGAGTTAACAAAAACCGTTATTATAAATTTTATATTTAGGAGGCCATGGCTTAAATATTTAATTTATAAATGGTAAATTATCATATGAAATAAATATGCTATTGTGGCCACATTTTGGTGAAGGATTGACAGGTTAATCCCCACCAGGTATAATTTTGCACTTTTCATTTAAAACAAAGCTTTCTTTATAAATTTAATTAGATGATTTTAATATACTTTATTTTAAAAATCAATGCGAGTAAGGTTATTGTTCAATACTCGCAGGCTCTATTTTCTGCCTAGCTTAGTTTCATAAAATGTCATGGCCTTCTAGAATAATATGCAAAAACTATTGTTTTTTGAATAACTTAAAACGTATTAGTGTTGGAGTGGTAGTTATATTTAACTTTTGTTTTTTAAATTAAATTTTTCATCTTATGTTACTAAAATATATATGGGATCGTTAAGAAAATCAAAGTTAGAACATTTTTCGGTGAAACCGAAAGCGACATTAGGTAAATTATATCTAAAGATAAATAATTTCTACAATAAAACGTGTCTATATTTTTAAACAAAAATGAAGATCATGTATGTTGTTGATTTTTTTTAAATATCTCTTAAACTATTTATTTTAAAATAGTAGTTGTATTTACTTTTTTTTTGCAGAATTGTGTCCTTAATCAAACTAGACCAAAATATACAGGGTGTCTAATTTAAAAAAAAAACAAGTTGGTGTCATTTCCGGCTAAACCGGAAGTGTCAGTATTCAGAAAATTTCACCAACATGTAGATTATGTTCTTAGATTAAACTTTACTTAAAGAAGCATATCTCTATCTCCTCATATAAAAAAGATAAAGGTACTGTACCATTTAAAAGAATAACCCTGTATATTCTATCTAAGGGGCCATCCAGGGATGACGGGAGGGGAGTTAACCCACTCTCCACTTGGGAAAATTATGGAGTGGATAACTTTCTTTTTTTTGTCTTTTAAAACTTTTACCGTTGTGTAAAAGGTTGGTAAAAAGTTGTGAGAATCCAATCTTTAGTTGAAAAAGATACCACGCGGTACGGCAGAAAAAAAATTCTGGCATCGGACCAACTTTTTTTAACTAATTTTGGGTTGTAGTTTTTAAATATGTAATCAGATTTTTCGGGTCACGTCAGGATTTTTTTCTATATGCACTTAAAGTTGTCAATTTACTCTAGTTTACAAGTTTTTTTTTTGTTTGTTTTCTGGGGTAATTTGGTACGGAAAAATGAAAATGAAAAAAAAAAAAATTAAACAGGTTTTAAAAACATACTATAGTATTTTCAAAATAATTATAAAATGCTCGTAGAGGAACGTTCAAGTATTACGTAACGGAAATTGTACCAAAATTCATACACTTCATACCCCGGTTCCCGCGTCATTAAAGGCTGTAGAGATTTTATATTTTGGCTACCCCCCTAACACACCGCCTGTTAGGGATAGGCCTAGTAAGAGGGTTTTAAGCTATTCCAAAATATATTTACAAATCTTTGAAATAAAGTTTTAAAAAAATAAAACAAAAGGATTATACGAAAAATCTCGAGAAAAAAAAATATATAATACAATTTTTAACTCGATTTTTAAATATTTTACAAAAATAATATTTTTAATACTAATCACCCAAAATATCATCCAGCCATGTCTCGAGATCATTTTCGTCTTTTTTCTGAACGTTTTCATGCGCTTCGTGAATATTTTTTTCAATGCTTGGAACATGTTCTTGTATTTCGTCTTCTACAGATTCTACAAGGTTTCAATAAATTTTAATAATTTTTCAATAATTCAAATTTGAAAAGAAATGCTTACCTGAAGGATTTAAGACCAAATTACACAACGTTTCTGTAACTTTATTTTCAACAATTTTAATTTCATTACTGTAATGTTTGCTTACATATTGCTCATATGCAACCTTATTAACATCTGCTTCCTTCTTTAGATAGGTTTTCTCATAATCCTGAAAAATTAAATAAACTGAAAATGGCGCGGTTCTCGCGAAAAACTGCAGATAACTTTTGAGGTTTTGATTATTTTGTTGTTATTTTTATAATCATTTTACGGGTGAAAGCACCCGGGCAAAATCGACCGAAATATCAATTTTTTTTGCATTTTCGGATTTAAAATGTCATGGAATGTCGAGAAAATATGAAAAAAGTGGGTGTCTGTCTGTCTGTCTGTCTGTCTGTCTGTGTCTGTACGTAAACCTTATAACTTTTTAACGGAATGCCCGATTAAAAAAATTCACCAAACGATTGAGAACCTTTTCTATTTGTGTCACATCAAATATGGTTAACATTAGCGTAGGGTAAGGGGGAAAACGGACAAAAACTATAATTTTTAGCGATATATTACTTATTATTTATAGTACGACAAAAAAATTTACACATATAGAAATAATGTTTAATTTCTTATAAAAACATATGTGATCATTTTTATCGTAGGACTATTCGTTTCTGAGATATAGGCATTTTAATAAATTTTAATATATTTTTACATTTTTGTCAAATGTCAAACTTTGACACTAAAATCTCAATCATAGGTAAAACATTTCGACAAAAAAAAAAAACAATCCGATAAATCTACAAAGAAAAAAACAAAAGGGTATGGTCCAAAAATACAGAAGAATTTGTTAAAAACGAAAACAAGAAGTGTAGCCTAAGTCAGTTTGATACCTTATTTTATAAAGGTCTTCATTTTTCCACCCGTCTAGAAAAGGTACCCGTTCCATATTTTTGCATTTATTTTCGGTATGATATGAAGAAGTAACCTTCTAATTTAAATTTAATTGGGCATTCGCTTACAAAAAATATATACATTTTGCGCTCTTATGTTATTTTTCGTGGAAAACCAGTAATGACACGTTGTTATCTTATTAAATTGCTAAGGTCTTATTCTAACATAAATGGTAACGCCTATGGCCTAAGGCCTAGGCCATAACTATGGTCAATGGCCTATGGCCTACGGCATATGTCCTATTGCCTATGGCCCATATATACTATAGTAAAGCTTTTCGTGACAACTAATCGTGACAAAATTCATGGGTTTGGGCCACAGAACACTAGTTTGGGCCATAAGACATTTTCAATGTCAAAAACTACATCATAAACAAAATAATAGCCATTTTTTTGTCGGGTCACCGGAACTAACCAGGTTAGGCAAGGGGAAGCGACGGTTTGGACTTTTTTGGACTTTTGGACTTTTTTACGGTTTTTTACACCATAATTTACAGGCCTGTGGGAATTTTTCTCGATTCGTATGCAAAATGTAAAAAATAGAGTAGGTAAGGTATTTCAACTTTTATTTTTTAACTTCTAAGTGTTTGCTTATGTGGTTTAAAATTAAATTCTTATATAAAAAAGTATTTAAACTTATCATTGTTGTTTATTACCTTCCCCATGAGCAAATAAACTTGGAAATGTAGTTTAAGTACTTTTTCATCATATCTTATCCAAAGGAAATATAAAAAATATATACCTTATCAGTTTTTTGGGAGAAGTTAGGTTAGGTACTTGTCAAAACCTCAAGAAAATAACCAATGCGTTTTTGTGAGAACTGTCGGTTATACGAATTTAGTGGGGATAAAAACCGTACGGTTAACCAGTGTTTCCACAAAAAATTGGCTAATAAGGTTGAGATAAAACACTAGGTACGTACCGTGAATAAATCGGGATCTAAACCCTCGTAGAAAGGAATAGTTGCTATACTTAATCCTAGTAAATTTAGATCTAAATTAAAAATATTTTTAGGTAACTGTGCTTCGTTTGACGTAGAATCGTGTATATCGCTTTTAAATTGAAAATGACTGCCTTGAGTAATTTTGGCGTTTGCTAAAATGGAAAAATCGGTACGACTATCTAATTTGTGTACATGTATGTCCTCTTCCTCGGAACTATATCGATCCCAATTTGATTCTAATCCTGCGGGTTCTAAAACCGGCCGCGGAATTTTTCTTTCTCCTTGCGGATTGGTTTTCTTTGGAGGTTTTGGCTTGTATTTTGTCTTGTCTTCCCTGTGCTTTTTGCCTCTGGAAGTAAATGTACAATAAGGCATCTTCTTAGCTAATTCATATATACAGGGTGATCAGTAACTGCAATACCAAAATTTAAAAAATATGAAAAAAGTTTCTATAGGTTGGTCCTAAAATGAGCCGTAAGAAGCTACGGCCCCAAACTTTTTTAAATGTACTTTTTTTGGATTTTTTGTAAAAAATATGGATTCCTTGAGTAAAAATACATAAAAAATATCTTATAGTGTAACACTTTAGGAGCAACCGTTTTCCAAAAAAAAAATGCAATTAAGAGGAAGTAACATTTTGTGCCACCAAAAACGATACTTTTTAAAAGGCTGTTACTCCTTTAATATAACATTTAGGTGTTTTGGTGAAGAATTTTTTTTTCTCAGTTTTAAATGAAGAATCAGCCTGCAGCATTAAAATTGTATTGATGCTTGTTCCCCATTCAATATGTCATCTTTGAAGGGCCGTAGCTCCCTTAGGGCTCATTTCCGTACCAACCTTTATAGAAACTTTTTCATATTTTTTTATGTAGAATACCCTCTTAAATTTTTGGAATTGCAATTACTGATCACCCTGTATATATAATTATTATTTATGGAAGAGTCCTGTCTAAACTGATTTTATATCCATAAAGGTATAACAAGCCGTGAAGATATGTAATGCTACGGATTCCATTATATACTATTCACAGTAAATGGTATATTGCATTTTTCTAAATACTTAAAAAAATGCCTTTCAAAACAAAATTTAAAAACATTTTTTTTATTTTCTTTTTGCGAAAAACGAAAAAAAAAATACAAAAATTAAAAAGAAAGCATTTTTTAAACAAAAAAAAAATTGAAAAAAAAAATTAATAAAAATATTTTTTTTTCAATTTAGTTTTTGCGAAAAACGAAAAGTTTTTGAAAAAAAAATAAAAAATGGGTTTTCATTTTTTTTTAAATTTTAACCCCCATAACTTTATTGTTTTTGGGGGGATTACTTTCAAAATTGGTAGAATTAATCCTTATAATAAAAGTCATTTTTCATGAAAAAGTTACGTTAATCGGAATTTTCTTTTAGCTTCTTTCGATTTTTTAAAAGTTTAAACCCCCATAACTTTATTGTTTTTGGGGGGGATTACTTTCAAAAACAATAGGGATCTTTCCCTCATAGAACTTGATATTTTCTAAAATTATTCGTTCTTGAGTTATCGTGTCTCCAAAAATCGTGACATCGGACAGACAGAAAGACGAACAAAAAAAACGAAAATTTCTTATTTTTTCATCCAAGAATTTTTTGTCCAAGACGATTTTTGAAAATTGTAGAAAATTCGAAACTACCGTATAATATTATCCTAGCGAAGGCTCTGTAAATAATAGGCTAGATAAGAATAAAATTTGTCGTTTTTCAAAAAAAGATCTTATTAAAAAAATCTTTTTTTTTTTTGAAAAAAACATTTTTTTATTGTTAATTATTTTTTTGAAGTTGAAGTTTTTTTTAAGTATTTGGAAAATTGCAATATACCATTTACTGTGAATACTACCTATATAATGGTATGCCTTGCATTGCATATCTTCACGGTTTGTTTTTATTTATACCACTATCCAAAACAATTTTGATGTGTAATTTTAAGTCAAATAATAAATATTAATTAAATATGTCTCATTTACAATCTGCAACGTCAATCAGGCACACTAGCTCTATGGCAGAGATTCTAGGCTAGAATAGAATAATTCCTTGACCAAGCTGTCCCTTTCTCCCCTAGTATTTGGACTTTTGCAAAGATCCTTTTTAAATGGATCGAATATGCAGGTTGGTCAATTCGAAATAATTTTTAAGTTCTAGGCATTAAAATAGGAATAAAATGGACCAAGGAATACCTATAATAAAATTTATTTATTATTGAATAAAGAAAAGGGCCATAAATGAGAACTTTTGGGAAAATATTATACCTAACTCCAATGTAGCTGCTATATTATTAAGTTTTAGAAAGGTAAAGAAGTATATATTAAATAAAGGTATTGCACAAACCTGCTTTTATCCATATTTATGAAAAACACAAAACAGTAATTACTTACTTTGAGGTTATGTCACTCAAAATGTTGTCCTTTTACTAATTTTAAATTAAAGTATTTCGTTAACTTAAATTAAAAAAATAAATAAATTGTAAATAGTTTTTAAATAATTTGGGTTTGTGAATATGTCTTTAAAAGATAACTAAATTCTGCTTAAAAATAAATAAAAACTTTTAACTGTTTTACAGCCACTGGCATAAACATATGTTTTCTGAAAATTAGTTCGACAGCTGTCATTTGTATTTGATTTACTGTATTTTTAAGGAAAAAAAGCTAATTAGATTAGTTATTAATTACTAAAAATGAGTGAAGAAGAAAGTAAAGATGTCACAGAAGCTGGAGAATCGTTACAATCAATGAATATTACTGATGGTATTGAAGAAGACTCAAAAAAGGTATCTGACAAACTTAAAGGTATGTTTTTAAGTTTAAGCATTTCTAGGGAATTTTTAAATTACTAAGCATCTAATTTTTTCAACTTAACATAAGTTTAAATATACTGATCAAGATCTAGTATCTCTAAACCTAAGTGTTTGATATTTAAATCTACCCTGCAGCTTGGTTTGGACTTGGTGAAAATAGTGAAAACAGTAGAGAAACATTCTTATGTTAGGCTCTTACGTTTGGACATTTTACTTTAAAAATAACGTTTTTCTAAAATTTTATTACTACGGTATTTAAAATGTTAACTGCCATATGCATAAATATTATGCAGTGGTAGGGACACGAAAACCGCGTAAATAATATATATGCACGGAATAAAAATTGTGGTTTAGATTTTTTAGGGTTTTATTGAATAAATTATGGTAGTGAATATAAAATCAAGCAAAACTTGTACTTATTTTCCACATAACATAGCATAAAAAACTCTTACAAGTAAAAACTGCAGAAACCCTTTGGGTAGTGAGCTAATTCAACTTTTCCTTCCTGGCAGTTAAAATGTTAGCCTAGGGGCAGTAGATCTAGGTCTTAAGTTAGCAAGGCAACAGACTGTTAACTTAATTAAACAAGAGCAAATTAAACCTGGATGATCAAGTCTGTGTTTTATTTTAGTTGATATATTATTAAAACCTACTGGTAATGCACCAATAATGAAAAAGAAAAAGTGGACAGTAGATAGTGATAAAAAGATTGGATGGATTATAGAATTTATTAAAAAATACTTAAAATTGGAGCCAAATGAAAAACTGGTAAGACATATTTTCCTATTTTCTAATCCTTATTAGAGCACACATCCTCTATCCAGGGCCAGATTCAGGGGGGGGGAAGGGGGAAGATTCCCCAGGGCCTGGGCCTCCAAGGGGGAAAACTTTATTCCTGGGCCCCCATTTTCCCAAAAGGTCCACGGCTGGCAGAAAATTGTCCCTGGGCCCCTGTCTGGCTTTTTTCAGCCCTGGCTCTATCTGTGCAAGAATACAGTTTTTGCAGTGCTCCTAGTTTTGCCATATCCTTTATACATGTGTAGTTTTATATATTTTTTTCAACCTACATAATTTTTTATAACTTTTTCTACATCACACTTGCATAATATTTTAAAACTAAAACCTTATACAGTTGGTATAAAAAAAAGTACTACAGCACGGAACCTTGAGGTCACCAAATTTTAAAAATTTTAGCTGTTTTAAGTGCTTTATTGACAATGAAATTTTTAGGGTTATGTAATTGTCAGTGGATTTAAAAATGGTATAAAAACACATTCATTTCTCAAAAAAATATATTAGCATTTGTAAAAATTACTGAAATATATAGAACTAAAAAAATAATAATGTACCTTATTTAATAGCAGTTAAAATTTTTAAAGGACCCAAAATCCTCATTCCTATATATTTTAATCTTGGCATATAGAATTATCTAATTTCTCGGCTATTTTCCTTACATTAGCCCCAAAATATGTTTAAATTGATTTTTGTTGCTGGCTTAAGTGAAGCATGTCGACACATTTGACATTTGGAAAAATTATGTTTTAAACAAGATGACTATTATACTTAGTTTTATATATCTCTGACTAAATTAAGTCCTCAATTGACTTTAGTGACAAGTTAGATTCAAATGGTACAATTTTTGGCTGTAGTACTTTTTAAAGATCGCAACTGTACCCTTCTAAAATTAGGATAAAACAATTTTTTCTATTTTTTTAGTTTTTATATGTTAACCAAACATTTGCACCTTCACCAGATCAACTTGTTAAAAATCTCTATGATTGTTATAACACAGAGGGGAAATTGGTGTTACACTATTGTAAAACACAGGCATGGGGTTAGTGTAGGTAAATGAATAAAGCAGTGATTTTTTAAATAATTTTCTCTATATTTTTGTGATACTAATTTAAATATAATTTAATTATAATAAATAAATGGTCTTTTGTGTATAGCAAATACTTTTAAATAATTAATACCTTAAATCTATAGCCTATGTAAAATGAACACAAGCAAGGCTTTCTCTTTCTAGCTAAAAATCTCCCTAATAGTTATAAGGAATAGAAATTACGGGTTAGAGATACACATGAATTAATTGGAGAGGACCAGAGACCAACAACCAAGAAAACAAAGGCAACAACCAATTAAGGGACCCTAGTGATGAGAGGGGAGGGGCTCCACTAGGAAACTGCCTTACAAATTTCCTGTCCTTGGGGTATGACTAAGGGATTCTCTCCAGAATCATAAACTGGCCAACAACCAAAAAAACAAAGGCAACAACCAATCAAGTGCCCCCTAGTGATGGGAGGGGAGGGGTTCCACTGGGAACAGCCTTATATATTTACTATCCTTGGGGGTGGAGAGCAAGGATAGGCACAATTTGCATGACCTAATTTATGGACAGCCTCATAGCCTAAGATACTATCTAAAAATTACTGTACAAATTACTGTACTAAATTTTTCTCTATTTTGTTTGTTATGTTTTCAATTTCAGCAGAAACTTGATCTGTAACTTCTGGAATGTTTTTTCTCTCATTCTTTTCTAGAATTTCTTCAGTGTTTAAATTTTCCTCTACAAATGTATTTTCTTGAGTTTCTTCCCCTTCAAAAACAATCTCTTCTGGATCTGGGGCTCTTGGCAAAAACTCTGTCTCAGGGTATATGGAATCAAATATATTTTTAGCCTAAAAATAAGGCAGTTTTTAGCAACACAACAGGGAGAAATGGAATTTAACTCAGGTTTTGAATAGTTTGTAAAATTACACTACCTACCCTGTGAAATTTATGTGTAATAGCGTGATTTTAACTAATTTTTGTACTTTGAATCCAAATTTTCAAGGCAATTTTTTAAATATGTATTTAATAAAAGTTGGATATATTACATATACATACATGTATACTTTTTAAAAAAACAATTTGGGCTTTGCACAAATTTTTGAGTATTACCTTACACTTATACCCGGTGTATTTGAAATAGGGTCGGAAATTTTAACAGATGATTCTACATCATAAAATATGACAAAAAGTTCCTATAAACATATGTCTAAAAATGCGTCATAAGGGAGCTACGCCCCTTTGAAAGTGGCTAAAAAAATCGGTTTTTATTTAATAACTCAGGAACCCTTTGAGATATATCAACGAGGTTTTGCACGTCAACAAATCCTACCAAGGCCCGTTTTTATGTGTTATTTTCATGTACTTATTTCAACCAGGGGTGTGCCAAACGGGGGGGGGGGGCTTATCAGTTTTTTGTCCCAAACTTTTTTCTGTGTAACTTTTTTGCAATTTTATTTTTGAAATATGATTCCTCAGGTCAAAATACATAAAAAAGGACGAAAAATTAAATACTAAAATGTTGAAAACCAAAATTTTAATGATGTAGGGCGAATGTCAATTAAAAACTAAGAAAAAAACCTCATATACAGGTACTTCCAAAAATGAATCCTAATGGAGCTATGGTCTCCTAAATATGCACAATTTTTAAAGGGCTATGGTAGCTTTAAAAGCGTGTTTTCGACCTACATGTATGGAAACTTTTTTTTTTTTAGTTTTTGATGTAGAATATCATTGCATCATTAAAAGTCTGGTTTTCGACATTTTAGTATTTAATTTTTCGTCCTCGAACCGTGAAATTTCACCTTCAAATGAACTTTTCTCGAAAACGGTTAATCCTACAGTATTACAACAAGAGTACCTTTTTTATATATTTTGACCTGAGGAATCAAATTTCAAAAATAAAATTGCAAAAAAGTTACACAGAAAAAAGTTTTGGACAAAAAACTGATAAGGCCCCCCCCCCGTTTCGCACACCCCTGGTTTAAATAAGTACGTGAAAATGACATACAAAGATGGGCCTTATTAGGATTAATTCACGTGCAAAACCTCGTTAATATATCTCAAAGGGTTCCTGAGTTATTAAAAAAACCGATTTTTTTAGCCAATTTCAAAGCGGCGTAGCTCCCTTATGACGCATTTTTAGACATATGTTTATAGGAACTTTTTGTCATATTTCAAATACACCCTGTATAGTATAGTCTTACCTTTAAAATACACATATCATAATCCAAACTAGAATCAGGTCCTCCAGACAAATATATGTTGCTTTCGTTTTTGATTTCTTCATTCACAACTGGTATCGAGAAATATGATGACCATAAAATGTTAGGCTTATTTGGAACTTCGTTGTTTTCTGATAATAGGTCTTCTACACAATGTTTTAAATCTGATTCTGGATTAGTAATTTGCTCAGATGTTACGTGTAAAACAACTAAAAATATAAAGGAGGTGTTTTTAACACAGATTGATTGGAGATAGTCCTCAATGTGTACACCCTACTTTTGTCATTATAATATAGCACAAGGTAATAAACTCTATATAGTTTATTAGAAAGTCCATCACTGGAATTAAAATATTAGACTATGGTCTGGTATCAAAAGTCCGCCCACTCCTTCTTTCCTACTATCAACTTGAAATTTGAACCACAAATAACCAAAATTATTTTTTATTTTTAAGGCACAATGGAAGCAGGGGGCAATAGGTTTTTTATGAAAAGGGGCCGTGTAATGCATCATTTTAAAGCTTATGGTGATCTTTATATATCACCATATATGTTTCATCATTAGAAGCATTGGAGTGGGTCAAAAAGTGTTGAAAATCGGAATTTTTGTCAAAATTTCTTTAAAATATAAACAATTTTTGTTTAATGATTAATTTCATAATACAAAACTTTAAAATATACTTAAAACCTAATTTAAAGGTAATAAATAAATGTAAATCTCACAAAAAAAATCAATTTTTTAGCAAAGATTGTCTAAATTATGGTGATATAATTGTTGAGCAGTCCCTTAGTTAAATAGATTCTTGTTTTAGAAAAACCAATTGAGAGTTATAATGTTCCAACCTATATTTCTCTTAAATAATTACTTACATAAGTCTTTTGGACAACAGCCAGACAAAGTCCCTAATTCAATAACCACAGAAGCATGTTGGCCCTTCATTGGTGGATAAAACAGCAATGTTAAGTGTTCATTGTCACTGTGCAAGATTGATTTATCTGTTATGAAAATCGCCCTAGACAAAAAATTTCTTTTTAAATTTTTCACCATACATTCTGGAGCTTGATCCAATCCAATCACAAGATGTTCAGCGTTGATTCTTTGGGAACCACAAATCAAGCTTTTGAATTTGTTATTTTCGTCCAATATTAGGCCATTGAGTGGTTGATTTAAAGCATATATACCACCAAAAACAGCACTCAACCTTAAAAAAATGGTTAGGTTTAAATACTACTCCAAACAAAACACCACTTTTCAGCTCTACTCCTGGTCACACAAAAAATATTTTATTTTCTAAATAAACTAAAAATATTAGCCAATTTTACAAACGCATAATACCGAAAATTAAAAAATTGTAATTCACAACTTGACGCCATATGGGGTGGGTGGTAGATCTCATGAACACGAACTGGGAGTATAACTCATGAACTTTCATCAGACTTATTGTGGTATATTTATCAATCCAGATGTGCTAATGAATACCATGTTTTCTCATAAGAATACATTGTTTTTTAAATTTGTAAATTCCTGATGAAGTTTCATATGGACTTACTCATCAGGTTACATGGGATTTCATAAGATTTCAAGGGACTTTATGAGATTTTGTAAGTTTTGATAGGTATGTGCATTGGAACCGGTTTTTATCAGAATTTTTATATATATATAGGGCACAGTTACAGATTTGTGCCTG
The DNA here is from genome assembly GCA_958510825.1 of Brachypterus glaber. NCBI lineage: Eukaryota > Metazoa > Arthropoda > Insecta > Coleoptera > Kateretidae > Brachypterus > Brachypterus glaber. The sequence continues at coordinate 22,485,030 of OY294050.1, forward strand.
CGGTAAGTACTCTGTTTACCTGCAAAATTGTTGCGGCAGTTCTCCACTGCCGTACATTGAAAACAAAAATGGAGTTTTTCCAAATCTGCCTAAACTGGTTAAAAACTTTTTTGTATTTTCAATCCCTTCTGAACATGGTGTGTCATCATTACTATTAGAAATTGCGTACAAAACGTAATGTATTAAATTGGAACTTAGTTTCTTATCTATCAAAAATTGCTTATATGTTTTTGAAGTATACTCTAAAACACAAAAAAACTTTAGAATTTAAATAACGAAAGCAATATTTGTGTTTTTTGGAAAAAGTCCACGTTGGGCGCCAATAATGTGCATAAATTTTCATAATCAAAAGAATAATGCCAATAAAAAATACAAATTCTCTAAAAATTTTTTTTGTTGAGCCAATATTTAAGCGCCCAATGTGGAACTCTTTAAAAAAAATTACCAGTAATATTATCATTATTTTCATTTAGAGTTGTTAAGAGCTTCATAAGCATTCGTTTTTCTATCACGGAAACCTTATTGTTAGCAAAAATGTCAGATCTTGAGCAGGGTACCACTTCTAATTGGTTATTTAACAGTGTCAAAACTCTGCTAACACTACGATATTCTGAATATCTTGCTATATTTGATGAAATGAGTAGTTCTATGAAATCTCCTTTTGCATATTGAATCTAATAAAAAAAAAGGTATATTAACAATTAAAACAAAATAGTTAAAATAATGCCAATACTAAATTTTTACTCATACTGGTAATACAATCATATTAATTAAATTAATAAAAATAATATGATTACCAATGAAAAATAAAGTTTAGTGCCTTATAGATGGCAAACTATTTAAAGAAATTGCACTGCTCTACTACAGAATTTTTACAATGAGAAGATCCCTGTCAAAATGTCATAGCTGCTTTTTCACGCTTTTTGGCGGTCAGTGAGCATATACTGGTATGGTGGCTTTCGCACAGATTGTTGAAAATTTAAAATACTTATTAAAAATAAGCATATCTGTATCGAAAGCGTACAAATTGGTGGCGCCATCTAATGTTGCAACAAAAAGTACTACATTAGATGTTGGCAGACCTGTAATCTGATAAGAATTATCTATATCTAGACACATAGGTGGGCAAAAATTTTTGTCTCAAAGCCAGCACCTAGTACCGACACAGAAAATCAAATTATAAATGAAAAATAAAGTTTCGTGCCTTATAGATGGCAAACTACCAGCTAATACTAGCCATCATACCAATATATGCTCACTGATAACACAAAATTAGAAAACTCTTTCTAATTTTGTGAGTGATAATCGCAAAAAAGCGTCAAATAGCAGCTATAGGACATTTTGGTAGGGATTTTCTCATTGATTGTGAAAATTATGTAGTAGAGCAGTGCAATTTCTTTATACTTATGATTACCTTTGGACATATATCTAAATTAAACTTTCTAGATAGATTTTGTATTTCTGCCTGTGTATAAATTTGTATGGATTTAATTTTGTCTTCTTTTTCAACTTCTTGAGTATCTTCATCATTTTTTCCTTTTTCTTCATTGCTTAACTCTAGTTTAGGCTCTATGTTTTTCCTAAATAAAAGTTAGAGTTAGTGCTCAGGGCCGTAGCAAAGAAGTTTTAGTAGGAGGGAAAATTATACAACTTTTTTTAGCTAAAATATACAACTTTTTTTAGCCTAAAAATCTAAAAATACAACTTTTTTCCTCAAAAAAAAAAAAAAGGCCCCACCTCCAAAAAAAAGCTTTGTCTGGGACAGTTTTTACCCACATACAACTTTTCTTCAAGATGGGTGGGAATGATTCAAATTCAATGCCAAGAACCCACCTGGTGGGCTCACTGTAGACTTGAATAACATTACAAAAAGGTAGTGCGGTACCTGACATGAGCGCCTATTTATATGGGTGGCAGCAAACATGTTAAGTTCCTTTACTAAAAACCTATTTTTTAATGTACTTACTCGATAATGTGCCATTTTGTCTGTATTTTTCCCAAATTAAATAACTTATTTCCAACTTCAATAATCTTTTCTTTACCTTCTAATAGTTCTATATTCTTGTGACTTAAGGTTTTTGATTTTTCTATCTCATGACTTACTGTCTCAAGATTAAATGATGCAAAAAGTCCTCCATAATAATTATTACTTAAAATACCAAAATATTAAAATAAATTTCATGCAAAATGGAAAGGACACATACTGGTAAAAAGATGAACGGAATGAACAAAACCAAAGAAGAAGTAGAAAGAATGATAATATCATATATTATAGTTTAAAGGTGATGTGTAGAACTAGGCCGTAAACAGAAGTGCATGAAGCTACATGATAAAGAATAAGAAAAAATATATATAATACGATATTGTTACCTATCAATATGTAGCACTTTTTTTCCTATACGACTAGCAGCTGCAGAAACAATAGATTCTACCATTCCTATAATAGAAGAATATTTTAAATAATTTCAAATAATTTAAACTAAATAGCTATTACCTGTCCCGACTATAATTAAATCAAACTCTGAGGGTATTTGATATTCCATTTTAGTGAATAAAGTTTAATATAATTTAAAATTAATTAAAAATATGAATTTTTTTAATTCATTATTATTTTTTATAGGTTATGTTTAGTCATACTATACGTCAAAAATCAGCTGTTTGTCAATAAGATCATTTTTTTAGTTGGAACAGTTGCTAAATTTATAAGTTTATAGAAGGTTTTTTTTACACCACATTTGACTGTGTTAAATGTTTTCGATAACAAACTATCATACACAAAATGATCAAAGACTATATAAATTTAAAATCATTATAAAATTAAATAGAAGTTCTTTTATATAATTTTATTATAGAACTTCTTTTTAAAAATCCGACACTTCCACTTGAGGAAATGCGTTCAAGCCAGCTAAGTAACCTTTAAATTGCTTAGTTTGTTAGTGGATTAAGGTTCTCTTTATTATAATGTGATTAATTATTGTGTATATATATTTAAATAATTATCTAAAGATTTGTGTTACCTTACTGCGTAACCAAATACTCTGATTACTCGGCCACGTTATAAAAAGTAATTTGATAATACAGAACAGAATTTTTAAATGTTTGCTAATTATAAATTATTTTTTAATTAATTTTTTGTTTATGGAGCGTGTAGGACACAATAAAGATTCAATGGAAAATATAAAAATTAAAAAACTGGCTTTAGTCCTTATGTGTGCTAGTATTCTCATTATATTATGGAAGTTGTCATCTATAGAAACAGGTAAATACAATAACTTTTAACTGTAATGCGCTATATGATCACTAGTTAACTAAATCAAAGACAGGCTAGTGAAGGCTGTAGCTTATTAACTTGTTTGTTGAGGAGATGTAATTTTAGCAGTAGTTGGAACGTTTTTTTTTTTGTCAAGGAGATAAAAGTTGTAATTTTGGCAGTAGTGGAAACATTTATTTTTTTTAGTCAAGCGCATAAAAGTTTAAATTTTAGTTATTTTATTTCTTTTAGCACGTTATTTTTTTCTAGTCAATTTTTTTGTCAAGGGGATTATAGTTGTAATTTTAGACTAAAAACTCCCCCAGGATAAAATAATTGAAAATTCTAAAAAAAATTCGCGTGCATACAGTTCCTTGTATTTTTGTAAATTTTATATTTAATTAATTGTAAAAATTGTAAAAAGACTGGTTTAGAATTAGAATAGACAATCGAATTTATAAAAACTTCGCCTGCGGCGCTAAGGATTTCTTACGTTTTTTTCTTAATTCAAGAATATTAAAATTTATTTTTTGGATTTTACCCCCCGCCCCCCCAGGACCATTTCCTGGATCCGCCTTTGCTATTTGTGGGGATAGCAAAAATTAAAATCTCTACAGCCTTTAATAATGTGAGTAACCGGGGCTGAAGCGATTTTATATTTTGGCTACCCCCCAACACCCCCCCCCCCCAAATAGTGGGATAGCCAAAATATAAAATCGCTACAGCCTTTAATAACGCGGGCACCAGGTTATAAAGTGTATGAATTTTGGTACAATTTGCATCACGTAATACTTAAACACCCCCAAAGCACACAGGATGATTTTCAAAACTAAGGGGATTTTAATTTTATAAAAGGTTTTTAAAAAAATAAAGTAAAAAAAAATAGTTAAATAAAACAACTCATTAAGTTGAACTCAAACTATCTTTTTGGATATATTTTCATACTTACGAAACAAGAAACAGAAACAATTTCTATATTAATCGTAGAAACACAACGCAGGGTGTAAATTTCTTGTTTCATAAAGGTTTTGATTTGTATAATCACCTGCCAATTTCAATTAAAAATAGCCAATCTGTAAATATTTTCAAAAATCGTCTTTCAAATCATATGTTAACAAATTAGCATTTATCTGTGATTAACTATTTTTTTTTATGTGTTAGTTATATTTTATTAGTTTATTTATTGTTATATTGTTATATTTTATATAATTTATTACCTTATATTGTAATATTTAATAGGTAATTATGGATCTGTGTATATTAGGCAAGTCCTATTTAATAAATTCATTTCATTTCATTTCATTTGATATTTCCGGTCCAGATTGAAGCATAAGGGGCATTTTTTTAAATTAAAAGGGGGATTGTGTGGTAAATCATTTTAAAGTTTATAAAATTTTCTATTTGACAACATATTTTTGTATTTTTTGGGTTTAAAATATACGAAAGCATAGAAGAATTTTTTTTTTGCAAGTTGTAAACTGACAATTAGCTTAAATGCAAGTTGACAAATTGCAATTAACTAATTGCAAGTTGACAACTTGCAATTAACTAATTGCAAGTTGCAACTGTCAATTCTGCGTGGTCCTTCTATGCTTTCGTAAAAATAGGGTTCAAAATGGGAATTTCTTGAAAAAAAATCAATCAATTAAAAAAAAACGGTTAACTTCATGGTCATACAACAATGCAAATAAGTAAATTATACTTCTAAAACAATTTTAAATAATATAAATAAAATTTTACAGAAATTTTTTTAAAAAATTATAACTTTTAGCAAAAAAAAATTAAAAAACTAAAAGTTAAAAAAAATTAATCAAAATTAATAAAAATTAAAAAATATATGATGTGATGTATCACACGACTTCCATTTAAAAAAATATCCCTCCTATACTCTCGGACCAAATTTTAAAAGCTAAACATATCGAATATATGCTAAAAAGTCCAATGTGATCAAAATTTGCGTTACGTAATACTTGAGCGTTCCCTAAGAATTCTGAAATTTTTTAGAAATCTTGCCGAAAATTACCGAGAATTGTGAGATTTTTGCCAAGATTTTTGAAAGACATCCGAAAATTTGTATACGGAAGTTTCATATTTGTTCACACCTTGGCAGAAAAAAATAAAAAAAAAATAAAAAAAGATTTTTTTTTCGAAAATAGTTTTTTCGAGAGTTTTTTCTTTTAACGAATGATTTAAAGTGTTGCGTCATAACCGTTGTAACGCTTGGAATGTATTGTGGCGGCCACAACAGATTTTTTTTAATCAAGCAACGCTTCATGAATTGTAAATAATTTTCCTTCTAGGTATTACGAATCTACAAGAACTTAAGAAAGCTCTGCAGGTCCATAGAGAAGAATTACATCTTTCTGAATTACAGTTAGAGTTATTGGAAAATTTAGAGAATAAACGATTAGGTAAAATTAAGATGACATTGTTTAGAAAAATATTTTAGATTTTCTGATCCCGGATAAAAATAATAATAAATAAATAAATAAGCCTTTGTATCTAATTATCTCACCAGTTATTATTTATTTTGTTTTATATTATTTTTTATTATTATTATTTTATACAAACTAATTGAAAGCCCCAAATAAGCTTCCGCGCTTATAGCAGTACAAAAATTTTATCATTGCTTTCTTTATCTTGATTAATCAATTTTATTTCAGATGTGTTACCTACAAAAACTACAATTTATGCGGTGACACCAACTTATTGGCGTTTGGTGCAAAAAGCTGAACTGACAAGAATCAGTCAAACTTTAGCTCTTGTACCAAATGTACACTGGATAGTAGTTGAAGATTCTGATGAAACCACAGACTTGGTTAGAAATTTAATAGTTGAATCAAGATTATTAACAACTCATTTAAATGCCAAAACACCACCTTTTGAAAAACTAAAAGGAAAAGTAAGTAGGTATATTTGTCTTTTTAAAAATTCTCTAAATAAGGCAAAATGCTGCGACATCATCTAAACTTTTTCCCCCTTAATGAATGCTACAGTGCCCACATAACCATCCATAACTCTTTGCCTTTTGCTAGTTCATTGACTAAATGGTTTTGCACTCACTGGCATCTGCCCTATTTACAATGTTACTAAGTAACTAAGAATTGTTTTAGGATCCAAGGTGGAAAAAACACAGAGGTGTTGAACAAAGAAATACAGCTTTAAAATGGATAAGGGATAATTTAAAATTAGGAAAAGACAAGGGCGTTGTTTATTTTATGGACGATGATAATACTTATAATGTCAAAGTATTTGCTGAGGTAAAAAAATTGAAAACGCCGTTAAAATATAAAATATTTTATATTTTCAAGCTGTTATTAAATGCTGACAGATAAAGAGAACCCAGCAAACAATTGTCTTGTGGCCAGCTGACGGTCGCATGTGCATGTTCACCTATACATTTTTGACGCCCCACCCATTTTGGCACTTTTCGTTTCGGCGCCCTTAACAAATTTCCGGGCGACCGCTCTATTACGCCATGAGATGCCCGCCCGCTCCTTCCGCTGGCCCTGGGCACAAGTGTAAATAAATAAAATTCGACTTATAGAAATTAAAAGTTTCTTCATTGGTAACATTGACTAATAACCCAGACATCACATAGTAACTATTAGATATTCAGGGGATATACTTTCTGGATATCCAGTATATCCCATGGATAGCCATTAGATATACAAAGGTCCGCCTATATCCAGGATATCCATTGGATATCAACTTGATATCCACGAGTTATCCACTGGACATCTATTTTTTAACCTCCTTAAAGTATATCCACTGGATATCCATTAAAGATTCATCATGGATTTCCAGCTCATGAACTGGATATCCATGATGGATCTCTAAAGGGTATCCAGTGGATATACTTTAGGGATGTTAAAAAATAGATGTCCGCTGGATATCTCGTGGATATCCATGGGATATTTAATGTCAATCCAGGCTATCCATGGTATATACTGGATATCCAGAAAGTATATCCCCTGGATATCTAATAGTTATTATGTGTTGTCTGAGAAGGCTATTATTAATCAATGGTAATGTCAATGTTAATAAATGTTGGTAGTATACAATTCATGGCGTCATCTGCCAATAGTATCAGCAGTCAATGTCGGAGTAATGTTTGCCATTACTTCCCCGATCGGCAGTCTACGTCGGACCGACGAGGGGACCAAATCTTAATGCGATGATCGTTTGCCATTGCTTTCCCGATCAGCCGATTGCCTGACAATTGCTTGTTGGGAAGTCTAGGCTTTTATATACCTTTTCAAATTATTAGTTTGAGGTAGAATAAAAAAGTTGAAAATTTTCATGTAATTTTTTATATTTTAATACAATTTTAATCGAGATATTAAATTTTAGATGAACAAAATAAAGAGAGTAGGAGTTTGGCCAGTAGGACTAGTAGGTGGTCTTAATGCGGAAACACCCATATTAGATAAAAATACAGGTAATTATTTTTTGTACGCATTATTCGACGTATCTACCTATGTAAACACGCGCTTGGTAAGCGTAGGTATTTACGTAGATTAGTCTATCTAGTTCTAAATCAATACATAAGCAAACATCCTAATAATAACACAGGCTTACAGATAAAAACTTTTTCTTACTCCTAGTCTCAGTAGGTTCCCTGTTGAAAATGACGGGTGAATTTCACCCGCTCCGATCCGAAATTTTAAGAGGTGATTCTATAACAAAAAGTTCCTATAAACATATGTCTAAAGATGCGTCGTAAGGGAGCTACGCCCCTTTGAAAGTGGCTAAGTGGTTTTCATTTAGTAACTTGGGAACCGTTGAAGATATAGCAACGAGGTTTTGTACGTGAACTAATCTTAATAAGGCCCATCTTCGCATGTTATTTTCATGTTTTTTTTTTAACCAGGGGCGTGCGAAACGGGGGCCTTATCAGTTTTTTGTCCCAAACTTTTTTCTGTGTAACTTTTTTGTGATTTTATTTTTGGTATATGATTTCACAGGTCAAAATACATATAAAGGGTACTCTTGTTGTAACACTAGGACTAACCGTTTTCGAGAAAAATTAATTTGAAGGTGAAATTTCACGATTCGTGGACGAAAAATTAAATACTAAAACGTTGAAAACTAAAATTATAATAATGCAGGGTTATTCTATATCGAAAATTAAGAAAAAAAGTTTCTATACATGTATGCCGAAAAATCGCTTTTAAATGGCCCTTTAAAAATGGTGCATTTTCACGAGACCATAGCTCCTATATATGAGTTTTTTTCTAAGTTTTTGATGTACATTTACACTTTAGTATTTAATTTTTCGTCCTCTTGCCGTGAAATTTTACTTTAAATTAATTTTTCTCGAAAACGGTTAATCCTACAGTGTTACAACAAGAGTACCTTTTTATGTATTTTGACCTGAGGAATCATATACCAAAAATTATTAAATAAAAACTGAAATTTTTAGCCACTTTCAAAGGGGCGTAGCTCCCTTGCGAAGCATTTTTAGACATATGTTTATAGGAACTTTTTGTCATATTTTCTGATGAAGAATCACCCCTTACAATTTCGGACCCTATTTCAAATTCACCGTGTATAGAAAATATTTTTTTTATAATTAAACAGGCGGAAGGACTCGTGAAGACCGTTGTTTGAACGGATTATTTAAAAACTAATATCTCTTTACTAACCTTGTTTAAGATCAATTTTGAGTTTTTCTTTCATTTATTTTTCTTTAATTTTTAAAATTTTAAGGGTCCTTAAGGGACACTCCATGCACATATAAAATTTTAAGTTTCCCAGGTAGCAAGGGATGTTATATCACAAGAAATTAACATCACTTTTGGGTGTATTTTTAAACTAAATCATAACATCACATAATATTGAAAAATAACATGTATTTAACATCACATTTGCAACGTAATACGTGTGACGTGACAACCATGTTATTTAATAACAAATATTTAGCAACGCTGTGAATATATCGCATGTCACATATTAACGTGGCTTTCACGTGAATGTCATGTTATTTTGCTTCTCACCGACGTTCGAAGCAAAAAAATCGATATAAGATGATGTTGATAGAGTAAATTATTATAAGGTAATTGTATACACATTATACGATTTCCAATGGATAGGGGGCTCTGCCGGGCTTCTCAAGACCACGGACACGGATTAAAGGAATATATTCTCCGCTTAATCTGTAATTTCGTATTTAGAATCTATCTGTTTCAATCTGTGATTGTTTCAATTACTGATTGATTTTAAATCCGATTTTTTTATAGGGTTATAGCGTTTTTAATGGTTTTAATTTAGAAAAAGCTAATATCCTAGAATATTATTTAAATATTAAAGTACCAGTAACGGCATCCATAAGATATTAGATATAACAGGAATGTGGATTTATGATGTCACAAACACGTTATTTTCGGGATGTCATTGTGTGATGTTATTAGGGGCGGACTTAGGACATCCCCACCATGCTACATTCTTGTTAAATGAGACTACAATCTTAACATCACATGTCACATATTAACGTGACTTTCACGTGAATGTCATGTTATTTTGCTACCAGGGTTGTAGCTATTGTATAGGTGTGTTTAATAGTTTTTCTCCAGTTTGACGGGGTTTAGGGGAGTTTGAGGTCAAATTTCCCTGGAGTCGTGGGGGAATACTTCATGCACATATTAATTTTCAAGTTTCTAGCTTTCATAGAAGTGAGTTTTAAAACCAGAATAACTTATCCCAGGTAGCAAGGGATGTTACATTACAAGAAATTAACATCACTTTTGGGTGTATTTTTAAACTAAATCATAACATCACATAATACTGAAAAATAACATGTATTTAACATCACATTTGCAACGTAACACGTGAGACATGTCCAAACCTAGCGAAATGTGAATATATCGCATGTCACATATTAACGTGGCTTTCACGTGAATGTCATGTTATTTTGCTTCTCACCGACGTTCGAAGCAAAAAAATCCCATATAAGATGATGTTGATAGAGTAAATTATTATAAGGAAATTGTATACACATTATACGATTTCCAATGGATAGGGGGCTCTGCTTCTCAAGACCACGGACACGGATTAAAGGAATATATTCTCCGCTTAATCTGAAATTTAGTATTTAGAATCTATCTGTTTCAATCTGTGATTGTTTCAATTACTGATTTATTTTAAATCCGATTTTTTTTTATAGGGTTATAGCGTTTTTAATGGTTTTAATTTAGAAAAAGCTAATATCCTAGGATATTATTTAAATATTAAAGTAACAGTAACGACATCCATAAGATATTAAATATAACAGGAATGTGGATTTATGATGTCACAAACACGTTATTTTCGGGATGTCATTGTGTGATGTTATTAGGGGCGGACTTAGGACATCCCCACCATGCTACATTCTTGTTAAATGAGACTACAATCTTAACATCACATGTCACATATTAACGTGGCTTTCACGTGAATGTCATGTTATTTTGCTACCTGGGATACATACATACAGGCTTTTTCTCTTTTATAGAAAAAATCGTAATACTAAAATGTCTTTACAGTTTAGTGTAATTAAATTATGAATAAAAACATATCTTGGAAAGAAAATTGTTACCATAACTTAATTAAAATTCCTTTATTAAATTGTAATTTGCATTTCAGGAAAAGTTATTGGTTATAAAAGTGGTTGGAAACCAGATAGGCCATTCGCCATCGATATGGCCGGTTTTGCCATAAATCTAGACTTGGTTCTAGAAAATGAGGATGCATTATTTTCCTATAAAATGGAAAAGGGCTTTCAGGAAAGTGAATTTTTGAGTTATTTCACCACCAAAGAGGATCTGGAACCTTTGGCTGAAAACTGTACCAAAGTTTATGTCTGGCACACTAGAACACAAAATCCGAATGTTAGTGGAACAGTACCTGGTCTGGAGGTTTAAGAGTATGTAGCTTGGCTACACTAGTAGAAATTTAACATTAGGAGTCTAACGTTGGGGCCTAACGTTAGAATAACGTTTATCTAACGTTTGGTAAAAATATAACGTTAGGTAAACCTTATTTTAACTTTAGACAGTAACATTAACATTAGGCATCTAACATTCATCTAACGTTAGGTCGATTTGTTCGAACTTTATTTTCCACCAGGGCAGTCTACTAGATTAGTAATAGATATCTGATGTCTAATATTTAATGTATTTTAAGAGGTATCTATATTTCGTCGTATAAGAACAACAATGTTTCAACTGACTGAGATTGCAGTAATTGTCAGTATATTTTATATGATAAATTTAAAATGCTTTATCTTAAAAAGATAAAACTTTTTAAAGATATGGATTGCGTTATTTTCGTTATTTGTAGAAAATTTTAAACTTACAAGTTAAAGCAGTTTATATTTATCATACTGACAATTACTGCAATCTCACAATGTCAGTTGAAACCTTGTTGTTCTGATACGACGATTTGCTAAAGTCAGTGGCCGACAAGGTCGGCCATATTATGGCTATTCCGAGACCTCGATTTTCCTATTTTTCTTGGTTTTAAACCATTTTCCGGGCCCTTTGTTTCATTTTGCCGACCGGGCCTGACTGAAGCCTTATTTTGACTTTGAGGTTGGGCCGTTAAAAAATGCCTGATTGAGCATAGTATGTAAACACAGCTTTGTTGTTATATGGTTATAACATTTAACTTCAGTTATAGGTAGTTATTAATTATAGGTAGCTAATAACACAGCCACACAAAAAAAGGTCAAATACCCTTTTCGAAACCATTGTATTCCTATGTATTTTGGGGCGCTGAATCCGAACTTAAGGTCAAAATAGCACCTCATACTATTAGTTTTCGAGAAAACCTCAAAAAACGTTATTTTTGAGTATGGAAATAACATTTATTGAGGTTATTTCCAAATTTTTAGTTTCTGTGGCCCCACATGTAGGTCAAGAATTTTTTAGGAGACCATTGTATTCCTATGTATTTTGAGGCGCACCTCATCCGATTAGTTTTTGGGATAACCTCAGAAAACATTATTTTCGAGTATAACGGTTTTTAGGTTATCTCGCAAACTAATAGTATGAGGTGCTATTTTGACCTCAAATTCGGATTCATCACCTCAAAATACATACGAATAGGTAAGGTATTTGATCGTTTTTATTTTTTGTGTGGCTGTGTAATTGTATTTTATTATTACTTATTACAGCGCTCGAACATTATAAAATTAATTAATAGTATATTATTCAATAAGCGTATAATAATTGGTATTAATCAATGAGGGTGAATTTTGGGACACGATAGACGAGTGTCCTAATCACCCGACTGATTAATAGCTATTAATCGCGAGTAGAATTCTATACTTTATCCACGGTCGTTTTAAATTTTAAACGGTTTATTTTTACAGATCCGTGATTAATATGCCTATTAATCACGGCCGTGGATAAAAAATATTACTGTATACTTTTTATCTTAAAATAACATTACTTGTTTAAGATTGTAATACAATCATAATATGATATTATCACATACCATATGGTATATATTGAAAATTTACACTTCCATATTTCACTGTTCCGACTGTCGTCATAATAAAATATTACCTAAATACGGCGTCGTATTTTGCATAGTTAGTATGATATTATCATCCATTTTATCATGTTAATGAGCTGCTACGATTAATCCTCTGTGGATGATTCACAACAACAAATTACCATGATAAAATGCAAAATACCCCGGTATTTAGCCATTGTTCTGTGATGACGTCAGTCTGAGTAACTGTGAATTTGACTCTAGTCATTTTATATATGCGCAAAATTTTAAAAGAACTTTGTTTTAGTTTAATAAAATTCTTATAGTCTAAGATAAAAACATTTTACCATAGACTAGAAAAATAGGGTTTATATGTCCCATATACAGACAGTTTTTCCCCTCCGTAATTTAGTACAGTATATATATATATATTCTACTAAATTGCGGAAATAAACTATAGTTTATTCAAAATAATAAATTAAATATAGCCCAATGATTAAAAGTAAATTATATTGTGACAGTTCTTTAAAATGCTGTTTTAAGCTTTTAAGCTTAATTTTTAATTTGTTTATAAACATGTTTAATTTAATGTATATGTTTGTATAATAGGAGTATAAACTCGGCGCATTATCTATCTGAGTAACAAATTGGATCAAGGAAGCTATGATTAGTGGTTTTAAAATGAATTTTAGTGATATTTTTATTACGCATTGTGCTTTTGATAATTTTTGACATTTAGATTAAAAAAACTGACATGTTACGTCTTACAAATAATTATAGAAAGTTTTTAAAAAGTGGAAATTTGTTAAAAGTTATTTTAAAAGTTTTTTTTTATTTATAAAAATGCTATTAAAATAAAATTTTACCCTAACTGAGCCTTAATTATGTTTTTTAAATAAAATTATAAACAGTATTATGTTAACTCGCCAAAAAAATATTTCCACATCGTTTACTGTGGAACCTTTATTGAGATATGTATTATATATAATACAGTGCTCAATAAGGCTTTCACAAAAATTAAGCAATATATTGCTTAATTTTTACAAAACATTTGTAGATTGATACTTAAATTTCCTTTTTAAAGATTTTTCTTGAACTTTCTTCTTGCTTTTTAATAATTATTTGGATTTTTTTTTAAACGTCAAAATGTTTTTATTGACAATTGCGATTTCTCCCGTTAGATTAGACAGGGACAAAAGTTCTACCCAAAAAGGATAGAAGACATACATACACTCCCACTTCCACCCAACCAAACAAATTCTGTATTTGTTCTTTGTTGAACAAATACAATATTTACTTGGCCGGGCGAACTATATTATTTTTATTAAAGAAATTACTGGCGCCATCTAAATTTTAGTAGAATTATCTTATTCCATAGATTCACATTAGCTATGTTCGTTCATGCTGCTCAGTACTACACTTTCCGGCCAACCAAATAAATACTGTATTTGTTGTATGAAAAACAAATACAGTATCTATTTATTTGGTTGGCTGGAAAGTGTAGCACAAATGAGATAGAGATAGGGTAAACGTCTTTTGTTTCATAATTCTAGTTGTAAAGAGCTCCATTATTCTACCAACCATACAACAAAAAACAAATAAACAACTCAGATAGATTCTGCGAGGAGTTTAAAGTTTAGGTAAAATCACGAATGTGCATAATGACGTCGACAAGCATCCCCAAATAATTCCCAAATATCCTCGTATTTTGCTTAATATGGTATCATCCACTTTACCATGTTACTTAACTGAACATTTTCTTTAAAGAATAATTAACAACAGCAAATTACCGTGGTAAAATGATGAAATGCAAAATTAAACCGTGTTTGGTCATAAAAATAATAGGCCTCTAAAGCCTTGAAAATGCCGTGTGATTTTTCTTGCCCATGCGGATGCGGGGCATACACACTTAATTTAACTGTAATTATATTATTACTCATATGAGTTACATTTAGGTATATTTTGTTCTCGCGCATTCCAATGAATAAAAAATCTAGAATATTTGGTATTATTTTGTAATGTCAGTTTGGACTGTCATGATTTTACCTATATGTGTGTAGTAATTTACAATGATCTGTTTTTTCAAGCAATTTATTAAATTAAAAATTTCACAGTAAATATTTTTACATTAGGTTTGAATAGTATATGTTTGTGTATAGAATATAGTTATGTTTTATAAAATAAACTACGGAGTATGTTCGCACATCCAATATTCGAATCTGTTTTGAAAATATTCACTGTGCGATTTTTAATTTACTATCTTGCTTGAAAAACAGACCATAGTAAAGATAAGGCCTGTAACTGGAAAAAAATCCAGATGCTGAGCACCCCCTGACAGAAAATTTTTATAATCTTTTCAGTGTTTCTCCGAAGAATTTTGGGGAGGGGGGCAGAGCAAAAATTTCCCAACTAAAAATTTAAAAATTGAGAAATTTCCCAAATCAAAAAAAAAAAGCTTTACCCCTAACTGTGAAATTTTGCTGACTAAAAAAAAGGTCCTACCCCTGAATAATTCCCAACTCAAAAAAGCTTTACCACCCCCGCACAGTGGAAATTTTCAACGTATTTTATATCAAAATTCCAGAAGACAGTCAGTTTTGAATCGATCTTTCTAATAAAGAACTTGTTAAGACTTGTATTTTCATAACTTACTGCTACAAATTTGAATTGAGGCATAACAATTGAGTGCTGGGAGATTAAGTTGTTAGATTACAATTTTTTTATTTATTTCAGAGAAGAATATTAAGGGGTTTAGAGGAAGCTACAAAATTAAAATTTAATATGGCGCATCTAATATGGCGTCGAAATTTAGTGATTAAGTATTTTTAAGGTCATTGAAACCAAATCCGATGTTAAAAATTGAAGATTAAATGACTGATTTCATATTTTATTTAAATTTTAAAATTTCGACGCCATATTGGATGCGCCAATTTTAATTTAAATTTTTTAAAAATATTCTCTGAAATAAATGAAAAAATAAACTGACAACTTAACCTCTCAGCACTCAATTGTTATGCCTCAAATCAAATGTGCAGCAGTATGTAATTAACAAGCTCTTAAAAAAAATTAGGAAGATCGATTCAAAATTGAAAATCTTCTGTAGTTTTGTAATAAAAACCTTGAAAATTCCTACTGTGCCCCGACCGTAAAATTTTGATGACTAATAGAAAAAGGTCCTCACCTGACTAATAAAAAAAGGTCCTCACCTCTAAAAAATTCCTAACCTTCCAATTTTCCCAAGTAAACGATTTACTGGTCAGACCAGTTTCCCTTTACCCCTCAATTTTTTCAACATACATTTTACGAAATCTGTCACTCAAGTTTACCAACTGGAATTGAGCACCCCCTATGGGGGCGCTTAGAGCTTATTTCGCCAGGGGGTGCTCAAAATCATGCCAGGGGGTGCTGAGCACCCCCCCTGTTACGGGATTATGGTCTGTTTTTTGAAGCAAGATAATAAATTAAAAATCGCACAGTAAATATTTTTACAACAGGTTTGAATAGTATACAGTGCGTGCATTAAGTCTGGAATCACCCGATTAACTTTTTAGTTACAAGTAAAACACAAAAACCCTCGGATAGGTCGATTTTTATTTTTAATTTTGCAAATTATGGTGTAATAAAAGTTATTAAAATTTGCACCCCCTTGCACCCTCACCCCCCAACTTTTTTTTTCAAATAGCAACCTACCCCTTGTGACACTTCGTTGGAAAGGTAATTTAATAAGCTTTCCAAAGGTGTATAATAAAGCCTAATTTGGTAAAGGGCTAATGATAAAATGCACAATTTAGTTTATTATAAAGACATGTAAAGTATAACTTTAGTTCACTATAAATGTTCAAATTGATGTCCTTCAGCTCTTTGACAGTGGACAGTAAAAAAGCGGGATTAAAATCGATTAAATAGTAAACATAAAATTGGTCAATAAAAAGAAAAAAAATTGCATTTTTCAACAGGGTATAAAATATTACAATAAGTTTAAAACAACCTTATTTAGATTCTCAGGAAGGTGCCAAGTAGGAAATAGGGCAACAATTACCATATTATGCGTAATATTTCACACAAACAATGTTTAAATAAAACATGCGTTTTTTCATAGACCCTTTAACAAATTAGGCTTTATCATACACTGTTGGAAAGCTTATTAAATTACCTTTCCAATGATGTATCACAAGGGGTAGGTTGCTATTTGAAAAAAAAAGTTGGGGGGTGAGGGTGCAAGGGGGTGCCAATTTTGATAACTTTTTTTAGACCAAAATTTGCAGAATTAAAAATAAAAATCGACCTATCCGAGGGTTTTTGTGTTTTACTTGTAACTAAAAAGTTAATCGGGTGATTCCAGACTTAATGCACGCACTGTATGTTAGTGTATAGAATATAGTTATGTTTTATAAAATAAACTACGCAGTATATTCGAACATCCAATATTCGAATCTGCCTTGAAAATATTCACTGTGTGATTTTTAATTTACTATCTTGCTTGAAAAAACATACCATAGATAGCATTATTTAAGCGATATTCTAAGCTAAGGCAGAATCTGAAGTTGGTTACGAATATATATGAAGGGTCCAGTGGAAAAACGATGAGGTTCCATTTTTTAAAAAGTTTTGCAACTACTGGTGAAATAGTTTTGATGTTTGAACCAATAATTTTAATGAAATTTAGAGTTCTTTCTGAGGAACCCCATGTTGAATCCAGGCACGAATAAAAACATCATGTTCTTTATTGGTTACCCAAAAGGCCATTGACCAACATTTTTGTTAATTTCAAAAATATAAAAATTCAAATTTTCAACCACAGTTTTTAGTAGAATCTCATTGTTTGTCCCCTGTAAGGTTTTGTATGTTGATACTTCATGTTACAAGCTAACAGACCCCGCTAATATGTCGATTTCGAAAAAAAATGGAACCTTAACGTTTTTCCCTTGGTTTTTCCACTGGACTTTATATATTATACGAATATACAGGATGTCCAGTAAATGATGTCATTAATTTTAAATGGTGATTCTACATAATATGAAAAAAGTTCCTATAAAAATATGTCTAAAAATGCGTCGTATAGGATGTAAGACCCTTTAAACCCTAAAAAATTCGTTTTTTTTTAAATAACTCAGGAATGATTTAAGATACAGCAAGGAGGTTTTGAATGTAAACTAACCTCAATAAGGCCCATCTTCGTATGCTATCTTCATGTACTTATTTTAAACAGGGGTGTGCGAAACTGGGGGACCTTATTAGTTTTTTGTCCCAAACTTTTTTCTGTCTAACTTTTTATAATTTTATTTTTTGAATATGATTCCTCAGGTCAATATACATAAAAAAAGGTACTCTTGTTCTAATACTGTAAATTCATTTGAAGGTGAAATTTCACGGATCAAGGACGAAAAATTAAGTACTAAAATGTTTAAAACCAAAATTTCGTTTTCGAGAAAATTTGAAGGTGAAATTTCACGGTTCGAGGACGAAAAATTAAATACTAAAATGTTTAAAACCAAAATTTTAATGATGCAGGGCTATTCTATATCAAAAACTAAGAAAAAAAGTTGCTATACATGTAGGTCGAAAAATCTCTTTTAAAGCTACTATGGCCCTTTAAAAATGGTGCATTTTTAGGAGCCCATAGCTCCCCTAGGATTGATTTTTGGATGTAGCTAGTATTTAATTTTTCGTCCTCGAACCGTGAAATTTCACCTTTAAATTTTCTCGAAAACGAAAATCCTACAGTATTAGAACAAGAGTACCTTTTTTTATGTATTTCGACCTGAGGAATCTTATTCCAAAAAGAAAATTACAAAAAAGTTACACAGAAAAAAGTTTGAGACAAAAAACAAATAAGGCCCCCCAGTTTTGCACACCCCTGGTTAAAACAAGTTCATGAAAATAACATACGAAGGTGGTCCTTATTAAGGTTAGTTTACATTAAAAACCTCCTTGCTCTACCGCAAAACGTTCCTGAGTTGCTAAATAAAAACCGAATTTTTTAGCCACTTTCAAGGTGGCTCAGCTCCCTTACGACGCATTTTTAGACATATGTTTATCGGAACTTTTTTCATATTTTCCTATGTAGAATCACCCCTTAAAATTAATGACATCATTTACTGGATATCCTGTATATATTATAATTGTTTTTTTAATGTTGCTTTTTGGTTGTGGTTACTTAAAAAGATTATTTACTCTTTACTTTAAAATGTAGTCTTTGGGAACGTTCAAGTATTACGTAACGCAAATTGTACCAAAACTCATAAACTTTATACCCCGTTTCTCGCTTTATTAAAGGCTTTAGAGATTTCATGTTTTGGCTACCCCCCAAATAGGGGGTGTGTTTGGGGGGTAGCCAAAATATAAAATCTCTACAGCCTTTAATAACGCGGGAACCGGGGTATTAAGTGTATAAATTTTGGTACAATTGCGTTACGTAATACTTGAACGTTATCTTTACTTTAAAATGTACTTTTTTTATTATGTAAATACGATTATTAGATATGTATGACACAATTATTATAACTATTATAGTTTTATAACCTTAAAATTTGATCTTTGTAGAACTAAGATTAGAGTAGACTAAAGCTTGGCAATAATTGTATATTTCTTTTTTTTTTTTGTTTCATGATTGTATAATTGATTTACCTAATATATATTTATATTTTTGGATAGATTTTATATGTAGGTTTTATTTAAAACAAGTGTTTTTAGCACTAGGTGAGAACTTTCGATTTATCTGGAGCTAATCGGCATTTAAAACTACAATTTCAAGTATATTTTTAGACAAATTGTGGCAACGTAAAAATCGAGGTAAAAATACAGTGTTCCGTGAGGAAAGGGAAATATTTTAAGAATGTGTTCTAGAGGTCAAAATAAGAAAAATAGTTCCCATAATCATATGTTCAAAAATGGCTCGTAAGGGAGCTACGCCCCTTCAAAAGGGGTACCAAAATTTCGATTTATTATTAATAACTTAGGAAGCCTTTGTGTTATACAATCGAGGTTTAGCATGTGATATATGCTTTATAAGGCCTATCAGCCAATGGTATTTGCATGTAGTTACTTCAACCAGGGGCGTCCGTATTGGCGGGTCTTATCCTTTTTTGCCCCAAACTTTCTTCTGCTTAACTTTTTATGGGTTTATTTTTAGAATAGTATTACACAGGTATAAACAAATTAAAAAGGTACTTGTTGTAATAGGATTAACCGTTTTCGAGAAAAATACAATTAAAGGCAAAATTACACCTTTCTAGAACCAAAAATAAAGAACAATAAAATGTTAATAACCACAATTTCCCTAATGCAGGGTGATTCTACATCAAAAGCTAAGAAAAAAAGTTTCATACATGTAGGCGCAAAAATCGCTTTTAAAGGTAACATGACCCTTTTGGACCGTACTACCCTTAGCATTGATATTTAGAATTACGTATATGAGAACTTTTTTTCATAGTTTTTGGTGTACAGTAACTCTACACTATTAAAATTTTGGGTTTTAACATTTTAGCGTTTAATTTTTGGTTCTCGAAACTTGTAATTTTGCCTTTAATTGTATTTTTTTCGAAAACGGTTAATCCTAAAGTGTTACAGCAAGGGTACCTTTATAATAAACCCACAAAAAAAAATAAACAGAAAAAAGTTTGGGGCAAAAAGTGATAAGATCCCTCACCTCGCACGCCCCTGGTTTAAGTAACTATAGTTATGTATACATGCAAATACCATTGGCTGATAGGCCTTATTAAGAATACTGCCCTACTACCCTAAAAAGCGGTAACTCCATATTTACTAAAACTGAGATAATGGCAAAAACAGTAAATCGTCTTAGCCACTCCCTTGTGTTATAGCTGGAATCGGGAAAGTGGGCCTTACTTACTGCTTTTTAGTGTCGTATCTCGTAGACAAAATTTTTAGGAATGCTAAACTAAAAAGCAGTATGTGACAAGATAAAAAGAAAACCACCCAAAAATAAAAAATATATATATTTTTAAATTTCCTTTTAAAAATAAATTTTACTTTCCCCAAGGAAACTCGGGAGTTGATAAAAAAATTGAAAAATTTTTGTTGCTTTTTTTCACGTTTGTCGACGTTTTATATCCAAAAATATGATTTCCGTCAAAAAAAAACCTGTATCTCGGTCTGTCTGTTTGTCAAAAAATTTGTGACCACGATAACTCGATAACGCTTTGATCTAAAGACTTCAAATTGGGACCATAGGTTTATTATCCAAAGTTCTGGGCTGGGATTGTATTTGATAAAATTCGGTGTGGGGTACGGGAGTAAAACAGGGTAAAAACAACATTTATTTTTTTATTTTTATTTTAGTTTTTCGAAAAAAGAAACTTTTTTTGAAAAAAGAAACATTTTTATTTTTTTTTTAAATAAAAAAAAAATTCAAAAAATATTTTTTCATTTTTTTTTTGTTTTCCAAAATAATTGTTTTAATTAACAAAGACTTACAGGGAAAAGTATTATTTTTTGGCAGCATTTTTTTGGCTATTTCCGGAAAACCTAGCGTCATTGAAAAGCTATAATAATGCAAAAAGAAACTGTTTTATTAATGCTTTACATTCTTCTAATTTTATTTTGATATATTGGGTAATAAAAAACTGTCTGTCCGATATGCCACTAATATTTTCTTTCATAATAAAAAACTTATTTGGAGTTACTGCTTTTTAGCTTAGTAACAGTCCCTTATTTTGGAGATACTGCAATTTTCATAAGTTTATAACTGCATAAATAAAACTATTTACTCAAATTTGATTGGTTCAATAAATAGCCCATGGAAATGCACAACTAAGTGTAAGGTTAACTAAAATTCCACAAAAATTGGAGTTACGGCTTTCTAGCGTAGTAGGGCAGAATAGATCACATGCAAAATCTTGTTGCTATAACACAAAGAATTCCTTAGTTATTAATTAAAAAATGAATTTTTGGTACCCCTTTTGAAGGGGCGTAGCTCCCTTACGAGTCGTTTTTGGACATATGTTTATAGGAACTTTTTTTCTTATTTTGACCTCTAGAACACATCCTTTAAATATTTCCCTTTCCTCGCGGAACACCCTGTATATTGGAATGTTTTAAATCAAATGCACACATTTAATAAAAATAAACAATTTATTATGTATTTCTTATTTATAATAAAGTACAAATAAAATCACAAAAAACTATATTACACTTAAAACAAATCAGGACATATCAATTAAACTATTGAGTGACGTAGGGATCCATAAGGAACCATTCTTACTATAAAAAATCACATTTCTATCGATGTAACACTGCAAACCATTCGTACCAATCCGATAGATCTGTTTGGCTTCGTGAAATTTATTAGGAATCGGTACGAAAAGAATACCTCGGTCCTCGCACCGTTTGGCAACAAGGTCCTTGAACCCTTGAGGTATTTTTGAGGCTGACCTTACAGCTTCTTGGATCGATTCCACCCTTGGGTTTGGAAGAGGTGGGGGAGGAATGTTGGATTTCTCCATATTTGTGAGGTATGATAAGGATTCTTTTGCTCCAGGTTGTTGTCCAATATTCACGGCACGGTTCATCATGTCTAGAGCCCGATGGAAGTGTTCTGAAAGAAATAATTACCAAATTAAGAAAGTAAAACTAGTATTTGAGGCTTTTGCCAAATGGTGTAGTGATAACAATTTAATTTTAAATCAAGAAAAAACCGTAGTCATTGAATTTGGTCATCAGAGAAAGGTTTTTACTAATGCTAGCTTTACCATGGATAGTAACACATTTATACCGGAAGAATCTGTTACTTTCTTGGGTATCACTATAGATAAACACCTTACTTGGTATAATCACATTGATAATCTCTGCGCAAAATTAAATAAACAGGTTTTTCTTTTAAATAAACTTAAATGTTCTTTAGACCGTAAAACATTACTAAGTGTGTACTATGCCAATGTACAATCTATAATTTCTTATAACATTGTAGTATGGGGTCAGTCCTTTAATATTGATAGGGTCTTTATATTGCAGAAAAGATTGATTAGAATAATTTTTAACTTAGATTTTAAAACATCATGCAGAGAGCATTTTAAAAATAACAAGATTTTAACTGTAACGTCCTTATATTTATTTAAATTATTCGTATTTGTTTTTAACAACAAAAGTAAATTTTTGACAAATGCTGACGCACATAGGTACCCAACCAGACAAAGAGATTTAATCAGACAAAAACAAATAAGATTAACCATGTATAAAAAGTCTCCTTACTATGCTGCTTGTCATTATTTTAATCTTTTACCCGAGTCCCTTAAAATTGCCGAATCTCTTAATATTTTTAAAAGAAGATTAAAAGACCTTTTGCTTTCTAAAAGTTTTTACACGTTAGAAGAATTTAATCAGTACATGTCCACCCTCAACTAAGTGATAATAATATATGAAATTTATAGTATTTAACGTGTGTATGTGTTGTGCCAGTATGTATGTATGTATGTATGTTTGTCGGTCATATTATATTGTATTTGAAAAATATTATTTTAACTAGTTTTGTTTAACATTATAATTATATATTTAAGATATTTATACAAGCATCAACTGACAACTCTATCTATTGTAAAATAGCCTAAAGATAATAAATATATCTATCTATCTATCTATATATTACTGGCGTGCTAAGCTGAAAGGTCCTATCTACATAGGTTTAACATACACAGATAGGATCTTTCAGCTTATGAAGGCAGATTAACATGACTCATGTTTTCTTCTTCGACTGTATAGGGTTAATTTTCAACCTATATACATGGTGTATTTGAAATAGGATCCAAAATTTTAAGGGGTGATTCTACATCAGAAAATATAAACATAAAATATAAAAAAGTCGGTTTTTATTTAATAACTCAGGAACCCTTTGACAATGAGGTTTTGCACGTGAACTAATAATACCCACCCCTTAAAATTTTGGACCCTATTTCAAATACTCCCTGTATACAGGGTGATCAGTAACTGGAATGCCAAAATTTAAAAAGTTATTCTACATCCAAAAAAATGAAAAAAGGTTCATATAAAGGTCGGTCCGGAATTGAACCCTAAGGGAGCTACGGCCCTTCGAAGATGGACATATTGAATGGGGAACATAAAAAGCACCAATAAAAACTTTTGTGATATTTTTTGTTTAAAACTAAGCAAAAAAGTATTCTTTGCTAAAACCTAAATTTAATATTAATAGCCTTTTAAAAAGTATAATTCTTAGTGGCACAAAATGTTACTTCCTCTTAATTGCATTTTTTTGAAAAAGGTTATTCCTACAGTGCTACAATATATGACATTTTTTATGTATTTTTACTCAAGGAATTAATATTTAAAAAAAATACACAAAAAAAGTTTGGGCAAACCTCCCCGCATACTGTACCATTTATGGCACGAACCGTTTTTTTTTTTTCATTATTTGTGGTGCTTACTATTAAACAAGAGCAATAACTTTGTTATGAATAAAGAACCTGTTACAGATATCTGAAAAACAATCCGGCCATCTGGAGTTAATTAAGCGAAATTTTATTAACGTTTTTAACAAGGATTTTGCGTGTAGGCTGAAGACTGCATAGCCTAAAATTCAAAGTGCAATCAAAAATATTTGCCGGACTAGTTGCGCAATATAAAAAATACTGTGTTATTATAAAAAAAAGTCCAAACAAAATAAAAATTTAAAAATTATACTGTAGGTCTAGGTTTATTGAAACATTTGGAAAAGAAAAAAAAATAAATAAAATTAAAAAAAAAATCAATTTTTTTTTTCAAAAAGTTTCTTTTTTTGAGAAACGGAAAAAAAAATTAAAAAAAAATGTTTTTGAAAAGACTTGTTTCTCAAAAAACCTCTACCCCATTTTATCTCCTTGCCCCACCCCGATTTTTACTAATAAAAATCCCAGCTTATAACAAAGCGTTCTTGAGTTCTCGTGGTCACAAATATCCCGGACAGACAGACCGACTGACATAGTTAATAAGTTTTCTTACTGCATAGTGTTCCAGATATCGCACACACCGTTTTTTGCAAAAAATATATATAAAAACTAAAGTTTAATTTTTTAAATATTTTTTCCGATATAAAAACGTTAAAATGTATGCTTATGATTTTTTACATTCAAAAATAAAAATTCATGCGGGAAGGGGTTAAGCCTTACACATTTTGTCCGTCTAGGCACGCCTCTTGATAAATCCAAAAAAAAAATTAACATAAATTGCCGTTATTAATACTAGTATACAGGCAAAACCTCTAGCTCAAAGCCTACCAGAATTATTAATTAAAAACTTTATTTTCAGTACAATTACATACAAGGGTGGTAGCTCCCTTAGGACTCATTTTCAGACCAACCTTTATAGGAACTTTTTTTTGATATTTTTGGATGTAGAATCACCTGTTATATTTTGGCATGCCAGTTACTGATCACCCTGTATATTGAATTAGGATATGCAGACACTAGTAAGAAGAGGAAGAAAATGCATAAAAGAACTGAGATGTATTAGGGGAAGGTTTTATGATTGCAACAATGATACAATGTTACTAAAAAATACCTTTAATCGATGGTTGAGCTAAATATTCCTCAGATAACATTCGTTTCCAACCAGAATACCATTCAGTAACTTGCGTATAATTTGGATTGTGATTTAACCAAACTGCCAAGGTTTGTAGCCATCTTGGAAAAAAGAATTTGTCCAGAATTAGGGTCAAATTTCCAACTGATAACATGTCTTTCCAGTCCATTACCCAATTCCAAGGTTCTGAAAAAATAAATAAAAAAAAAAACAGGTTATTTTAAGCTTATTTTGTATCAATAACTCAAAATGTTTACCTAGATGCTGCTGATGAGGATTGATAGCCAGTGACTGCATACAAATCTGTAGTTTTGGTACTATATGTTTGATTAAAAATGCTACAAATGCACCCTTAGATAAAGCTCTTTCCCATGGCTTCAACATTAGCTTAGCTGATCTGTCAGATGGATGCCAATTTGCTAGGCATTTGCCCAATTTTTCTTGAATTATTGGGTAGATATGTTTCTGTAGTTTCTCATCTAAAATTAACATATTATATATATACATTTATTTCATATTAAATTTGGCTATTTTTATCACTTACCTAAAAGAGGTATCCATGGATGCACCCATGTGTGAATAGGTACAGTATCAGTTAAAGGATTCCACTGTTCAACAGCTTCCTTTAATTTCGGAATAACTAATTGATCATGGATATTAATTAAAACCCAGGGTGGTAAAAGAGGAGTCCATTTTTCAATTACAGCTATCATGGGATCACTATCTCGCGTATTCCAAGAACTATAAGAAAATAAATGATGTCAAAATATGATATTAAGAATGAAGATTTTTTTTGAAGAAACTTTTGAAATTGGAAACGGTGCAAGACATAATTTATATTTAAAGAACATGTTCCAATGCTTCTGATAACACTATCCAGAACACCTACTATTACCAAATTTAAAGAAAAGTTGTCCTAAAATATGTCCCAATGTTTGAGGAGCCAATAATCCAATAAAAAATATTTTGTAGAGTATCTTAAGTTTAATAAAATATTTCATAGTTCTTTGAACCCTTTATCAGGCCTCTATAAGCCTGCAGGGTTATTCTCTTATGTGGTTATTCTTATTTTTTTAAAAACCATAGCGATAATTCTAGATATTCAAATAAGTCGTAATTCACAAGAAAACACAAAAAGAAAATCCTTGGTAAAATCCTGTGTAAAAGAAATCAAAGAAAAACTCACCTAATGCAGGATCTCATAAAAGGCATCCAAGTATGCCAAATGAGACTATCGTAAGGCTCTATTCCCATTTTATTACCTTCGTTTGTCCCCCGATGTGAATTGTCCAGAGTTTCCTTCCAGTCAGAAAACAGATCGATAAAATTTGAAGGTTCTGTTAGTGGGTTCCAACTGGCCAATGCTGATGTGATCAAAGGTCCAACTAAACCCGGAGCTAGTTCGCCTAGCTCATATCTGTAGTACTCTTCATAATAATCGGCCTAAAAACCATTTTTTGAAATGTTGGTTAAAGTTTTAAATCAAATTTGATAAATTATAAAGTGACAAAGTAATATTCGGGAAATCAAAAGTTCTGAAGTGGCGATATCTTCTTTCTTGATAATAATAATTTTCCAGTCTTAATAACGGATCCCTAATGTTGGAAATATTAAGAAGTACTTCACAGAAGTAGTACTAAACGCAAAACCAAAAACCGAAAGAGTGGCATAAGCGGCAATATTTTTATCTTTAATAAAATTAAAACTTCCCCAATACTCCGAAAATTGGGAGATATTTTCAGAATATTCCGATAATAATCTATAAACAAAAAAATCCTCACTTAAAATAAGTATGCAGTAATATACCGGGTGTCAAAAGAAGTATTGCCTACGAATTATCTCCGTAACTATCAGGCCTATTCACACGTACCATCGATATTGAGATTTGTGGCAATATTGACGAAAATTGCAAGGTCATGTGTTAAAACTGAGGGGATTGTAATTTTTGTCAATATTGAATAGATTTCAATGGTACATGTGAATAGGCCTGTATAAAAGATAACTTTTTAAAATTTCCAGAGCTTAAAATTATCAAAAAAAGGAAATAAAACATTATTATTAACAGAAATACCTTATCTATTTCGTCGAATCGAACTATATTTAAGAGAGAAAATTTCTTGGTTCAATGATAAAAATATCTAAGTCAATTTTTTTACTACAAAAGAAATGATGTGGCGTTATACCGGTTGTCAAAAGAAGTATTGCCTACGAATTATCTATGTAACTATAAAAGATAACTTTTTAAAATTTACAGAGACTGTATGAACCGTAAATACCCCCATTTTAGCATAGTCATTATAAAAAACATCACTTCCGGTCTAAGCGGAAGTGATACCAACTTTTGATTTTTAAATGGAACCTTATATATTTGTTTACATTTTTAGATTCGCCTTTAAATTCTCTTTTCGTTGATATATCACAAGTCGATATTTGCATTAAAGATGGCGCCACATGAGCTATTTTTCATAAAAACAACATGGAGGTCATATGACGTCCATATTGGAATATTTCTGAAACTTGACACTTCAAATCTTTTAGTAGTACGCTAAAAATTTACTGTTTATGTGAAACAGATTTTCTTTTGTTTTTATGAAAATGGCGTAATTTTATTTATTTTTTTTAAATCATCAACTTTAAAGCCATTTTGTGCTAAATTTTCAAATGGAACGATCTATTTTTGATTTCGTTAACTTAAAAACTTGGGTATACTCTAAAAGAAAACCGTACAAACACCTAATTGGGTTGGCCCTTTTCGGGGAAAATAACCATATTTTGTTGCGTGCTATATCAAATTTGAAGAAATATGGTTATTTTCCCCAAAAAGTGCCAATCCAATTAGGGTGTTTGTCCGTTTTTCTTGTAGTATACCTGAGTTTTTAATTTAACGAAATCAAAAATAGGTCGTTCCATTTGAAAATTTAAAACAAAATGGCTTTAAAGTTGATGATTTAAGAAAAAAACTTTAAAATTACGACATTTTCATAAAAACAAAAGAAAATCAGTTTCGCATAAACAGTAAATTCTTAGCCTACTACTAAAGGGTTTGAAATGTCAAGTTCCAGAAATATTCCAATATGGACGTCATAGGACCGCCATGTTGTTTTTATGAAAAATGGCTCCTGTGGCGCCATCTTTAATGCAAATATCGACTTGTGATATATAAATGAAAAGAGAATTTAAAAGGCGAATCCAAAAATGTAAAAAATACATAGGGTTACATTTAAAAATAAAAAGTTGGTATCACTTCCGCTTAGACCGGAAGTGATATTTTTTATAATGACCATGCCAAAATGGGGGTATTTACGGTTCATACAGTCTCTGTAAATTTTAAAAAGTTATCTTTTATAGTTACAGAGATAATTCGTAGGCAATACTTCTTTTGACAACCGGTATAACGCCACATCATTTCTTTTGTAGTAAAAAAATTGACTTAGATATTTTTATCATTGAACCAAGAAATTTTCTCTCTTAAATATAGTTCGATTCGACGAAATAGATAAGGTATTTCTGTTAATAATAATGTTTTATTTCCTTTTTTTAATAATTTTACCACAAACCAAACCCTTTTTTTATTCGCATTATTCACCCAACATTGCCTATTAGTCAACATACCATAAATTTTAATAAAAAAACAGCGGTAAACTATCGCCGGTAATTGTATACCTACATTGTGAATATAAGTGTAAAAAGACTATTTAGTGCTAACAAGACTGTAAGTTTTTATTTATTCGCAAACAAAAAAAAAACAGGATTTAGAGAAAATCCTAATCTTGCTGGCAAAGTATAAGTTTTATTATACAGGTTTATTCAGAAATAAGTTCAGAAATAAGTTCGAGAAATTTAAGGGGTGATTCTACGTTAAAAAATTTGATAAAAAGTTCCTATAAAGGTTGGTCCGGAAATGAGCGCTAAGGGAGCTGCGGCCCTTCGAAGATGGACCTTTTGAATCGGAAACAAAAAAAGCACCAATAAAATTTTAAATTTTACTGATTCTACGTCTAACCACCCGTTAGTGGTACTAAGTCTCCAGAATAGGAGAGGTATGAGTAGTTGTCTACATCAATCTAATGGCTATATTCCTTTTGCGAGTAAAGTCTAAAAACGTTTTCTTAATCAGCGTGCAGAGTTGACTCTTGGTACTGAAGAGGGCCAGCAGCCCGAAACTGTCAGTCTACCAATATCACTCTGTACCATGATTAGAAAATAGATTGATGGAATAATAAATAAAATTTGAATTCTGCAGGACAATTCTTCATTTAAAACTAAGCAAAAAAGTATTCTTCAGCAAAACACCTAAATTTAATATTAAGGGAGATATAGCCTTTTAAAAAGTAACATTTTTAGTGACACAAAATGTTACTTCCTCTTGATTGCATTTTTTTTTTTTTTGAAAACGGTTTTTCCTACATTGTTACACTATATGACATCTTATATGTATTTTTACTGAAGGAATCTATATTTATTACAAAAAATCCAAAAAATATATACATAAAAAAGTTTGTGGCAAAAATGTGTTAAGCCTCACATATTTTGTCCGTCTAGACATGCCTGAATAAATTAACATAAACTTATTGCCCTATTAATACTAGTATACATGCAAAAGCTCGTCGCTCTAGCTTAAAGGGTACAAGACTTATTAATTAAAAACCTTATTTTTATTACAGTTTTAAAGAGCCGTAACTCCCTCCCTTAGGACTCATTTCCGGACCAACCTTTATAGGAACTTTAAATTTCTTGAACTTATTTCTAAATAGCCCTGTATTTTTCGTCATTACTATACATCAGGGAACCTGATTCACGTTTTATCTATCTAAATTATTTACAAGTACTTTTCAGCCCCAGGCTGCAAATTCTTTCACTAAGCAATTATTTTTAAAGAAATTAACTTTTTTATTGTAAAAATTTCCCAAACAAAAACCAGCTGAACAGTTTCAAGCACCTTGTCAAAACATCAGTCCTAGGCAATAATTTGAAACGTTAGTTGTGTGATCACGTGAATAGGCAACCATTAATACACCTGCATCATTTATTAAAATTTGAAAGTTTGTATCTCCAGAACGTTATATTCTAGCAAAGAACTGTATATAGAATTTTTTATAGGGCTTAAAAACAGCTTTCATTTCAAATATAATTTTTTGAAATCGGGTGAGATGCTAAAAAAGCGTTTTACTGCTTTAAACACCAATATCTCAAAAACAATGCACTTTAGGAAAAAATAGTTGTAGTTGGACCTTAAAATAACTCGGTTTTATAATTTTGTTTTAGACGATCATATATTTATTTAAAGTCATAAATATAATAATTCTATTGGGAAAAACGTTTATTGCAAACATTTCAATATCAACACAATTGTAGTTACAAACACCAGCGCCATCTATGCGGCGAGGAATAAAAATTTAGCTGTAAATATTCTGTAATCCCAGAGATTCTTTGCAACTTGAAAACATAAAAACCACCATAATGGCATTCTAATAACGTTATTTGCGTTTATTTTGAATTCAACAGTATAATTTACCTTTAAATCCTTAAACATATAGCCAATCTGTCCTAAAGAGTATTCCTGAGCAGGATCCAACAGTTTATCTACCATTTGGATGACATATGCCATATTTTCAACCACGTCTTTCTCCTGTTTCAATATATTTTTAATTGAATTTTCTTCTTGTGTTAAAGCCACCAATTTGTCTTGATTGTACCTTTTATTTCTATCAATTCTGATAATGTCTTGTTCGCACATTTCTACTAATAAATCAAGGTTGTGTTGAATTTCGGGGAGGGCGAAGTTGGAGCATTTTTTGTGGACGACATCTTCAAAATGTTCGACTCCTGGAGGTGCTTTTAGGCCGCTTAGAGCGTGGTAACCGCTTAGGACTCGTTGCTGAGGGCCGGTCATGTCAATAACTTTAACTTTGCCCAGTTCACTAAAAAAACGGTTATTTTTTAAAATTTTATATTTGCATGGAATCTTAATCAAAGTGAACTAGTTACTATTAAATTTATATTTAATATTTTATAAAAATATGAAATTTTGTTGTTGAAGGTTTATGTATTATTTTATTCGTATTTTTATATCATGAGAGCAGCATTTCCCTACAGGTGTATACGCAAACAACGCCATGGCGTAAGGTGCAAGATTTTTAGAATAATTTCTCGGTCAATTCTACGGTATTACAACAAGAGTACCTTTATTATGTATTTTTACCTGAGAAAATTTACAAAAAAGTTACATATAAAAAAAGTTTAGTGTAAAAAAGTGAAAAGCCCTTGTTTCGCACGAAAATAACATATGATAAGGAACTTATTTCAGTTTTTTTTTAAGTTGAATCACCCCTTAAAATTTGGTGCGTTAGTTATACAGGGTGTCATTACTTTTAAAGACAAATAAATTCAAAATATAAAATGTGATGTGTATATTTTTATTTTTTTTAGTGTGATAAGGGTGAAAACGAGGGCGAAAAAGTTGGCAAGGGGGTAAAAAATATCCGTGACGTAATTTATGAACCGTATGTAGATTGCCAATGCCCAAATGTCGATTTCTCAGACGATTCCGAGGATTCTATACCTGTTAACTTTTGAATGAGTTGAGATATAGACTTTAAATTAATAATACTTAAATAGAACAACATAAACTTTTTTTTTTTTTTTTTGATATATTTGATATTTTCAGCTTTTAAAATGTGGGCATAGGGGGCAAGTAAAAATCTTAAAAAATCGTATTTTTTAGCAAAAAAAGATCCCCCTATGCCCCCCTGACCACATTTTAAAAGCTACAAATATCGAATATATACCAAAAGTTGGTTTAAGGTGTCTTATTTATGTGTTTTAAATTTGAAGTCAATATCTTAACTGGTTCAAAAGTTGAGAGGGGGGGTGATTTGGACCTCATCGTAGAATCTATAAACAGGGGGGTAGATTTCCCGGGTCCCGGCGTCGATTTTCTGTCAGGGGTAAAGCTTTTTTTTTAGAGGCCAAGACTTTTTTTGCAAAAATGGGGGCCCGGTAATAAAGTTTCCCCGGGGCCCGGGCTGGCCCTGTCTATAAATGTATGATTCAGTTAGCTGTCACACAGCTTGTGTGACAAAAGTAACCAAAAAGTTAAATAAAAACCTATAAGAGTATTATAGAAAACCTAGTGGAATTTATAACATTCATATGTTGTTATGAAAACTACACCATAGATAAGCAAAAAATTGTTTATTTTGTCTTTACCTGGTGGGATGAGAATTTCTATATGCTCCAGGTCTTTTACCTTTTTCTATTACATCGTCCACGCTACGATAGTAATATCTCGTCTTTTTCTTTGAGCCATCTTTGCTGCTTTTATCCATTTCCTCTTCTTCCTCCTCCATTTTTATTGTCTGATCCTAAAATTTAAATTATAAGTTTACTGAAAAACCTTATTGTAAAGGACATTTTTTTCTATCTAGTTGAAAAAGGCCCATTTTAAATAATCAGTAATTTGTTCTTACCTTAAGTTTTGGTATACTGGCAGCTTTTTCTCGACCATATGCTCCTATAGCTCCCCTACCTTTTCTTAAATGAGCCTCTACAGGTGCCTGGATACCTTGAAGGTCCTTACCAAGACCTTTTCCCGGTTCAAAACCCATTTGTAACAATAACTTAGCCCCAATACCCTTTGTGTGTTTTTCCCAGTTTCCAACCCCCTTATTAATTAATCTGGTGTCCAAAGTCTTTTTTACGCGCATTCCAGCAATATCACTATTTACTTCAGTTACTGTCGATTGAGTTGTTTTAGGTTGATGTACCCCAAATCCTAGAAAAAAATACTTTAATATTTGAACTATGGAAACATTCAAGTATTACGTAACGCAAATTTTGAACATTTTGCCAAAAATTAATAGGGTTCCAGTGGGTCACCTGAATTTTCTTTATGTAATTTAATGGAAATAGGCCACAGATTTTGTACTAAAATAATTTTATCAAAAAAAAACTATTTTTAAGGGTTAAAATGGGTGAGCATCCTATATGATGCTCAGAGCAACTAAGGCGAGTTTGCCTATTAACACGTAAATCCAATAAGGACTGACCCATGAATTTATTAAATAATATATGAAATATTTTTCAGATAGTACTATTATTAGTCCAAAAAAGTAATTTTTACTAAAAAAAATCCAAAATTATTGTATTTTTGCCATTTGCCCTCCTTGTCCCCCCAAACCAAACCAAAAACAATCCCCAGCGCGAATTTGATTGAAGTGAATTGACATAAAACGCCATAAACCGCAAAAGTATGTAAAAAAAAATTGAAATATTTTTTTACGAATACAAGACTCCCAAAATTTTATTATTTTTTTTAATGATAAATCAAAAACTACCAGCTAAAAACTTATTAATTTTGGCAAATTAACTGAGCATCATATATGATGCATAGCACTTAACGTGAACTTTAGCATTTAAAAAAAAAGATAAAAAATATATGAAAAAAGTGGAAAATAAAATATACTGGATGTCAAAAGATTTTGAATAATAAATCATTGGGAAACTAATGGGTTCTAATCAATTTTTGGGCAAACAAGATTCAATTTTTCATACAAACCTGCTCTTGGCCGTTCTTCTTCTGATTCATCAGAACTATCTCGCATTTTAAATGAAGATGTAGTGGGTTTTTCATCCTCATCTGACCCTTCTTCTTTTTTAATAGCTTTAGTATCTTTTTCATTGTCTTTTTTCTTTCCAACTTGGTGTATCCCGCCAGCAACAAATCCAATAGGTGCAGAATAGTCTTTTGGCTTTCTACTATTGTTAAATGAAGGTTTTGCATTATCGTCATCATCACTGTCATCTGCCCAAACACCTATAATATAATATTGGTATTACAAATTTATTTACAACATACAATAATATAATAATCCATTATAGAGCCTTTATTTTTTATTTTGATCTAGTGGTAATGAGCTTTGTTATAACATCCAAATCAGCAACTGATTTCTGAAAAGCTATTAGCTCATACTGCTAAGAGCTCCAATTTTTAGATCCATATATTGTAATTGGAGAGCTTTAAATGGTATGACCAATTCTGTCCTTTTGGTAACTTGTTTCTGATAAAAGAAAGTTATATCGTAATTTAGATATTTTATACTTAAAATAACTCCTCGAATAACTCTAATAAATACCTATAATGTAATAATTTATACAGAAAACAAAAAAAGATGGAGTGTACACACCGTAAATTTGTTGCTGCTTGCTTAATCCCTTCCTTTTACGGTTAATATTAAATTCATTTTCAATATCATAATCTGTAATCTCAAATTTTTCCATTTCATCTCCCGACATTGTAATATTTTTTTTATTTTTCACAAAAA
The DNA here is from genome assembly GCA_958510825.1 of Brachypterus glaber. Classification (NCBI taxonomy): domain Eukaryota; kingdom Metazoa; phylum Arthropoda; class Insecta; order Coleoptera; family Kateretidae; genus Brachypterus; species Brachypterus glaber. Next base: position 22,519,605 of record OY294050.1, read on the forward strand.
AAAGGTTTTTAAGAATATATGAATTTATAGGTTACATTTATGCGTCAAAAAAGGTAATTAATGCGCATGCGTTCATAGTTGTCAAATAAAAATTATATGTTTGTGTCTTTGCAACGTATTTGGTAAAAACTTATTTTTAAACATAAATAAAAAGATAAAAAACTTGGTTTTATGCTTAAAATTTGTTAGTTAAATGTGTAAATAAAAATTTATGTTTTATTTCTGGTTTACAATTGAGAACATATTGTGAAAGGAAGACAGGTTTGAGGAAAAGGCAACGCTGTATTATACTTTGTAAATACAGGGGTATATCAAAAAGTAAATTCAAAATGTTTTGAAAAACGCCAGTTAAACTACTTTAGTGGTAGGGGGGAGATAGAAAAGCGCTATGATTAATTTTGAATGAAAGTATTTTAGCAATTTTACTCAAAATTCGGAAAGAAATTGGATGCGGCGCTTTTTTTTGTTAACTTTTAGATAATTATATTTATTGGTCATGGTTTTTCGTTTAGTTACCCTGTAAAAAAAATAATTAAGATTCGTATAAAATACGTAGGGGAGTTAGTCTATAGTTGCATAATTTTTTTCAATGTTTTTTTTTCTTGATATAAACTTTAAGACAAAACTTAATATGTCAATACCTAAAGGCACATGAAGACTTGTTAACACGTTAACTGCCAAGGCCATTTTCGGAGAAGGGTCCAACAGGCCACGACACTTTTTTTAATAATTTTTAAATATGTTTTTTTTTTAATCCTTCCCCAGACAGCACATGATATCTTCCCAGACAGCACATGATATCTTAAAGACGTCTTTTTTAGATCTTAATTATGTCTGGACGCCTAAAGACGTGAAAAGGATATCTTATGGACTTCTTTTTAGGGATGTTTAAAAGATATCTGATTATGATGTCTATAATATGTCTTTTAAGTATCGGTACAAGACATCTTAACTTCGATACTCATCGCTAAAAATAAATTAACCACAATCAACTATTAAAAAAAAAATATCATTTTTTTAAAGATCTTTTTTTGAAAAACAAAAAATTTAAAAAAAAAATTCTTTTTACGAAAAACGAAAAAAATAAATAAAAATCAAAAAAGAAATTTTCAAAAACTGAAAAAAAAAATTAATTTTTTTTTTTTTAATCACATTTTTTTTAAGATCTTTTTTTGGCAAATAAATTACCTCTTGTTCTAGTTATTATTATGCTTTTTATATCAATACGACCGTACCTAGCAACGTAAATGGGAGTGGTCATTATGTTGTAAAGTCGCCTGTGCAAGGCGTCTGTAAGGCGTCTTAAAAAAGATGTCTTAAAGACGTTACCTTTTGTAACATACGACGTCGTTAAGACGTCTTTAGGATGCATATACGGCGAAAACCGACGTTCTTAAGACGTCTTGAATGACGAGCTACGACATCTTTAAGATCTCTTTAAGTCATCTTTGTGCTGTCTGGGTTAAAGACGTCTTTTTTAGATCTTAATTATGTCTGGACTTCTTTTAGGGATGTTTAAAAGATATCTGATTATGATGTATATAAGATGTCTTTTAAGTATCGGTACAAGACGTCTTAACTTCGATACTAATCACTAAAAATAAATTAACCACAATCAACTATTAAAAAAAAAATACCATTTTTTCAAAGATCTTTTTTTTGAAAAACAAAAAAATAAAAAAATAAAAATATTTTTTTTTTAATTTTCTTTTTATGAAAAACGAAAAAATTAAGATCTTTGTTTGTCAAACAAATTACCTCTTCTTATTACGCTTTTTATATCAATACGACAGTACCTAGCAACGTAAATGGGAGGGGGTATTATGTTGTAAAGTCGCCTGTGCAAGGCGTCAGTAAGGCGTCTTAAAAAAGATGTCTTAAGTACGTTACCTTTTGTAACATATGAGGTCGTTAAGACGTCTTTAAGATGCATATTTGGCGAAAACCGACGTTCTCAAGACGTCTTGAATGACGAGCTACGACATCTTTAAGATCTCTTTGAGTCATCTATGTGCTGTCTGGGTCTCCTCTGGACATTTTTTACAAAAAAAAAGTTTTAAGCTTTGTAATTTTAGAGGTAGGTACAGAAATAAAATATTTCTGCGAATGAAAAGAACAGTAATAAAGATGTGGTTTTAGGCTGGTGGTGAAAAAAACATTTTTAGAAAAAACATTACTTTCCTGATTCTCAGATTTTCCTTTTATGTTTTTGGATATATAAGACACTTTTTATATGCAGCCCATGGGCTGCCTGGTCCCTGCAGGGTCCTATTTTTTGACGCCGATGTTTTACAAAAAATGCACTTTTCCATTCGTTTTGGTATCATTAAAAATGTTTGATACAGCGTTTTTTTACGGCCAGGCATTATAAACACATTTGCTTAAACTTTATAAAATTTGTTTTTTGTCTGACAGATTACAAACTTTTTGCGTCACAATGAGAATGACAATGTGAAATGACATTTTTCTATAGAATTTTATAGGCAAGACCTGTGAAATGACAGGATTTTATAGGAATATCCGAGGGGTAAACCGCTGACAAAATTTTGTGCACATTTAGGAGGAAATCTTTAAAGATTTTCTTCAGATTACCTCGTAACCTTCAAAGATTTCCTCCAGATTACCTCCAATTTTTACACCTGAATTCCTCTGCGGTTTACCCCTCAGGAATATCTTTATGGAGACTTTGACAGGGACATTTCTATAAAAACCTGTTAAGTCCTATGAAACCGATTAATATGATTTATAGGTTTTAGAAGGACAAATTTTCACATGTTTTTTCTTTCAAATGTCTGAGGATGTTCTACGGATATCTAAAGACGAAATCGTATATCTTGGGGATATCGGAAATTCTAAAACGGATATTCTAGGGATATCCATTGTATAACCCAAGCAACAAAATAGGTAAACAAGTGGACAAAAAGTTTAATTATTAATTAATAATTAGACTTTTTGTCCACTTTTTTACCTACTTTGTTGCTTGGGAAACCTGTGCTATCTGGGAATTTTATAGGTTTTCACGAGGGTTTGAAGAATTTTCATAGGGATTAAAGGAGATTTTCCAATAGGTCATTTTTTACAGGGATTGTAAATAAGGCCCGTAAATTTTCCCATACACAGGACCGGGCTCGATATCTTGCCCAAATTTAGGGAACACCAAACACGCCCCGACAATTTTTTTTGTAGATTCGCATTTAGTATCCTAAAACATGAGTAGAATTCCTGAAAAATAAAAACCTTGTAAGCTAGTGTTATTGGTTTAATATATTTATCTCGATGTTTATGCTTCATAAAATTTAATTAAAATTAATTTCATTCATCAAATTTTATGAACTGCACAACACTGTACTTGTAACGTTAAATAATAAAAAATATTACCATTAAAAAACCTTGATTCTGTTTGATTAAAAATATTGTCAGTGAATAAATCATGTGTTTTTAGTCGGTTTACATTAATTTTACTTTTGTCAAAATTTATCACGGTAAGTTAATTTATATTTCATAAAATTTTTGATTATAGTCCCACTGTTCACATATAGGTATTACAGGGCCGTAACCAGAAAAAAACGGGGGGCTAGGCCCCCATCAAGGACGGCAGAAGGGGCGCCAAACTGACACTTGTTTGGATCGGTTTTTGAAGTGATGAGCATTAATTTATAACTCAACTTGTTGGTCACACCCCGGCAGAAATATCCCACCCTAAAGTGTCTTCACCTCATATTTTTTGACGTTTCCTCATTATATAGTTCTATTAGGATATAAAAAACTTTTTTAAGGGAGGGTGAGTTTTGGACCGCACGGTATAATGGTTTTCGTTACATTTAGATTTGAGTTAAAGATTTTGCATTAATTGCAATATTCAGCGCCGCAGGCAAAGTTTTTTAGAAATCTGAAAAAAAAATCAGTCTTCTTTTCTGTCACTCTCCGTCTGCCCATCTGCGTGTAAAATTTCCTTGTTGTTGGGTACATTAACTTAAAAAACAGTTTTTTTTTATTGAAAAATGTTCCTTTAAACTTTCTATTTTAAATTTAGTTCCGGTACTTCCTAGAAAAATCTTTTTAAATAATTTTTAATCAAAATATTTTTAGTGGACCCTAGTAGTGCACTAGTAGGGGAAGTCAGGGTTAACTGGGCTACAGGGTTAACTGGTCCACCTGGATTTTATCAACTTTTTTTATTAGTATTGGCGCCTTAGGTCAAATTCTACTGATATTTAGTTAGTAGTATTGTTTAAAGTATTATGACGGACCGTGTAAGTTGTAATAAAGAAAGTTATTTTTTTTCGATGAGAAGTGGGTATTTACCTTAACTTTTATTTTTTAATTAATATTTTTTTATTAATAGGAGGATCTAGACTATAATTTTACCTAATATAGTGAGTATTTTATTAATTATTCAGCATAATTTCCGCCTTCTAATATCTTATTAAGTAATAAAATTTTATGATTTTATTCAGTGGTGTCATTCAGGGTTAACTGGTTCGGTGTTAAGTTGACCACTTATGTGAATATTAATTAGTTCGGGGTTAACTGGGCCATGTCCAGTTAACCCCGGACCAGTTAACCCTCAGATATATCTAATATTTAACATATTATGTTGTCTATTTTTATGTTAGAATTAAATTTTATTTGATTTCAAATCGTTTTTATTCACAATAATTAGATAACAATACATTTTTGTTAGTGGACCAGTTAACCCTGAGTAGTGGTCCAGTTAACCCTGCCATATGGGGTTAACTGGTCCAGCGGGGTTAACTGGTCTGTCGTTAAAAAGTCCAAATGAAAAAAAAAACATTAGATAATTACGTACACTGAGAAAAAATCTAATTTTATTTGATAAAGGCAGTTTGGGTGAAAAATTGTTGATGTTATCCTCCAAAGATCCATACAAATTTTGGAACATGTATTTTTTATCTTCATGGTTTGTTAAAAATAATTAACAATATAAATAAGTCTAGTCTATTACAATACATCTAAGATAAGATAAGCAAACTTTTACTGTAATAAATTTATTAAAACCTCGATTAAAACTATATTCAGGTATCACTTTTTACAGTACAAAATTTTACATTTTCCTTATATTAATAATTTTTATTTCAGTCCTACATTCCTTCAAAATGAGCAACACAGGCACAAAAACAGTAGTTGCAGTTTCTCTCGCTACACTTTTAGCTGGAGCTAGCTATTACGTTTACAGAAAAGGAAGAAAAGAAAGGATTCCAACAAAATGGGAAGAAGCTGGAATTTTGAAAAAACTTAATATTTACCCGTTGAAAAGTGGCCATAGGATAGAGTTGACAAAAGCGGACTGTACAAGTTTTGGACTGAAACAATCACATGAAGAAGAGAAGGCATTTCAATTAAGAGACAGGTAATAAAGATGTAGTTTTGAGCTGGACCCAAATTGATTAACTTTTGAACGAATTAACACTTTAGCGGCCAGAGCGGTCACTGATGGCCAACAAGTAATATCCCACCAGGCCAGAGCGGTCACTCATGACCGCTCGGCGTCTCTCAGTTAAAACTGTTATGACCGACAATACAAAGATTCCGACGTAGCACGTGCCCGCTCTGGTCCTGTTGAACACTAAGTCAATCAAATTTTTAAAAATATCATTTACATTTGACCGATAAATGGTGAGAAAATGAATGACACTTTTCTGAATAGATATGACTTTTTCTGCTAAAAAAACAACATTCAGAAGAAAAAAAATTATACAGAATATCTTTGTAAGAGTATTTTATGGCAAATAACGCAAAAAAAAAATTGTCTAGTTGGACAATTTTAAAAAATCAGCTTGACCGCTAAAGTGTTAAGATATCAGTGCAACAAATTTGAAACATTTATTTTTTTGTGGTTATTTGATATTTTGAGTTTATAAAATGTGAACAGGGGCGTTCGGGATGTTTTAAACGGAAAGTGGGGTCATGTAATAAATTATTTTAAAGGTATTGTAACTTACAATTTGATCATTTTTTTTACCCAAAAAATACTATTTTAGAGGGTTAGAATAGTGTTAAAATTTCAAAATGTGTTAAAAAAATTAACAATTTTTGTTGAATAGTTTATTTTATGATATAAGAACCTATATAATTATAATTTTAAACTAATTTTAAGTAAATAATAAAACAAATCTTAGAAAATCGGAATCGAGAATTTTTTCATCAAAAAAAAAAAACAACCTGCAACCCCTGCGTAGTGTGCACACTTTATAAGTTAAAAATATTAAGTATATACTAAAAGATAGTGCACGCGTAGGTACGTAGCTACTTCGGTATGTTCAGGGCCGGACGGATCCAGCCCGGGGAAACTTTATTCCTGGACCCTCCATTTTTCCAAAAGGACCTCGCCTCTGAAAAAAAAAGCTTTACCCCTGGCAAAAAAAAAATTCCGGGCCCCCATTGGAGGCCCCGGGGAAACTTCCACCCCTTCCCCCCTGGATCCAGCCCTGGGTATGTTGTCCCATTTAACTACACCGAATTTTAAATTAATATATAACTTCGTTCAAAATTTAAGGGTGGGGCGACTTTTAGACCGCACCGTATATCTATTACTTATTCCTTGTTCCTTATTAGCAGTAGTCGGAGTAACCTTAGTTATGACTCATCAACGTTGAAAATAAACACAGAAACATAGGCTTACGGAATTATTTTGCCGAGTTATGAGGGAAATTTTTATAAGGTCACTAAATCGAAATATTTGACGACTAATTTGTTACACACAACAATATTGACTATACATATTAACCATACATATGAATATATATCGGTGTTTTTCAAAGAAAAAACCGACATTGGATTTTTACCTTTTAAGAATACGAAAGTTTTTAATTTTTATTTATCGATAACTTTTTTCCCACCTTACTCGTTTAAATGGAATCATTAAAAAAATCAAGATAAAAATAAATAAAAATGTAAATATTTAAAACCTCGCGTCAACGCTAGAGTCGACGCGGCGCCTATGCGAGTACTGGAAATTCGCAGAGTACTGCTTATTAGCATTAATCGGAATAAATTCAGTTATGACTCATCAACGTTAAAAATAAAAACAGAAACATAGGCTTACGGAATAATTTTGCCAAATTATGAGGGAAAATTTTATAAAGGCACTAAATCGAAACATTTGACGACTAATTTGTTACACACAACAATATTGAATATACATATTAACTATAAATATGTAAATATATCGGTGTTTTTCGAAGAAAATAAAAATGTAAATATTTGAAACCTCGCGTCAACGATAGAATCGACGCGGCGCCTATGCGAGCACTGGAAATTCGCCGATGACTGCTTATTACTAATAAGTTATTAGGTATAAATAATAAATAATTAATTCTTTATTCTCTTTTGCTACTTTTTATAAAAAGTATACTCGAGTTCTGAAAAACCTGAACTATACAGTATTTCAGACTGAAAATGATCAATATTTCATTGCCCTGCTCTAGAAACAAATCGAAGCGAAGTATGCATTTTTAATTACAGTTCGTCGCTCTTTTAATTGACTATGAAATATAAATGAAACAAGACATTTAAGGGGTCTTTCTACCTTAGAAATTATAAAAATAATATTTTTTTAAACATTTTTTTTATATAGAAAGAAAAAAGATAAAATTGTGAAATTTTGTAGGTATGTTTATTTATATTCAAAGAATACAAATAAAATTTCTTTAGAATTTTAAAGTTCCATTTTCTGGCCATCAATTTTTTTTGCAAATTACGTCAAAAAACGGTGGTCGTCATGATTCCGGCCGTTTGGATCGACTGAAAAAAAAAAACAAAACGCGATATTATTCGGTATTAAAGTCGCTATAGTCCTGTCTAGGCCATTTTGGTCAAAAAATAACACGAAATAACAAAATGGCGGACGTTTTTGTTTGCAAATGTTTGAAAGTTTTTGAAAAACGTCCGCCATTTTTTTATTTTTTGGCCAAATTTTTTTCTTCTAGATAGGACTATAGCGACTGTAGTACTGAATAATATCCCGTTTTTTTTTTCTTTTTCAGAAGATCCAAACGGACGGAATCATGGCGACCAACGTTTTTTGATGTTCTTTTCAAAAAAAAATCATGCCCAGAAAATGGCACTTTAAAAATCTAAAGAAATTTTACTTGTATTCTTTGAATATGAATAAACCTACCTACAAAATTTCACAATGATGTCTTTTTTCTTTCTATATAAAAAAAAATGATTAAAAAAAGATTATTTTTAAAATTACTAAGCTAGAAAGACCCCTTAAAGGATTTTTTACATGCCTTCTTAAAAAAATATTATAAGTAAAACAATTAATATAAAAATAAATAGTTACCGGCATCGGTACCAGAATTTTAAAAGAAATTGTGATTTTAGTATACACAGAAAAAAATATTGTGTTAAATCAAGAATGTGTGATTTGGATATAACGAAGAGAATATATTCTCCTTTAAAGCAAAATTATGCTTTAAATATGAAAGGATAAGAATATGGTACCTATACATAAAAGAAGAATATATTCTCTTCGTTATATACAAATCAGCATATTGTTGAATTAAGACAATATTTTTCTATGTGTATTACGTCATCGTAAATTTTAAAGGTTTTAAAGATTCAGTTAAATTTCCAGTATTTTTTTAATTTGGGACATGGGCGGATTTAGGGGGGGGCCATGTGGGCCATGCCATGCCTCTTAAATTTTGACATGCCAGTTACTATCACCCTATATACAAAAAGTAAAAAATATATATACGGAATGCCTAGTAGATCCCACATATTCTGCACTGCTAAGTAAGGGGCAGTAAATGACACTGGTCAATAGAAGCGTTTTCAAAATATTACATCAGGGTTGACGTGAAAACGCCGCTATGCGACAATGTCACTTACTGCTCCTTACTTTAACTGGGCAGTATTATAGCGGTTAACCCTTTGAATTTAAGTACTTTTTATCAAAAGTACTTGAAATCTCGCTTGAATTTGACCAAAAAAATTAAAAAAAACACTATTTAGAATGTTAAAGGCATGATTTATTTCAAACAAAACCAAAAATATTTAAGAGTCCCTTTTATTTTTTTTAGAGGATTAGTGGTATATTCAGAACGAGACAATGAGTTTAGAACCGCGCGGACGTACCCAAAAATGGTTCTAATTGACGTTGGGGTACACGATGAAGGGAATTTAGTGATTGATGCACCCACCATGAGGAGCTTATTCGTCCAAATCCCCAATAGTAATACCAATAAGGAATTTAAAGTTATGTAAGTTAACTTAATTAATTAATTAAGTTAATTAACCCCATATCATCGTCATCAAGTTATAACGTCTTAAGATTGCGGGCTTCATTGAGTCACCCTGGTTTGAGGTGGCTCTTCATCTCGCCTTGTCCCGGAACAATTCTTTTATTTCACTAGAATTAATACACGCTACATTCTTTGTTATTTATGAGCAGTAGTCCATTTTAGACCAGCCCTTTTTTTAAGTGCAAGACTGCTCTACAAAATAGCTTTAAGTAAGACCAAACATTTGGTCACATCCAAACCAGCCCACAGTGGTCCCAGAAAAAAAAGTGACAAAATTCTGTTTTTTTGCGTAGTGCCATGTTTTGTACCGCCAATTATAAAAAAAAATATTGAAAAATCTGAAAAAAAGATTTTGCGTCATTAGGGTGGTTCAAAATTTTTCAAAATAGTTCGATTTAGCTGAAATTTGGTATAAAGGCTTCTTTTGTTAACCATAATACGGGCTGTTAGGGAACGTTCAAGTAGTATTACGTATTACGTATTACGTAACGCAAATTGTACCAAAATTCATACACTTCATATCCCGCATTATTAAAGGTTGTAGAGATTTTATATTACGTAATACTTGAACGTTCCCATACCCAAAAACCTAATATTCAAAATGGCGGAATAAATATGGCCGATTTATTTTTTAAATTTTGTCAAAATTAAAAAAAAATGGCATAAAACAAAAAAAAAGATATGAAAACTTCAGCCCATTTATGGGTTATTTTCCTTTCCTATGTACTTATGTACTAGTAATAAGTGTAAAAGTTTCATGATTTTTTTTATTTATTTTTGAAAAAAAAATATTAAAAATTTGTAAAATATGAGAAATTTGTCTTTTCTATTAAATAAATAAATCTTAATTTTACATATTAAACAAAAATAACTAATACTGTAACAGTATACGTTTGTATAGCACTGGTACATGACTTGAAATTTCTATCTACATATGTTTGTTTATTTTCTTGTATTTCGAATACCCATTATGTACTATATATTTATTATTTCAATCCTTAATTGTTATATTTTAACGAAGAAAACGTAACTTACTTGTGCCTTTTGAAGAAGTTGAAATAAAGCCAACGAAACGTCGGCAGTTTTAGTAAAAAAAAACGTTTTTTAATATAAACAACCCTAATTCAGCCATTTACCATCTAATATTATTGTTGGGTTACCAAACCAAGCTTAAGCTTTTTTTATATTTTAGTCTACACAATAGAGAGGAAGTGTACGGAATCGATTGTGGCGACGAAGCAGCATCGTGGTTTTCGAGATACATCCTCGAAAAACCTTCAGGATTGCGCTTGGCCTACCACGATGGAAGCAAGCGAAGAGATATTACCAAAACACACAAAAAACTACTGGATTATTATATCAACCTTGGAAATAATTCAACGGTATAATATATAATCAAATTTTTGAAATAAAACTATAATTACTTAAACATTTTTAGAAAGTTTTGACAAATCCGGTATAGGGTGATCCGCATAACTAACTACCTCTGAAAATGCATTCCAAAATATTTTTTCGGTGAAATTAAAAACGCTATGAAAAAAAAAAACGAGAAATAAATAAATATTTGTTTTTTATTCACACCCTGTATATTTTTTAATTTTATATTCTTGTAGAGATTATTAGCCGATTTTAATAGTTATTTATGGTACTAGTGGGTAAAGTAAGATATTGCCCATGAGAAAATTAACCAGCGAGGCGTGAGCCAAGCAGGTTAATTTTCGAGAGGGCAATATCAGTTTACCCATGAGTGCCATACAAGGTTTTATCCAATAAATAGCTTAGGAATTCATATTTTTATTAAAAATTTTAATGACATTTACAAGAAAATAATTTGACAAGTGACAGTTGAGTGGGTAATATAAATAATTATCCACTCAATAAAGTAAAAGCCACGCGGGGGTTATTATTGAGTTTATCTATTTAAAATAAAGCTAGTAATTGTCTTATTATCTGTATGTATTGGACTTTTATATATAATATTGAACTCACTTTAAATAGTGTGTTACACATATCTGTGAAAACTGAAATCGGAAATAGAAGGTTCCCAGAGTAAAAATCTAAAAAATATTAGCTTTAGGATAAAATAAATATATATTATAATAATATTTATTTTAAATCTATTCTACAGCATTTCCATTTTTTTTTTTTTTTAATTAATTTCAGTATTTCAGATCTATGTGGCAAACTTTATTAACATTAATCCACTAAGAGGGTATTTGACTAAAAACCTCGAGCGTGTGGATTATAGTTCTCTTCGAGGGGTAAACCGCAGACGAATTCCGATGTAAAAATTGGAGGTAATCTGGAGGAAATCCTGAAGTTTACGAGTTAATCTGAAGGAAATCTTAAAGATTTTTTTTTTCGGAGAAAATATTATAAACTCGAGGTAATCTTTGGAGGTAATCTTTGAAGATTTCCTCCTAAAGGTGTACAAAATTTAGTCAGCGGTTTACCTCTCGGTTCTCTTCTTCTTTAAAATAAAATAATAGAGAAAGAAAAACCTATGCTCCTAGCTCTATGATCTTCAACACGAAAACCTCTTTAACGCATAGTTTTCATAAATAAGCCTCCTATGAAATATATATATATATATATATATATATATATATATATATATATATATATATATATTATTTTTGGATTTCTGACTCAGAACTTCTAAGCGAATAACACTTTTCCAAAAAACTTTCTATATTTCAATAATTGTTTTGGAAGCTTCACTATGTCTGTAAACTCGCCTCTGATCTACTGTCCTTACTCGAATAGAATCCTAATGACAACTTTAAAAAAAAATCAGCTGCAGTTAAATTATGCAGGTCAATATTGCCACCTTTTTGATATAGTTTATAATTTTAGGGTTTGTATTCTGACCTCAGTTCAGTTTTGCTTATAAACCAACAATCAGTATACGATTTGAGCAAAAGAATTGGGCCATCTTCAACGGTTACCGTGGACAATTTTAGACCAAATTTGGTCATCGATGGTACCGAAATTGCACCATATGCTGAGGATGAATGGGATTGGATTAAAGTGGGCGATGTTGTGTTCAGAAACGTTAAGGAATGCACAAGATGTGTTATGACAACTGTTAATCCTGAAACAGGAACTCTAAGTTCTGATAGAGAGCCTCTGAAAACTCTTGAAACGTAAGTTTTTTTATAAAAAATCAATGTAGAACATTGGTTCATCCATGATTTTTCTTGGACAATTTTTTTTTTTGTATCAAATTTATTAAAATTAATGCAAAACAAAATAAAATTGGAGGGCTTTGGGCCGGGGGGGATTTAGGATTTTTGTATTGGTACTCAATATACGTAACAAATACTTATATTTTTACGTATTCGTATCCGATTTTTCGGCTTCTACCGCAACTTGATAACACAGCCACACAAAAAAAGGTCATAAATTTTTTCGGAAAACATTGTATTCCTATGTACATTGAGGCGCTGAATCCGAATTTGTGTCAAAATAGCACCTCGCGCGATTAGTTTTGGAGATAACCTCGAAAAACGAAAAAAATTCTGCCCAAAAAAAAAGGGTGGCTGTGTAATAATTAAGTCGAAGACAAAAATTGAGAACCTTAACACTCAAGTAGTAGGAAAAATTTCTATTTTAATTTTACCTGTGGAAACGTTCAGGTATTACGTAACGCAAATTTTGTTCATTTTGGACCCCCCCCTGTAACGCTATTTTACTATACCATTAACTTGGGCGTAACACTCCAAAATGACCCCCCCCCCAGGAGCGTTACGTAATACTTGAACGTTCGCCTGTAGCCTACTAGGAATGCAAAAAACACACTTTTTACTCAATTTAAAAACTACGGTCCAATCCATTGCAATGTTTTGGCCCCTGTTATCAAATTTACGTTTTAATGCCATTAAAATAAGAGAACTGAGAAGAAACCGTGTACGCACGTCAACTTTTGAGGACGGACCTTGGTGTGTCACCGGTGGTACACTTCGACCGCAAGGTGGTACCTATTGTTCGATACACGGATGTGTGGCTATTGAAAATATGTGTGGAACGTGAGTGCGTCTCACTTGCACGCACGCACGCTTATGGGGTAAAGAAGAGAGCTCGCTGTCCGTTCGGCGATACCCCTTGCGACGGAGCTTTTCTACCATGTGGATGACTATATATTTACTCCGTTATTACACTATAAATAAGCGTTTAAGAGGCAGACATTTTATGGTTTATTAAACGGTGCACAATGCTTATTTAAGTTAAGTTTTTTTTTTAGTTATAGAAAGAGCAACGGACCAGACAAGACTCCTGTAATGGGTGTGAATTTGGAAGTTCGAAAACCTGGAACGATCCATGCTGGGGCTAAAGTATATTTTGCAAAAAATGGAAATTAGAACTGATATAAACACTGGCTGCAAATTTTAAATCTCACATAGAATCTTTTAGAGTAAATAGTTTTAAGAATACCTAATGTTTCAAAATATTAAAATTCTATTGTAACTTATTAAATAAATTAAGAAATATATAATTCAGATTGAAATTTTATTTTTAAACACCTGGTAGAAAATATTCAAAGTCGTTAATTTATGTAATGCTTTTTAATGGTTATTTTATTTAAATGGTACAACCCCCCTCCGTAACTTTTAAACGGGATGAGTTATAAACTTCAAAGTTGTAGTTGGACTTTATATTTAGTAAGTTTAGTTTAGTTTGAATTTATATTTGGTTAGTTGATATTTATTTATACATTCAGAATCTTAAAATATTTTTTCAATTATAGTACAGCGTTGCCAGACTTACTATAATTTTGACTTTTGGGGTATATTTTTTTAGACTTATTATAGAAATAATAAATAATTATCAAACCTAGGCACATAGCTGTCTGAAATGAGTATTTTCTACTATAGCTTACGTATTAATAATGGAAATTTAACAAATATTTAAAGTTAGAATTAGGTTAGAAAAAGGTTAGAATTTAGTTTGGAAACTAACATTAGATTTATGTATTTTATAACGTTTTTGTCAAACGTTAGTTTTTAAGGTTAGATTTATATATTTGATAACGTTTTTGTCAAACGTTAGTTTTTAAGGTTAGATTTATATATTTTATAACGTTTTTGTATAACGTTTGAGACTAAACATAAAAAAGTCACTAATCTAATGTTATGTTAAGTTAGATTTATGTACTTTTCTACCAGGGAATATATATATATATATATATATATATATATATAATTTATACATGTATCTTTAAGATGACAGATTTATCTACGTACTTATTCAAAATAATGCAGGGATTTTCTACAATCGGTTTTACTCGCATTCTCTCACTTTGAAGCGATTGTTTTCATAAAACAAAATTTTAATAAATTGACGCCTAGGATTAGAACATTTTGACCTTTGATTACACATTTTATATATTTAATTAACAAATAAATACATATTATGTTGTCTATAAATAGTTGATGACATTTTAAAAGTTAAATATACATAAAAGTGAATTGTAGATACATAAAATTTATTTTACTATATTATACAGTACATGTAAATAAGATCTCCCCATAAGGATATAAAATTACAACGTTGCAACTCTCTGCCCGTTCTGCCGAACGCAAACTGAGGCTCAGTTATTAAGTTGGCCAACACCACAAAATACTTCCCACTGGGCTTCCCACTAACCCAGATAACATTCGTGAATTTCAAGTCACGGCATGATATATATCAGACGTGATATCACGCCTGCGAGCAATATGCAGAGAGATATCACGCGTTACTTTCGTTTGGTTCTGCATATTTTGTTTGTCTTAATAAACTGGGTAAAAAAATATTTTTAGTATTACTTGTATTTCTCTATATAACAATATCCTAAAACCCCTGAAACCTACCTGAAAAAAAAAATACAAAAAAATACGAAAAAAATTACGCGTGAGCACAGTGATCCTGAGTGATCCGCATATAAACGCGCATATGTTGTATTGTTTGACACACGGTTCTAAAGCTATAGAAAGAATGCGGCAAAAAAATAGAAATCAACTAATTAACTACTTAAATATAAAATCAATTTAAAAACACATTCACGTTGAGTTCGCTTTAATCGGAACGTTTTCGCTCCTACCTCCCCCTTTCGTCGTAAGTTTCTTATCGTGAGTCAGTCTATACATACGAGTCTCACGCGTGATCGTAAATGTGCTCACTGTGGCTTCATAATGAATTAATTTTGTTATTATACTGTTTACAGCGCCTGCGCTAGAATAGTATTATACGGTAGTTTTTTTAAAAAAAAAATTGATTCTTTTTTTAAATGAAAAACCTTAAAAAAATGTATTTTTTTTGCTATTTTTTTTTTGATTTTTTGTTTTTCAAAAAAAAGATCTTTTAAAAAAAATGATAAATTTATTTATTTATTTATTTTTTTAATTATTTTTTTAAGTATTTGGAAAAATGCAATATAGATACAAGTTACTGTGAATAGTATATAATGAATAATATGTAATGCGTAGCATTAGGTACATATCCTCACGGCTTGTTTGGAAAATCAATTCACGCGCTAGGCGCACTGTTGCCGTGTTTATAGCTCTATACAGTACACGTTACTATAAGGAGATCTCGTGTGCACGTACTGTACATATCGTCTTGTTATTTTCTTAACCTCGTATCCGAAAAAAGAATGACAAGAAACTTGAAATTTAGTACGTGCGTGGAATATCCCTCTAAGATCCCGGAAAAATGCAAAACTAAACCTAAACAAATAAGGTTAGTAAAGAGATATTTTACGGCTGGAAACACCCCTTATTAAAATCAAACGAAAAAACATTTATTTTTTTTGCATTTTCGGCTTGAGAATGTCATGAAACGTCTAGAAATTGTGAAAAAAGTGGGAGTTAAAAAATGTCTGTCTATAATTTTTGAACGGAATGTCCGATTTGAAAAAAATTTTCACCAAACGATTTAGGACCTTTTCTGTTTGCGTCACTACAAATATGGTTAACATTAGCGTAGGGCAAGGGGGGGCAAATTGGCAAAAAGTATCATTTTTAGCGATATCTCATTTATTATTTATCTTAGGATATTTTTTTTTAAATAAATGAAAATAATGTTAAATTTCCTACAAAAACAAATGCAATCATTCTTATCGTAGTACTATTAGTTTCCAAGATATAGGCATATTAATAAATTTTTATATTTTACATTTTTATTTAGATGTCAAATTTTGACACTAGTAAAATTTTAATCATAGGTAAAATTAATTTCAATTAACTTTTCTTTTAATAAATTTCTGATAATGGTGCGGCCAGAAAAACAATTCGATAAAGCTACAAAGAAAAAACAAAAAAATATGGTCCAAGAATACAGGAAAAAGTCAGTTTGATATTTATTTTATAAACTTCCTCATTATTCCACCCGTCTAGAAAAGATACCCGTTTCACATTTTTTAATTTTAGTTTTAAATAATCCGTGCGAAGAACGGACTTTACGGCTAGTTATTGATAAATTATAATTATTGAACAAGAACATATTTTTTAGATATATTTGTTTATAAATAAGCCGAGAAAGTATTATGTAATTCTTCGCATTCCATGGTATACTCTCCGAATGGATAATATATTGTGATTTTCCTCCTCGTTTTCCTCCTAAATATGATTCCTTCGAGCTGTAGCACGCAGTTTATTTTTTATACTATATTAAAAAGTGACGCCCAACAACTTCGTTTTTTGTATTTTTTTAATGGTATGAATACGTAGGCCGACACAGCACACCACAAAAATAGTAAAAAAATTGAAAAAAAATTGAGACATTCAAAATTTTTGAAAAATGTCCGATTTAAAATTCTAAATGGCGGAATAATTATTTCCGATTTCTTTTTAAAATTTTGTTAAAATTAAGGAAAATAAGCCACAAAAAAATAAAAATTGAGAGATTCAACCCAATCTCTTATGGGTTATTTTACTTATATATACTAAAAATTACTGTAAAAATTTCATGATTTTCTACTGTCCCGCTTTCTTTAAATTTAATTTTGAAAAAAATATTAAAAATTGGCACAATATGAGTAATTCCAAGTCATTTTTTGCACAGGGCTATTTCTTGCATCGCTGAATACGAAAAAACTAGTGAAAAAACTGAAAGAAATTGTTTGCTGCATTAGGGTGGTTCAAATTTTTTGAAAAATATCCGATTTAGGTGAAACTTGGTAATATTAATATGGACCAATAACCAAAAACTCAAAATTCAAAATGGCGCAATAAATATGGCCGATTTATTTTTTAAATTTTACCAAAATTAACGAAAATATGGCCCAAAACAAAACAAAAATTGATAGAAAAATGACCCATTCTGTTGAATACTTAATTTTCGTTTGTGTGGTTAGATATTTTCGTTAATTTTGGCAAAATTTTAAAAATAAATCTGCCATATTTATACCGCCATTTTGAGTTTTAAGTTTTTGGGTATTAGACCGTATTAATAATGCCAAAAGAAACCCTTATGCCAAATTTCAACTAAATCGGACATTTTTCAAAAATTTTAAATCACCCTAATGTCGCATTGTTTTTAATTTTTTCACTTTTTTTCGTTATCAGCAGCAAAAAATAGCCCTATGCGAAAAAAAATGACTCGTGTCACTTTTTTTCTAAGACGAATTTGGATGTTTTCTATTACGATTTTTCTATCTTAAATATTCAAAATAAATTATGTGTGGGACTAAATAATTTTTCTTTGTAAATCTGTAATTATTTTAGGGTAATTTTGTTTAATATATGGATAAAATAGAAAAATTTGAAGTTGAATCTCTCAATTTTTGTTTGTTTTGTGCCATATTCGAGGCGATGTAATTTCACCAAAAAAAAATTTAAAACAAATGCAAAAATACTTAAAGAAGCTTTTATGTCATGTGACAAAAAAAAACACAATTAAAATATTAAAGAGGTATTTGCTATAATTTGTATTAATCTTTTTATAATTTTAATTTTCTAGTTAATATTACATATTACATAAACATACATTTTTGAGTCACTTTAATTTTAGTTTTGGGTTGGTTTTAGATTCATTGTTTAGTTTTGGTTTGGGTTTGGGTAAGCCATTTGGTTTATATTTTGTTTTGCGTCAGATGTAAAATGATTTGGATATTGTGCTGGTATTGGTTCAATTTTTTTTTGTAATAATATTATTATATCGAAAATATTATATATACCTTTTTTAATATAAATTAATTAAAATATTAATAAATGAATATAAATATTTTTCTAATTTTCATATTATTTATGTTTATTTATTTCAAAGTTAAAGCAATAATGTCGCTGTAATTTATAAATAGTCGATTTTTAACAAAATTTTGCGAAAAAATGTTGCAAACTTTTTGCTGCGAACTTTCTTTTTTCGAACTAAAGACCGTGGACCGACAAAGAGACAGACAGATTTAAAAGTTGTTCAGCATTCGATGTAAAACATTTTTATACGAAAATTTTTGATCTAGGGCATTTTTTAACGATTTTGGAAATTTTATAACCATCGTATAATGCTCTTCCAGATCAAAAGTTGTGAAGAGTATAATAGCAAAATAATTAATTTCCTCGTATGTAATAATTAATATACTTGACTTTATATTGACTTTATTTAGTTTAAATAAATCAAGATGCCTTTACATTATATTCGACAGCAAACAGTTTATTTAGCGAGTGCTACAATTGCTGTTTTGTTTGGTGGTGCGTATTTTCTATTTAGAAAAAAAGTGACAGTTCCAAAAGAATGGACAGAAATAGGAAAAGTCAAGAAAATATGTATATATCCATTGAAAAGTGGAAGACGTGTAGAACTACAAACAGCTGTTGTGACAAAATCTGGATTTAAAGAAAATCAAAAATTTGATAAAAGTTTCACACTAAGAGATCGGTAAGTACCTACATATCTACTTACATAGCGTACGGTCTAAAAGTCACCCTCTCCCTTTAAACTTTTTAACGAGTTGAGATATCGACTTCAAATTTGGAACACTTAAATAAGACAATTCAAACTATTTTTTCGCATATATTTAATAACTTCAGCTTTTAAAATATGGACAGGGGGTATGGGGAGACACTTTTTTAAATTCATGTCATGTTTGTTTAACCTCGTACTATTCTACTTAATTAAGCGTCCCCTAAGTTCAGGACTTGTGTGGGCTAGTAGTAGAGGGAACCACCGGCTCATAATATATAAGTTATACTGAGTTTCGAACCAATTTATAGGGAGTGTCTGTTTCACTTATCGCCTTTGCCAAATTTCAATTATTAATTAACTGAAAAAGGCAAATCGGTGCCAGTGAGGATCGAACTCACGCTAATAGGCTTGCTATGTGCACGCGATAGCCACTACGCTATGGAAAGGGGAGTCATGCGATACATTATTTTAAAGCTTATAAAATTCTCTATTTAACCATTTATTTTCTTAAACTTTTTTTTTTGTGGTTTTAATTTTTCAATTTTTATTTCTAAAAAATACGACTTTTTATTATTTATTTTTTTATTTATATTTATTATTTAACCAATGTATTTTTTATTTTCTTAAACTTTTTTTTTGTGGTTTTAATTTTTCAATTTTTATTTCTAAAAAATACGACTTTTTATTATTTATTTTTTTATTTATATTTATTATTTAACCAATGTATTTTTTATTTTCTTAAACTTTTTTTTTGTGGTTTTAATTTTTCAATTTTTATTTCTAAAAAATACGACTTTTTATTATTTTTTTTTATTTATATTTATTATTTAACCAATGTATTTTTTTATTTTCTTAAACTTTTTTTTTGTGGTTTTAATTTTTCAATTTTTATTTCTAAAAAATATGACTTTTTAAGATTTTTGTTTTTGTTGTAAATTTTTATTTATATCAATTATTTATATCAATTAAAATTAGTTTAAAAGTATTTGTGCAACATAAAATAATTAATCTTTTAAACATTGTTTGATTTTTTAAAAGAAATTTTAACGAAAATACCCTTTTTCAACCTTATTTTAAACCCCCAAAAATTGTTAAAAAAATAAAATTTAAAATATATAGTAAAATAGAGAATTTCATAATCTTTAAAATGATCACACGACCCCCTTTCCATTAAAAAAAATGCCCCATGCCCCCCTTTTCACATTTTAAGAGCTGAAAAAATTAAATATATTCGAAAATATAGTTAGATTCCAAATTCGATATCTCAGTTCATTCAAAAGTCAAGAGTCGCCCCCCCCCCCCCGACTTGTGGACCGCACGGTATAATGGGATCATAAGTGATATATCGCTAAAAAAACTTCAGAGGCCTCTTTGTACGAACCAAGTCGTACATGTCCAATTATTTACTGTTTATTTAATTTCAATGCAATCTGAATCTATCACAGAAAAAAAGGATTCCGTGAACCAAGGACACGTGTCATTCGATATGTGCAAAGCCATATTCTATTGTTTCAAGGCTAGCATTTCTTTGATCCAAAGCCAATGTCCTTAAATGAAGAGCACCAATCTTTATTCAAAAATATGTGTTCTTAATTCAAGGATATTGACTTTGGTTCAAAGAAAAGCTATACTTGAATCAAGAGAATATGGCTTTGAACATATCGAAAGACACGTGTCCTGAACCAAGGAATTCTTTTTTTCTATGATGGCCAAACCAACATAATCTATCCGTGATATTAGGTTTTGAGATAAACAGTTCCCAAAAGATCAAACATTTCAGGATACTTTTTTAATGAAATTTGCTAGAGAGCCTACTCAGACCGTAAGGATCAAAATTTCGTACCTACAAGCGCCAAAGTTGTCACTCTATAAAATAAACTATGTTTTTTTAGCTGTTTTGTAGGATATAGAGAAGATAACAAGGAGTATTTGACAGCAAGGACTTATCCAAAGCTGGAGCTGATTGAAATAGATGCTACAGATTTTCAATATGTTTGTTTAAATGCTCCTAACATGAGGACGCTGTTTGTCAAAATACCTTTCAGGGGCGAATCAACAGAGAATGAATTAAGGTAAGTACAGAGATCGATCTACGCAAGTTGTTGCCCTAGGCAATAGTCTATTTCCAATAGATATTATGCCGCCACTTCTGCGTTGAAGTTGATGACTAAAAAAACCTCATTATCAACCAATCGTTATCAACTGAACATATAAAAATTATAAAATTTATAATTTTCCCACAAAACACAAATTTTACAGTGCGAACAAAAAACTGTTTATCTCGTTTAATTTAATGTACTGCCAAATAAATGATTAAAAACGATTTTCGAAAATTTTATTAATTAATCAAAAGGTTCCTTGATTTTAATTATATGTTATTATATGTTATAGTTAAAGGATCACCTGATTTTAATATGGAGTATTAAAAATAATAATAAAATTTAAGTGATTTGGGATTAACTGAGGCTTACCATATATTTTCACATCAAGCGCAGTTGGTTTATGAATCTAATGGCTAGAAAAAAAAAGATTTTTGAAAGTTTGTGGGATACGCCACATTAGAAGTAGACCAACGAACTGTATTTAATACAGTTAATTCATGATTTGACACCTTTTCGCTATTCTAATTTTATTAAAACAATATTTTCAGTCAGTTATATTTATCTATATTTTAACATAATAATATTTTAATAATATTTTTAGTATGTTTAGAAATGAAAAAATTGGGGCTCTAGATTGTGGCGATGAAGCAGCTCAGTGGCTTTCAGAATATATTTTAGGTAAAAAGAATGGTTTGAGATTAGGATATGGAGATGAACTTTATAAGCGTGATATTTCTAAATTATATAAAGACTACATGGCTTATTATCCAAACTACAATAATGATTCCATTGTAAGTTTTTTTTTTAATACGGAATCCCTGATAGCACAAAAACCTACTAAGAAGATTCTTAAAATGAATAACCGGAAAGAGAGCATGCTTCTTAGAAGCATATCTATTTTGATCAGGTTATTCTAAGAACGGTTAAAGAAATGCAAAGGATACCATTTTAATCGTGCTGGGAGTTCCTAAGGGAACGTTCAAGTATTACGTAACGCAAATTTTGATCATTTTGGACCCCCTGTAAAAGCCTCTGCATCAAATAAGAATGTTTCAAGAAGCATGTTAAGAATATTCTTAAAAGTAGGTACTTTTAAGAATATTCTTAGCATGTTTCTTAAAATATTCTTATGTGATGCATTTAAGTAATAATATTGAATATTGCACACGCGCAAACAAAGTGTTGGCGTTTCAGAATTCTACATTAATGTAGGTTTTCTGTTTCTTTCAAATATATTTTATAATGCTCGATCCTTTTTATGGAGTGATATCATAAATTTGGACATGGCGAAAAAGTTTACGTCTTTTTGATAAACCTTATAATTAAAGATGTAGCATCCATCAGGTAAGATTCATATGCGATATGCAGTTTTACTGTGAAAGCAGATTTTCTACCAGACATAAAAATCATGCGCCACACAAAAATCCAATGTTTAGAGAAAAAAATAGAAAATAATTATCATTTCAAAAAATAATAATTTTAATTTTTTGTCTAAAACTATATAAAATCACTTTATGTCTAAAAATGTATCCATTTCTACTACATATGTTATTAACAACAATTTTAAAAATATTTGTAATTATAACCTAGTAAAATTAAAATGATATAGACTATTCTTAAAACATTCCCATTAGAATGAGAAAAATTTTAAGAATATGTATTTGGGAATATTCTTAGCAAAATACTTTAATCATGCTTAGCATGTGCACTATAGTATTATTCTAAAAATATTCCCATTAGAATATTTTAAGAATATGTATTGGGAATATTCTTAGCAAAATACTCTAATCATGCTAAGAACGTTTAGAGTTTTGTTTATTTGTTTAACCTCGTACTATTCTACTTAATTAAGCATCCCCTAAGTCCAGGACTTGTGTGGGCTAGTAGTAGAGGGAACCACCGGCTTATACTGACTTTCGAACCAGTTTCTAGGGATTGTCCGTTTCACTCATCGCCTTCGCCAAATTTCAATTATTAATTAACTGAAAAAGGCAAATCGGCGCCAGTGAGAATCGAACTCACGATAGTAAACTTGCTATACATACGCGCTAGCCACTACGCTATGCCTCCCCTTGATAGTAGAAGCACTTATGCTACTACAGCAGTGCACCTTTTAAGAACATGCTTAGCATGTTTACAGCATTATGCTAAGAACCTTTTCAAGGGAACTATTAAAAAACCTTCTTAGGATGAACTGTGTTATCAGGGATAACTAAATTACGCCTTATTGTGGGCATCCTTTTGATAGCCCAGGATTTTTATTTTATAGATATTTCAACAATTTGGTCTCAAAAATTGACCTCTATATTCTGACTTTAAAAAAATATATTTAATACAAATATTTTAGGGCTTATATACAGATCAAACTACTGGTATGATTCTTAACCAAGCATCTGTAGACGATTTAAATAGAAGGCTTCCAAAAGATTCCTTAGTAAATTCAGATTACTTTCGACCAAATATAGTTATAGAAGGACCCAAAATACAGCCCTACGAAGAGGATCGTTGGGATTGGTTAAAAATTGGTGACGTTGTAGTCAGGGTTGTTATGGAATGTACCAGATGTGTTGCCACTACTGTAAACCCTGAAACTGGAGTCAGGAATACCAACCGTGAGCCTTTAAAAACTTTGAGAACGTAAGTTTATTTTTATTTTTCAGGACCCTTTATGGAAAAAATATCACATAGAAAATAAAACCTGTTTTTGAATCGCAAATAAAGATCGAACCTAGAACACTATTTCTGATCTACTGGAACCAACAGAAAAATATTGTGGTCCTGTGTTATGAGTGGCATGAGAAGTATTGCCTACGATTTAACTCCGTAACTATAAAAGTTAAATTTTTGAAATTTACAGAACTTGTATGAACAGTAAAATACCCCCATTTCGGCATGGTCATTATAAAAAATATCACATTAAAGTAAATTGCGTTTGTGATTCAAATTTGACAACTATATTTTACGCCATGATTCTCATATGTATAGGGGGGCTCTTGGGCCTCAGTCAAACTGCCTTAAATTTTGATATTTTGTAATTTCGCTTAAAACGACTAATTAAGTTAATTTAGGTAAGTAAAAAATAACCTTAATATACGTCAAAAATTCTGTCATAAAATTAGATTTTTAAAAGCGTTTTTCTCCGAAACTGGTCATTTAATTTGGCTACAATTTTCCTAATTTAATTTTTCCCCCGAAATTACAAAATATCAAAATTTGAGGCAGTTTGACTGAGGACCAAGAACCCCCTATATGTGTGCCAGGTTCTTTAAAAGTGTTTTGGCATTTAAAAAATAACTCTGTGTTTTTGGTATCTTTAATATATATATTTTTAATTTTAGGTATAGACTATGTCCAGGTCCCAGTAACCACCCTTTAATGGGGTCATATATACAAATATTTAATTCTGGAGAAATACGAATTGACGATAAAGTTTATTTAGGAAAAAATTAAATAACTTAATCCAATAATTATTTAAAGATTAAATAATTATAATTATTGAATCTTTAAATTGTAGCCGCTCGTACGCATATTAAGAAGTTATTCAACGAGTATCTCACCAAATATTGAACAAAAGTTATAAGAAGAATTTTTACTAAGCGACGATTTGAATTACTTTACTTTAGCAGTTACACCAACATATATTCATAATATATTTTATTTCATTCATTATCCATGTTACCAACTTTGTAAAGTTGGATGATATAATCATACTTTTATAAATCTTTAAAAAATTTGTCAATTTACTTCTAGGTGCCTCATAGAAAAAACATAAATCAAATAAATAAATGTATATATCTAAATATTATTTTAAACTATCAAAACCTAGCATATAAAAATTTAATTGTTGTTTGAGTGAAGTAATGATAACTATATCTATTATCATTTAACCACAGCATATTGTCGCATATTAAAATGCTTAGTTGAAATTGCATTCAATAAAAGTTTTGTCATTCATACACAATAAGGCTAAATGAACACACCATGAAGTTAATTTTGTTAATAAACGTGCTAGTTTTTTGTTTTTATTGTGATTGTTCTAATGGTAAGTGCAAAATACAAATAAAAAAATTATATTTATAAAAAAATACCTTCTATTTTTCACTCCAAACAAAAATGGAGTTACAAAAAAATACCCAGAAAAGTTTTTTTCATCAAAAATTTTACAGCTGAAAATTACCTGTTTCGTGAACGGGGTTCATTTCAAAAAACGTACCTGAGTGTAGGGAAACTGTCGCCTTGATGGCGATAGAATGTTGTTCACATATGTGAAAAATCTGTGGTGTCAGTCAAGCAAACTGAGTCAAATTTGAAATGTCAAAGTTTTAAAAATTATTCGTGAATGTGGTATTTCGAACATGTGTTTAATTTCAGTTTTTGTTGATATATTTAACGAAATCAAGGCTAAATTTAGTTTTTCCAATACGAGTGAGTACTATTTTATCTTTTTCTTTTCTTTTTATAAGCCTTCCTAAAAAAAAACTATGCTTTCTAAATTTTTGAGCGAGTTGGCTGTATTTACAACGACTACAGCTGTCTTCATTTTAAATCATCAGCAAGATATCTGGAGGCTTTAGGAACTAGTTCCTCCAGGCATCTTGATCATCAGTTATCTTTCAAGTTTTCTTCTTCCTTATTAATACTAGGGGAATGGATTAATTTATTTGTTTTCCAATTAATCTATAATTGAGGACAAGAACCAACACCTTTAAAATCAGTTTTTTTAGTTCTTTAACCCTAAATAACACAGCCCCACAAAAAAAATCTGCTACCAGAGCTAAACCACCATACCTATTGGTTTTTGAGGTCGCTGAATCCGAATCCGGGGTCAGTTTGACCACATTAGGTCAGGATCAAGGTCAAGTCAAGGTCAAAATGAGAAAAAACCATTGGATAAGAAAACCTCTACTCTAAGACGTTTTTGGGGTCGCTGAATCCGAATCCGAGGTCAGTTTGACCACATCAGGTCAAGATCAAGGTCAAGTCAAGGTCAAAATGAGAAAAAAACCGTTGAATCGTAAAAAAATAATTCTGCAACCCGAGCTAAACCATCATACCTATAGGTTTCTGAGGTAGTTGAATCCGAATCCGGGGTAATTTTTACCATATCAGGTGAGAATCAAGGTCAAATCAAGGTCAAAATGAGAAAAATCATTGAATCGGCGTAAACCACTGGGGTAAATCAGTTGAGCATCAGGGTCAAACGAATTTGACCAAACAGAATTTTGTTACAATTTCTGAATCTTACATTGTATATATACATATATACCTGATGGGGTGAAAATGACCTCGGATTCGGATTTAATGACCCCAGAAACGTCTTAGATTAGTGGTTCATACCGATTCAATGTTTTTTTCTCAATTTCACCTTGAATTGGCCTTGATCCTGACCTGATGGGGTCACACTGACCCCGGTTCAGATTTAGAGACCTCAAAAACGTATAGGTAAACCTTGATCCTGACTCAATGGGGTCAAACTAACCCTGGATTTGGATTCAGCGACCTCCAAAACGTATAGGTATGGTGGTTTAGCTCGGGTAGCAGATTTTTTTTTTGTAGGGCTGTGTTATTATTGGGAGAAATTTTAATTTATTTATTTCCCTATTTTTCTTAATAATATTATTTTCAGCGGTTTACCTTCTCAAAATTTTCTAGGTAGATAACAATAAATTACAAAGAAAAAAAATAATTATTATGATTATTACTTTTTTTATTCGATTGATTCTAAAAGAGACACTTTTTGTTCATGTTTTACTGGCGAAAAGTTGAACTTTGTCACCCTAGGGCCAAAAGTTTTTTTCGCCCGGTAACTAAAACTTTTAAGCATTTTAAAAGAAGATGCTTTACCTTTACTGTAATATTTATAAAGAAATATGACCTTTTGGTCACTTTTGTTGTTGAACTAACTGTTCTTTTTGACCAGATACAGTTCCCATTAAGCATGTAATATTACGGAAATGTAATATGTCTGAAATATTTCAGACCTCTTTCATTTGAAATATTACAAACGAAATATGTTTGAAATATTTCAGACATATTTTGTTGTTATATTTTAAATTAAATATTAGTGATTTAGTTAAATATTTATATGAAATAATACTGCCGCACATTAAATTCCGGACACCTAAAAAATTGACATTTTTTAAATTCAAATATTTCAAAAACTAATGAATGGATTTGACTGATTCTTTTTTGTTTTGAAGCATGAAAATTCTCTAGTTTTGTTTGTTTTAAGAATAATTAATTTTTTTTTTTTTCGTATTAACAGCAACAAATAATGTACAACTATGTTTCTTACCCCATCTTCTAGGACTTGCATGGTATGCCACTGCAACTGTTTATCAAATTATTAAAGTCTTTCTTATTGCCGCAGTTTTAATGAATATTTTCTTTTTTATTTTTTTACATTTTTACTTCTGGTTTAGGAGATATCAGGATTTTCCTGAAAGTTGTCATTTTTTCAGTTAACTTAAAAAGTACTACATGAATTTAATTGATGCTGTGCTTTAAACTTGAAGCTTAACCGAGTTACGTTTTTCTTCTATTCAAGTTTATCAAAAACATAAATTGGGTTTGAAAAACTTGAATAGAAGAAAAAAGAGGGTCACTCCGTCCGGCTGCAGTTCTGCGAAATCACCGTTAAGCCTCCGTCAGACGGCAATAAAAAGTTGCCCCGAGATAAAGAAACTGTAGAAGAAGAAGTAAAAGACATGAGCGTAGAATAAGAAGTAAAATACATGAGCTTCAAATAAAAAACTCTGCTGATTTAGTACTTTTTGGTTGACTGAAAAAATGACAACTTTCAGGAAAATCCTATCTCCTAAACCAGAAGTAAAAAGTAAAAAAAATAAAAAAGAAAATATTCAGTAAAACTGCGCCAATAAGAAAGACTTTAATAATTTGATAAACAGTTGCAGTGGCGTACCATGCAAGTCCTAGAAGATCGGATAAGAAACATTATTTGTTGCTGTTAATACGAAAAAAAAAAATTAATTATTCTTAAAACAAACAAAAGTAGAGAATTTTCATGCTTCAAAACAAAAAAGAATCAGTCAAATCCATTCATGATTTTTTGAAATATTTGAATTTAAAAAATGTCAATTTTTTAGGTGTCCGGAATTTAATGTGCGGCAGTATTATTTCATATAAATATTTAACTAAATCACTAATATTTAATTTAAAATATAACAACATATATAAGTACATAATTTGTTGCTGTTAATACGAAAAAAAAATGTAATCATTCTTAAAACAAACAAAATTAAGAATGTTTAAGCTTCAAAACAAAACAAAAGAATCAGTCAAATCCATTCATTAGTTTTCGAAATATTTGAATTTATAAATGTCAATTTTTTAGGTGTCCGGAATGGCAGTGTATAAAAATAGGAATTTAAAAAACACAAAATATACAATTAATTGCAATTATAATTATATACAATACAATTACCTAACAAGCATTAAATATTACAATAGAACTATTAAATCAAAGATCTACTGTGTTTTATTTGCTGTATGGGCAATTGAAAAAGTTGTAAAATGCTGACCATCATTTCTAATTATTATTTAACTTTCAATACAGGGAGTTAAAAGTTTTATTCACTTTTACTACTTTTTATTGTAAAATAAATATTTTTAATGAGGTTTTTCCAAACACGATTTATTATTCAAATAACAAAAAATATTCATTTTACTAGAAAAAAGAGTTAAAGTGAATGAAACTTTTAACTCTCTGCCCCTGCTTAAATATAATGTTTAAAACATTACAGTAATACTTCTGAAACGTTACAATACTATTACTGAAACATTACAATTATGTTCCTGAAACAGTAATATTACTTAAACATTCCAGTAATATGTCTGAAACATTTCAGTAATATCTCTGTAATATTACTGTAATGTTTCAGACATATTTCTAAAACATAACTGATATTTCACTGAAACAAATTTGCGGAGATTCCTATATTTTAGACATATTTCAGAAATATTTCAGTATTATAACTGAAATATATTATATTTCAATATAATATTTCTGACATATTTCAGAAATATTTCGTGCCATTATTATAATCATTTCACACAAAATTAAAATTCTTCTATAACATAACCTCAAAATATATGTTAACTGATTAATATGTATTCATCCACTAAAATAAATTAAAAACACAAAATTTCAATTGTAAAATCAATTTCAATATTTATAATATTCATAGAACGGTTACAGAAGTATTATTATTTTCATAACAGACACATTTTAACAGAAAATAATCACCAAGCTATAGCTTTATTAATTTAAAAATGAAACCGCAAGCAAAAGAAACGATTCAATTGTTTTTAGCGATTTGATTGAATAGCAATTTGTCATGGATAACTAGACAAGTGATAAGACAGTTAAAAGAAATATTTTTTGCAATTTAAAAAAGTATATTTTAATAATTTACATGTTTTACTGGCGAAAAGTTGAACTTTGTGGCCCTAGGCCCAAAAAGTTTTTTTTGGCCCGCTAACTAAAAATTGTTATTTTTAAGCTTTTTAAAAGAAGATGCTTTACCTTTACTGTAATATTTATAAATAAATATGACCTTTAGGTCACTTTTGGTCTTGAACTAACTGTTCTTTTTGACCAGATACAGTTATTATAATCATTTTATACAAAATAAAAATGTCTTCTATAACATAACCTCAAAATATATGTTAACTGATTAATCTAGATTAAGATTACAACAGTATTCATCCACTAAAATAAAAAAAAAAACACAAAATTTCAATTGTAAAATCAATTTCAATAAATATATATATATATAGCTTTTTTAATTTGAAAATGAAACCGCACGCAAAAGAAACGATTCAATTATTTTTTTAGCGATTTGATTGGATAGCAATATGTCATGGATAACTACATAAGTAATAAGACACTAAAAAGAAATACTTTTTGTAATTTAAAATTAAGTATATTTTAATAATTTATTATAATTAGTATCAATCGAATAAAAAATATTGTATAATACACGGGCAAAAAGTTAAATTTCGATTTCGTAGGTTTATTACCCTCAGGCCGGACCGATCGGCAGGCCCTCGGCTTCTAATCTCAATCGAAAAACTTAACTTTTTGCCCTTGTATTATAAATAACTATTTTTTCTTTGTAATTTATTTATAGCTACCTATAAAATTTTGAAAGGTAAACCACTGAAAAAAAAAATACAACTGGATTTCTTTTACGAGGTAATCCCTTAAGATTTCCTTAAAAACTCCTTCAAGATTTTCTCAAAAATCTTGAATATTAATTAGGAAAGGTGATATTTTCTCGGATTCCTCGAGAGATTACTTCCAATTCGTGCATCTCAGTTCCTTAGCGGTTTACCCTTTGTAACTTTTTTTTAGGAATTGATTCATTTGAATCTACTTTGGGACATATCAATACCAAGACTTCTCCCAAAATTCAAGTAGAAGCTGTAGCAGGATTAATAAAAAGACTTATTCCTGAAAAACATGGGTCTTTCAATATTGCAATTGATCCTGAAATAGCTACTAAACAAGGAATAGATACTTTTAAGGTAAATAATTCTGATAATTTCCCTCAAATAATATTATCAAATCAGAATTAAAGATTTTAGTATACTGACCAATCACAAAGTCCAAACCATATCTATTTTGCTAAAATTAACAGCGACTAAACCGAAGCTTCGCTTTTATAGAGTATGTTAACTTTTATATGTATAATTAAAATGTTCAATAAAGTTTTTTTTTTGGCAACTAAAAAATTACTTGTGTAATTTTTACGGGCTTTTTAAAAAATGCTGTTTTTAAAAAACTGGTTAAAGTTTTATGGTACCACAAAAGAATGATTGTAGTCGCATTTCTCGAATTCATTAAAAAATTACTTTGGTTGAGAGTTTTATAGAAGACTGTTGGAAGTCTGATCAAGACCGTTACTCGATTGATGCGACTTGGAGCTTTTTTATACAACGCCCGGGCTTTTTAACAAATAATTATATAAGCAACATAACTTAATGTCACTGATCAGAATTGTAATTAATTTTAAGTTCTTCTGATCAGTGAAATTAAGTTATGTTTCTTCATAATGTGACTATATACTCTAAAGAACGGGGCCCCGGACTTTGCAGCGAAAAACCAACCGCGAAGACCATTACCGCGCAGTGAACGGTCTTTACCGCGTATGACTTTTACAACGAAAATCGTTATACATTATTTTTATTTTATGTAAGGGTATTTCCGTGGGATTAATGGCAGTTTGGGTTGGTTAGTTTTGGTTTTGGTTTGGAGTTTTATTGATAAAATGGAATGTTTACTAAATGTACCCATATATCTGTGTTTGGGTTTTTATATGTGTTTTTCTTAAATGTATATCGACTGATTTGTATAAATCGCTGAATAATAATCAGTTTAGTACGAATCGTCATGTCGATCGAAATAATGAAAAGTGCTAGGGGCAAAGACCTCGCTGTATATAAACATTTCATATACAGGAAAGAAAAGACTGTTAAAAATAAAAAAATGCAAGTGCGTAAATTAGGAAATGCTTTGTTGTAAGGGTCGTTTGCATTCTTCGGACGGAAATTATTTAAAGGAAACTAGTAATGGCCACAACTCTGACCCAGCAGCTATATCAATTAGAACTGTTTGATTGTTTTCTGCAAATTGTTTTTTTTTTATTTAATCTTTTTTCTTCAAAAAAAATTTAAATAATTATGCGCGGCAATGGTTTTCGCGGTAAAGTCCATTGATCCCTTCGCTGTTATTTTCTTCGCGGTAATGGTTTTCGCGGTAAAGTCCAGGCGTTGTATCATACAGGGTTATTCTTTTAAATGGTACACCTACCGTAACTTTTAAACCTTATTAACTTTATATTTGGAATATGCATATCACATAACAAAAACAAATTTTGTTAGATTTCGTTTCCTGAACAGTTTTCGTTTTGCTATTTAAATCGTTTTTCCCCTGTAGTCTTTAATTATTATTTTAGCTTGAAAAAGTCGATGGCATTGTAAAAATCACTGGAACAACTGGCGTAGCAGCCGCTTCTGGTTTCCATTATTATTTGAAATATTTTTGTAATTGTCACGTATCATGGGAAGCGGTGCAATTAAATCTGCCCGATGACTTACCAGAAGCCAATCTAACCATTACTATGAATGACAGGTAAATACTGCAGTCAGGGCTGTAAAGAAAAATACTATTTTTAGAAAAGTCCCGGACTGTGCCTTTTGCCAGAAAATTTCGTCTTTTCCTGACTTTTTCGGAACATTCTTGTCTTTTTCTGTCGTTTTAGAATACTATAACTCAAACTTTTATAATTAGAAGCTCATTGTTGTCCTCTGCATAAATTTTACATTTAATTTAACTCAAAACTTCCATATCGAACTTCTTTGCGGCCCCTTAACAGGGCCAGATTTATTTAAGCTAGGTAATAGAATCTGATGATTCCGCCTTCTTCTGCAGAAATCCCCGCCGGGGATGTGCACTTTACGTGTCAAAAATTTGATTACTAAGAAAAAACTAGCGCCCTTGTGAGTTTGTCTCATGGCTTAAAAACTTGAACACAGTTTCACTATAAATTATTTCCGCTTTCATAACAGCACCGTCCGGAACTTACAGTTCAAAATATGCAGCTCCAGGGAATTATCTATTATAGATAATTGCCAATACTATAACACTATTACCCAACAGAAAATCTGGCCCTGTCGCACTATATTCCCAGGTAGTAAAAAAAGTGTTTTTAATTATTTTTTTTATGAAATTAATTTTTGGTGAGAGAGTATTGCTAAAAAGGCTATTTTTTATCAAATGGATTGTTCCAAACAAAAAAATATTATACAGGGTGTCTTAAAAAAAAATCTGCTAGAGCTCAAAACTTATAAAAAAAAAATCTTGAAATTTTTAATTTATATATGCTTTTTTTATTTATCGAAAAAAATATTAAAAATTAAATTATTTTACGTTTATTACTAGCCAAGCGATAATATAAGGTTTTTTCCAAATGTGGAAAATTTCAATACAAACGGACTTTTGTATGGTTTAGTGTTTATTTCCAAAAAAAACATTTAAAACAAATATATGTTTTTTAGGTAGAGAAAAGTTTAATAAATCATTTTAAGTCAAAATTAATCCATATATTAAAAAAAATAACCATTAAAAACACTTTTTTTCTACTTGGGAACATAGTGTGTCGGTTCAATTTATGGAGGTTGATAGTATGTGAAAATGGCTTTTGTCAATATTTAGCCAAGTGTTTAACCAAAAATTATTCTTTAGTTAGTGATATAGAAAAAAAAATAAGTATTTGATTGCTGATTGAAAAATTATTTTTTAATTGTAAATTTACATGTATACATGCTGATCTGCAATTTTTTTTTAAGGTTTCGGTATTACCAAAATGTCTGCACAACGAGCTACAGCTTCGTTTGGTGGAGCTGGGAACAATGGGAAAAACACATTGACTGGATGGCTTTAAATTCTTTTAATTTAGTCCTGGCATTTAATGGTCAAGAAGCAATTTGGGACAGAGTTTATAGAAAATTCAATCTTACTGATCAGGATATTGATGAGCAATTTTCTGGACCTGCGTTCTTGTCATGGTAATCCACCTTACTATATAGTATTTCAGAACTAGCTGAAGGAAATTTGAGGGTATATTCACTTTAGGTTTTGCGTTTAGCGACACTGCTATTTTTTGGTTCTTCGTCTATTTTTTGCTTTGGTTTTGATTGATTTTTAAACTTAATAAAGCATAATAAAGAGTTATAATACCTTCTTAGACATGTAAAACTAGTTTTAAATTGCTTTGCTCTAGATAGATTTTTTTGAATGGTAAAAATTTACTTTCTTTTTATTTCTTTAGGTTGAGAATGGGAAACCTCAGAGGTTGGGGGGGTCCTTTATCAAAATCTTGGCACGACAGGTCATTAATATTACAGAAAAAGATTTTAGAAAGAATGAGAAGTTTTGGAATCATACCAGTATTGCCGGCATTTTCTGGACAACTACCTGTGGCTTTTAAGAGGTATAAAATAGTATATTACGCACCGAGTACGCGAATCTAGTTTTCAGTGCACGAAAGTGCTTAAAAAAAACACTCGAAGTGCACTGAAAATGATTTACGTCCAGGTGCGTGTACTAGCTTTCCTACGACCTAACACATAAACATCCAAAAACTCAAAAATTGTCTAAAAATTAATTTGTCAATTTGAGGTTAAGTGTGTTGTGTTATGTGTGACGTTTATTCATTCTCTGACAGCAGATATGTAAAATCAGCTGATTTTTACTCTCCGATCTCTGTCATGGCAACGTGATAGTGACTCATGCTTAAAGCAACCTCCCGCTTTACGCTTTTTTACCCGCAACCCCTATACTTGGTCCACCCTCTTCGCATTCCGTTTCCCTCGCTGCCCATACCATGAGTCACTATCACGTATATACGGATCATACTTTAACTAGGTCGTAGGAAAATAAATTATAATATGATAAATAATGCAATTTATTTTTTTAATTAACAGACTTTTTCCTCATGTCAATATGGTAAAAACTGGAAAATGGAATGGATTTGAAGATAAATACTGTTGTCCATACTTTTTAGATCCAACTGAAGGATTATTTAAAACGATTGGTAAAATGTTTATTGAAGAGGTAAACAAATATAAACATACTATGGATCACTGATCATAGTACATAACTATTAATCCATTAATATATTTTTATTGTATTTTTAGCAAATAAATGAATATGGAACTAATCATGTCTATAACTGTGATAGTTTTAATGAAGTGGACCCTGTATCTACGGATTTAAAATATTTGTCTAATGTCGGAAAAAATATTTATGAAGCAATGGTAGAGGCTGATCCAGATTCAATTTGGTAGGTTTATGGGTTAGTTGGTACTGATGAAATTCAGTATTACCTGCTCCAAAATATATCTCTAGTAGACAGGCTAGACGTATTAACATATTTCTTATAAATACAATATTACCCTTTTTACGGAACTTACTTATATAAATACAAACTAATACATGTTACTAATAATGAATATGCTAATGTGGATAAGTTGTGTTTTGTTTTATTGTTGCGTATCCATGTCTAGAGCACTGGATAGGAAGGTTTGTTAGGGTAGATAGTTAGTTTACACACTATATACACGGAACCACTCAATGTATCCATGTCTGGAGCACTGGATAGGAAGGTTTGTTAGGGTAGATATATCTATAGTTAGTTTACACACTATATACACGGAACCACTCAACTACCCACCTACTATAACAAACCTACCTACCTAGTGCTCTATCCATGTCAATGCATGCTTTGATGTTTGCTTCATTTTTGTAGGCTAATGCAAGGGTGGCTTTTTGTACATAGTTTCTTTTTTTGGACTTATACAAGAGCCAAAGCGCTTTTGACTTCGGTGCCAAAAGTGAGTACACATTTATATTTACAATTTTAGGGTAATGCAGGGTTGGTTGTTTATAAACAATATTTTCTGGAAGGATTTTAACAGAATTAAATCTTTACTTACTAGTGTGCCATTGGTATGTATTTTTTTAACTGCAAGCTAGCAGCCACTTTTTCAATGTGAAAATCAGACTATTTTCTAAAAACATCAAAAATTTCGAAAACTCTTATCTCAAAAAATTTTTGTTTCTTGTACTAATCAACTCTGTAAATGATTACTGAGGACTTACACAAACTCCAATTTATTACTTGAATATAACATATAAACTAATTGGAGTTTGTATATGTTACCAGTCATCATGAAGACAGTTGATTAGAACAAAGAACCGAAAATTTATTTTTGAGATACAAGGTTTTGAAATTTACTAGTCGATTTGTGATATGATGCCATTTTTTAGGGGAAAATGATTATTTTAGATTTACAGTCGGAACAATTTCCACAATACGACAGATTGGAGCAATATTTTGGGCAACCATATATTTGGTGCATGTTACATAACTTTGGTGGTACTTTAGGAATGTTTGGTTCCTTAGATATTATCAATAAGGTAAGTAGGTATGAAGGAAAATCTAAGAAATAACAAATTTTTCAAACATTTTTAAATTAACATTCAGGATCAGTGATTGTATAAAATTGTGTCATTCCAGTTTGCATTGTACTTTTAAGTAAAAGTTAAATTGATTTGTTTTCTAAAATTGTATCTGCATGATCATAATCGAAATAAAAAAATAAACTTTTATCGATGTGACAAAGGCCCTTGATACGGTATATTATTCATCTGTTAAATTTAATAGGTAGTTCTGATTAACCCCTGAAAGTTATTTGATTTTGATGATTAAAATTATTGTAGTATTCTATTTTTTATTCTAGAGACCAGTTGAAGCCAGAAATCGTACTGGTAGTACCATGATA
Organism: Brachypterus glaber; assembly: GCA_958510825.1. Lineage (NCBI taxonomy): Eukaryota > Metazoa > Arthropoda > Insecta > Coleoptera > Kateretidae > Brachypterus > Brachypterus glaber. The sequence continues at coordinate 22,556,230 of OY294050.1, forward strand.
GGTACTGGTTTAACCCCTGAAGGTATAAACCAAAATTATATCGTCTATGATTTTATGGCAGAAAATGCATGGAGAAAAGAAACGGAAGATCTTGAAAAATGGATTGAAAATTATACTGTCAGACGGTATGGTCAACACAACAAAAATATCGTGGCTGCGTGGAAATTACTAAAAGTATGTGAAAACATAGTAATTCTATTTTAGATTTTAAGCTTTCAAGGCCAATAAAATATAAAGAACTTTCACTTTCGGGCTTAGACGCAGTTCATGAATTTTCACTTTCCGACATTTCTTCTCTTATTGTTAGAGACATCTTCAGAGATTAATCTGAAACTGAGTTTTGAATCAACTTGTGTCTCAATTTATGCCGAGTTGTGGTTATTCACCCGTGACGTGGTTATGCCTATCAATGTTTTCCATATTGCAGGTAAACCGTCGTATCAGAGCAACAAGGTTTCAACTGACATTGTGAGATTGCAGTAATTGTCAGTATATTTTGTAAGAGAAATTTTAAACGCTTTTACTTATGAATTTAAAATTTTGTACAAATAACGAAAATAATGCAATCCATATCTATAAAAAGTTTTAACTCTTTAAGTTAAAGGATTTTAAATTTATCATAGAAAATATACTGACAATTACTGCAATCTCACAATGTCAGTTGAAACCTTGTTGTTCTAATACGACGAAATATTAACCAGTTTCTAGATTGAAGTTATTAGGATGTTTAAAGATTTAGATTCCCGTGTCTTTCTTGGAATTTTTCTGGACTATGTTAATATTTGCTTTATTTCAGACATATTGATTTTGTGACCTGTTTCATGTATTTTTTGGGCTACTGCCGATAAGGAAGTTTTTTCTTTCTTATATAGCGCTCATGCTCTTTAAGTGTGGTAGAAAGAGTGACCGCAAAAAAAGAGGTTTTTTAGCCTCTTTTCCAAACATCTGTAACTTCGATTGAAATTGATAAAATGTAACGTATAAGGGCTCAAAATTTTTGTCTGGTCATGAACTTGTGCGAAAAGCAAGACTTATTGTTCTAGAAGCTAAACATCCCCTTAAAGAAAGGGTTGCCTGGGGGTACTTGAATTGAATTTTATACCAAACTTTCTCACATTTTATTAAGCATAACTAACTGGATCCCTTTAACTCGATTTTTCTTGAGATACTATGATTTACTACTTTTTTTGACGCTTGAGGGGTAGTTTAACCCTTTTTTGGGGGTGGAATCTACTCGGTGGATTTTCATCGAATCCAAGGGTGATACTCCTTTACGTGTTTTTTATGTTTTATATGACAGAAAAATATTTAAAAAACACATTTTTCTGTCATATAAAACATAAAAAACACGTAAAGGAGTATCACCCTTGGATTCCATGAAAATCCACCCCCACAAAGAGGGTTAAATTTCTTAATTTTCCTGGAAAACTTAATGTCGATATGTCGATATGCCGAAAACTTAATTTTCGATATGTCGTATCTTGAGAAGTAAAATAATTTGCTATAATCTCACAATATTTAGTTATGTGATTTTAATTTTAGGATTCTGTATATAATTTTAAAGGTTTGGAACATATAAGAGGCCAATATATAGTCACAAAGAAACCCAATATTAATTTGAGTGTATGGGTAAGTAAATCCAAACTTAACTATTAACATAAACAAAATCTAATTTTTTCAAAAATGTGTTTGTAAGATTGTTTGTCTGTCGGGATAAACTTTGACCTCTTTAATTCGAGAACGCTTTGAACTGAAGTCTTCTAATTCGCTATAAATTGGTGTAAAAAATATCATCATTTTTTTTAATGGGGGTAATTCTGGCCTATGCCGTAATTACCCCCAGCCTGCGAGTAATGCCGGCCTTTGCCAGTTTCTTGTTTAATTATAAAAAAATTGTATTTCAATTTAAATATTTTTTGAGAATGTCGTTTTATACAGCATGCTTTTAGGTTTCATTTAGCTCATTTCCATGAAAACAAAAAATATTAATAAAGCTAAAAATTACAAAGAGTCTTAGGCGGCCGCCATTCCCACCCTTTCCCTATACTTTTTGCGAGAGCTGTCTTAATATTAATCATATGCATATCCTAAAGGTGTACAAAATTTTGTCAGCGGTTTATCCCTTGGTTCTAAACGATTGTAACTAAAGTCCAAACTACAATTGGCTGAGGTCTTCCCGCCCTTTCTGTTCTTAATGATTTAATACATTGTTGCAATATTGAATTGGCCTCGATTCGATAGATAACAATTTAGAACTGAGGTACCGATACTATTTTTTTAACAGGGTGTTTTTCTGTAGTCTTGGTATAGGAACACTGATGTTTTCCAAGCTTGGGACTATTTTATTGATGCTACAGATTCTTTGCAAAACAGTTCAGCCTTTTTACACGATCTAGTTGATGTAACAAGACAAGCACTGCAACTTAAGGGAGACATCTATTACGAAGAAATGATATCAAATTACAAAAAGAAAGACTTAATTGCATTTAAGTAAGAAAGAAAAAATATAACTAACACGAAAAAGAGTAATTTTTATCATTAGATCATAGGTGAAACTAGGGAGAGCCTAGTAAGGATACTAGATCGGTGGCCCCGAAACTGAGCCAGAGTTATTAATCTAGTCCCCTTAGGATTTGGGGGTAAGGATACTAGATCTGTAATGCAGTTTCCTTTACTAAAAAAAGCAAATTCTTTAAACCAAATAAATATGTGCATTCAAAGGAGTAATGCTTTTGATATATGTCAAATAAATGGAGAAAGTTATATCCATTTTTTTGTTTTCACATTTTCTTTTGGATCAAAGTAATATCATATTACTAATATGAGTCTATGTAAAGTAGCAGCCTAATTTACCAAAATACTGATGCTTTGATTAATGAAAATCTTCCAATCTCAGTGTCGTGCTACGTTTTGGAAAGCCCTCCATATTTTGTACTTAATATAACATTTGTATATAAGTGAAATAAAATAAAATTTCAAATAAATATAAAGACTCTTTCAAAACGTAGGACTTAGTTAAGCTCCTGGCCTAGGTCTAGGCAAGAAAAGCCATGCAATGAGATCATATATGATAAAAGTTTGCATACTTTACTTCGTGTTATAAATTTTGAAGATTTTTAAATAACTATATATTTTATACATATTTATTTTAGTGATTCTTCAGATCTGTTTCTAAGACTTTTTACTGATATGGAGGAAATTTTAGCAAGCAGTGATGCATTTTTAATAGGAAACTGGATAAATGATGCTAAAACATGCGCCAATTCCTCAGAGGTAACTATTGTACATAATACACACAAAAATTATATCTCAGTCTATCAAAAATCATTTATTTGAACATACGTACATACATACATGCATGTATGTTTAAACTCGTACTACTTAAATTAGCATCCCCTAAAACGTCCCTAAATCCAAGACTTGTGTGGGCTAGTATTAGTCCAAACCACCGGCTTATACTGACTTTCGAACCAGTTTATAGGAAGTGTCCGTTTTACTTATCGCCTTCGCCAAATTTAAATTATTAATTAACTGATAAAGGCAAATCGGCCCCAGTGAAAATCGAACTCACGCTAGTAGGCTTGCTATGTACATGCGCACACATTTGGATGTGTAGTATAATATACTAATACAGGGTTATTCTTTTAAATGATACACCCCCCGTAACTTTTAAACGAAATGAGATATAAACTTTAAATTTGGAATACACAATAAAAATTATCATTTGCCATATTTTTCAATTTTTTATTCAGTAAGGTGGCGCCAGGGGGGCAATGGAGAACAATATTTCAAATAGCACCCTAGGTCTTGTAATACGTCATTTTAAAGAGCTTTAAATTATCTATACTGTGTAACTATTAATTTTTTAATATTTTTTTTGTAGATTTTTTTTTCTTCAAAATTATTCAAATTTTTAATATTTCGTGTATAAATATTAAAATTTTTACATGAAAATGATAAATAATTAGTCTTAACATGATAATAAATCATGTATTAACTCTTTGGACCTTTTTGCGCAAAATTTCCAAAATTAATTTTTCAAAAATACTGTAAGTTTCTACGATTCCTTAACAAAAAGTTACCAAAAAAAAACAATAATAAAACATATTTCTGTCCTACGGGAATTAAACCCTGGATGATTTACGAAATTCAGTACCGGTAAGATTTCTTTTCGAAGAGAAATTAAAAAAGTACGATTTGCGGATGGGTACGATATAGGCTACTTTCCCTATATATTGTATAAAGTTAACATTTACTTGACTTAAATGATATTCATTTGGATTAATATATTATTTTTATATGTCTAACTTACAAATATTTTAAAATAAAGCTTTATTGAAGCTGTTCATAAATTACGAGCAAACATAGAAAGTATCACAAGGCCTTAAGGGGTCAAAATGGTAAAAATTTTGTTACCTACTTTAAAGTATTAATTATAATATACTAAAAAATCCTACCAGATCTGATTTGTGAGTGATTTCCATTATTGAGATTAATTAATATGTTTTTTTTTCTATTAGGAGGAGGATCAATTTGAATACAACGCAAGAAATCAAATAACTTTATGGGGTCCAAATGGGGAGATAATGAATTATGCTAATAAGCAATGGTCAGGTAGGTGATTTACTTACACAGAAAAAAATATTGTCTTAAATCAAGAATGTATGATTTGGATATAACAAAGAGAATATATTCTCCTTTAAAGAAAAATTTTCCATAAGGGACCGCAAAAGTACTTAGGCGGGCTGCAGCCCACCAAAGTAAAACAAAAGAAAAACTCTTAACAAAAGTGTCACTTTTAACTTAAAGTTTCTAACCGAAAAATGTCACTTTGGAACACAAGCGAATAAAAATACAGTTTTAAGGGCGATTGAGGAGATTATCATCTGAGCTCGAGCCCTAAAAACATTTTTCTTTCGAGTATTATACACTATTTTTTATTTAATTTATTCTTAATAAATAAATTTAAAGTTATGAAAAAAAATTGACTATTTTACTTTTCGCACAAGTGTGAAAAATTAAACTTTTTTTACAGATTTATAATACAAAAAGCGGCGCTTTTGGATACAATCAAATACTAATTTAGTATAAAATATATATATTCTTTTAAACAAAAACCATTGGTTGTCGAGAAAATCTTTATTATATTTGTGACAACTCTTTTTTTTACAATTTTCTTATAGGTGTTGTGGAGGACTTCTTTCAACCAAGATGGCAATATTTTGTATCTTATTTAAAAGAAATTTTGGTTAGCCATAGTCCTTATAATAACAGTTACATTAAAAATAAGATTTTTAAGGAAGTTGAAGAACCATTTACCTTTGATGATAATAAAATATACCCGACTAAAGCTAAAGGTAAGTAACCCACTTTTTAGTAGGTAAGTATAAATTACGATACTTTTAATTACCTACTCGAAAAGGTTACGTCGCTTTACAGAGGCGGGTGGATGTCAGTCAAAATGTTGAACTTGAAAAATTATAAACTTATAAAATGTTTATTGGATCAAGTTTTTAACAATCATAATCTGTATCTTAGCCCTAGATAATTATTAATTAGACCTAAGATACGGATTCGTTGCAAATTTTATTGCACACGGCGTTTAATAAACCTCTAAACAAAAAAAATAGAGATAAAAAACCACAGGCAATAACCGGTTTTCGGTTAACTGGTTGCGGAAATTACCTCAAACAATTTTTGGTTAAAACACGAAAGCAATAACCGGTTAAAAACCAGTTTAAACCTTAAAGCAAAATTTCTTTTCAATTTATTGACTTTTTGTAAAAAAAAATGTTACGTAACAAATGCGGGTGGGGGTCAAAAATGACCAAATTTTGCGTTACGTAATACTTGAACGTTCCCTATCTTACAATTTTTTTCTATGGAATATTTAAAAATCGGTCTATGGTAACATCACCTACACGTTAAAAAAAAATAAAAGGGATTTTTTACCTACATTGTTTTGCCCTACTTTCTATTAAACTTATTTATGTGATAAATAGATTTAGTACGGCACTGTTTTCACAACAGCTGCCTTCCTGTATATTATACAGGGGATGTTAATTCATTTAGCACTTCTTTTAAGCTATGATACCCTAATAGAAAATTATTCACTCTATTCTTAATAGAGCAACCTACTCTGCTCTATTTTCCGTAGGTACCCTATTTATAATATTCACAGCATACATACTATATTTTTATAATTTAGCTACTGTATATTTAGTTATTTAGCCCACAGTGAAAATGTACGTGACTGTATCTCACACTGAAAATCTAAAAACTTAGGTTTATAAACCGGGATGACGCGAGGGGGCAGGGGGGGGCGCCTCTCCCTAACCACCCTCGAGTTGAGAAAATCCGCAGTTCAACAGGAAAATAGTTGGGAAAATTGAGTAACAGAGTTGGGAAATTCGTAGAATATTAGGAAAAATTGATTAGTATAGTTGGGAAATTGGTGTAGGCAAAGATCTTTCTTTTATCTTTTGGAAAATATAAGTTGTACAGTTTGAAAGTTCGTAGGGGCGCGAGGACTTCTTTTTTCTTTTTATTCATCAAAATTTTCCGTTAGGGGTTAAGCTGGTTTTTGCAGGGTAAAAAGTAGGGAAATATTTTACCTACCCCCAAAATCCCTCGCATCACCCCCTGTATATAAATTTACTTCAGCAGCTAATAATCTCATTAAGGAGATGAAAAGACAACTAAAATGTTGACATCAGTTGACGTCAAAATTTTATTGGATATCCAATACAGCCGACATTCCAAAATTTATATAAATTTTGGAATGTCGGCTCATAAAGCATTGAATCAATGCCACTAAACTTAAAAATGAGAGATACCGTTTTAACCGTTTATTTTTTTCACTATGGCCTTTCCCAGCAATAAATTAATAATATTTTTTTAACATGTAGTTATTATGTTCCAGTCAGCTCAATCAACGACGTTCGATGTTTTTGGTCCTGGAGGGGGGGGGGGGTTAAGTTAAAATTTGCCGACTGGCACTAAAAAACATTTTGATGACTAAAAAAAGCTTTTCTCCAGTTTGCCTACTCATCCTGCTGAAAATGTTGACTGGCTCATAACGTGGGTGAACGCCCCTGCTCCTAGTTTTGGCTTCATAAAAAAACTTCTATAGATTCCTTATTCTTGGTTTTATTTATCTGCATTTTAAACAAGAAACCAGCTGAACAGTTGCAAGCACCTTGTCAAAACATCGGAACTAGGCACTTATTTAAAACGTTTTGAAATAGGAAGTTGTGTGAATAGGCAACCATTAATACACCTGCGTGTTGCATAATTTATTAAAGTTTGAAAGTCTGTATCTCCAAATCGTTATATTTTAGCAAAAACTGTACATAACATTTTTTGTAGGGCTTAAAAAGAGCTTTTAGTTGAAATATATATATTTTTTTAAAACGGTTTATAAATAAGTGAGTTACGCCAAAAAAACATTTTACTGCTTTAAACGTTAATATCTCGAAAACAATGTATTTTAGGAAAAAGTTGTTTATAACATTTTTTGTGTGATTTAAAAAAATCTTTCATATAAGTGCTTTATTAATAATATATAATAATAATTAACCTAATTATAACCAAAAACGCTAAAAATAGGAGTTTTGCCCCACTCTTACCCTCTTACCCTCAATCGTTTACCCCCAAAATCTAATCAGCTCTTCGAAATATGATAAGAAACAATATGCAGAAAACCGCTTGTCGATATCTTTTTTAGAAATGGAGTTATCGAGTTTACACTCAGACAGACAGACGGACAGACGGACGGACGCAATTTTTTTTTTACTGATTTCGACTCAGAAAGGTCTAAAACATCGAGAAATGTAAAGAAAACATGATCATAGGTTTTGACTTTTCGTCGAAGATTTCAATACATCGGCACTCTTAGTAGTACTAAGTGCCGATGTAGTTAGTTCTTTACTGATTAGACCTAAATCTACAATAGTTATTTATGGTACTATGGTACTATGGTACTCGAAAATTAACCTGCGAGGCGTCAGCCAAGCAGGTTAATTTTCTCATGGGCAATATCGGTTTACCCATGAGTGCCATACAAGGTTTTATCCAATAAATAGCTTAAAAATTCATATTTTTACTAAAAATTTTTATGACATTTACAAGAAAATAATTTGACAAGTGACAGAATGGGTTAAATAAATAACTATCCACTCAATAAAGTAAAAGCCACGCGGGGGTTATTATTGAGTTTATCTATTTAAAATCGGATAAAACTATTTTTGATTTTATATTTATAATTGTCCATAGTTTTTATAGTTTTTTTTTAATTTATTTTCACTTTATTACTTTGCTGGGCCTTTTAAAAACGTAAATAAAATTGTTACAACTGGGTATAAATTATTAGTTATTAAATACAATTTGTGAACATCTCTAAATTGTATAGATAAAAAAATGTATTGTAAACAACGTTAGAAGAAAGCTTTCAAATTTAAAGCTCTCGAATTAGCGAACTTTTAAATTTAAAGCTAAATATTTGTGCGTGTTTCCCAATATATCTTACTCATTTTCTGATATCCTAATAATTTTAAGTAAAGGGTTCAATTTTAACCAACCCTACCTTTAATTATTTAAATATTTACTTACTTTTTGCACTTAAAATTGCATATTATTTGAACTATATATAACTATATATTATAACTATTTGAATTTAAGTCAAGGATGACTAAAATAAATTGGCACGTGAATTTGTGTCTATGTTAAAAATACACACACACACACATGGCTCTGTCACAAAGCCTTTCATGGTCTTCTCTATCCTGGTCCAGCATCGAAAATGAATGAACGTTGTCAGGTTTACTTTTATTACAGTATTTGTACTATATTGTATAGTTTATACAACACTATACTATACTACTAAAGTCCAAACGAGGAATTCCTATGTTAAATTGCAAGAAATGTACACGTGCTGATATTTTAAAGGATAATAGTGGATGGTAACAGAACACTCTTGTTAGTTTTTCACCAGGTGATTTGCGTAAGGGGTGTCCGCTATCTTGAATTTTAGGGGTGAGTGCTAAATATGCATCTTATGATAAAAATGCATATAATCAATTTTGTTAAGGAAAATATTTTTGTTTGGATCATTTTTTTAATTTATTAATAACCATCGAGTTTGGACTTTTATTCAAAAATTGCAATTTTGGAGGTGAAACTGTTTTTTTTTTCGATTTTTCAGCCAAATTATTCATCGGAGGATAAAAGTAGTAATAAGCAAACTTGTAGCTCTTGAAATTCTCTATAAGTTTGTATATTATGAATTTTCATAAGTATTTTGTTACGGTTTACATATGATGAGCTGAAAGTCGAGTAGAGCCCTCTGTAACCGTACCAAAGTACCTATGAAAATTTATAATATATGAAACTTATAGAGAATTTCAAGAGGTACAAGTTTGCTTATAACCACTTTTATCGTCCGATAAAAAAATTGAAAAAACCAATTTCACCTCCAACATGGCTATTTTTGAATAAACTCGATTATTATTAATATATTAAAAAAATGATCCCAACAAAAACTGTTTAAAATTTACTCCTTAACAAAATTGGTTATATGCATTTTTATCGTAAGATGTATATTGAGCAACTCACCCCTAAAATTCAAAATAGCGGACACCCCTTACGCAAATAACCCGTTGAAAAACTAACAGGAGTGTTCTGATACCATCCCCTACTAGTATTTAAAATATCAGCCCTAGTACATTTATTGAAATTTACACAGGGCCCGGGAATAAAGTTTCCCCAGGGCCCGTTTGGCTCTGTCCAGTCCTGTATGAGCCATAAGCAAAAACGTGTTTTTGCACATAACTATGCAAAAAAAATCGAACAGGGGTCCAAATTTGGATTTAGGCTTTTTATGCAAAGCCCTTAATTTAAAAAAAAAAAACGGAGAGTGTGAGCCTTTCATTGCAAGGTGAGGCCGTTTCACACGACCGTCCGACTGGGCTATTACTGTGAGGTTTTATAACCTGGCATCACTGGACTGAAAAATCATCGAGCTCTTTGATTTTATGTTTGCCTGATCGGTAAGGTCGCTATGGTTCGGCAAGATCCTTGCCCACTGGGTGTGTGTGTCGACTTTGTCGATGTCGACGATTCGAGATGTAGGATACGTCGGGGTTTGTGGTTTTTTACGAGGTGGGTATTACGCCCGAAGATCATACGGCCAAAAGCCAGGTTTGTAGTAGTGGCAGCACTGATTTCAGTGGCTCTCAAAGCGTAATTTTAGCAAACTGATTTTAGTGAATATTGGGGTGCGGCAAGGGGGGCAAATGGGGAAAATACATTATTTTAGAAAAATTTGAAACTTGCTACATAGGGGTTTTTGAGGTTGCTGAAATTGAATCTGATAATAAACCCCCAATGGGATGAGGGGTTAAATATTTTTATATATTTTCAATATTTTCTTCAAAATTGGTATATAGGGGTTTTTGAGGTCGACCAGTATGAATCTGATAATTTTTTTCTAATTTCACCCCCTGAGGGGCGGGGGGTAGTTTTCCTGAAAATTGATATATTTCTTTGAGGTTGCTGAAGGTGATTCTGATAATAAAAATATTTTCCATCCCCTGAGGGGCAGGGACTGGTTTCCGTGAAAATTGGTATATTGTGGTTTTTGGGGTTACTGAAAGTGAATCTGATAATAAGAAATTCTACCCCTTAGGGGACGGAGAATAGTTTTCGTGAAAATTGGCATATTGGGTTTTTTTAGGTTGCTGAAAGTGAATCTGATAATAAAAAAGTCTTACTCCACTTGGGCAGGGGGTACTTTTCTTGAAAATAAATATATTGGGGTTTTTGATGTCGATAAAACTGAATTCTCGACTGAATCTTAAAATATGTTTTTTCTAAATAGACCCCATAAGGGACGGGGTGTATACACCCCGTATACACTACATGTAGTTTTCGTGAAAATTGGTATTTTGTGGTTTTTAAGGTTGCTAAAAGTGAATCTGATAATAAAAAATCCATTTCACGCGCGGATGTGAAAAATGGGAAAGCTCTTTTACTGGGCAGTGTATTATTTTTCAAAAAAACAATGTTCAAACGAAAAGAAAATAAAAAAATATTATGATTATAAAAACTATATCTTTTATTTTTTTTTGCGTTTTGCCCCTGGGCAATCAAACTAAATATATTTATGACCTAAGCTTGAAAAAAATCCATTTTGTTTGTTATTATCGTTTCACATCTGGGCTATCAACTAATTAATGTATTTTGCTCATTAACAGTGTTACTAGTTAAAATTTTTTATGTCGGTTCTATGGAACTAGGTCACCAGAATAATGGCATTTTAGTTAATCAGATAATGTAATTAATTAAAAACTTGCCCATATACAAAGCATATTAATTATGCTTTTATAGTAGACCGTTCCCAAATTTTTGTCGCTTCCTTTTTATATATGTATAGGGGAAACTATCAGTATTATAAAAATTGTAGACAATTTTTTAAAATTTTTATCAAAATTATAAAAAATATTAATTAAATACTCAGTACCAAAAGTAGTTATATATATATATAGTTATCCGCATGAAAGAAAGTCTCCGACGTAAGGGGGAGGAATCATGCGCGCTCTGTTCTTTCCGTCAAGAGCGTTATAAGGCGTGCGTGCCTACATCGGGCCTCCCATTTGCACACACATTCCAAACATATTTCCCGTAGCCACAGATCCGTGCGTCAAACTATAATGTACGTTAATTGGAAAAAAATGCCATGAAAAATCATTTTAAAAATAGTCATTGGCAGTCATCGGCGAATTTCCTGTGCTCGCATAGGCGCGGCGTCGATTCTAGAGTTGACACGAGGTTTTAAATATTTACATTTTTATTTCTTGTCGTCTTGATTTTTTTTTAATGATTCCATTTAAACGAGTTAGGTGGGAAAAAAGTTATCGATAAATAAAAATTAAAAACTTTCGTATTCTTTAAAGATAAAAATCGAATATCGGTATTTTCTTCGAAAAACGCCGATATATATATATATATATATATATATATATATATATATATATATATATATACATATTTATAGTTAATATGTATAGTAAATATTGTTGTGTGTAAGTGACCTTTATAAAAATTTCCCTCATAATTCGGCAAAATTATTCCGTAAGCCTATGTTTCTGTATTTATTTTCAACGTTGATGAGTCATAACTGAGTTTATTCCGATTACTGGTCATTAGATATGTTGTTGTCTATTGTGGAGGTGAATTTCAAAACGCAGTTTTTGACTTTGTGATATAGCAGCTTGTCAATTACTTGACAATCAAATTGTATTGTTTACTAAGTGACAAGCTGCTATGTCACAAACTCAAAACTGCGTTTTGAAATTCACCTCCTCTATTGTTTATTTCTACACTTAGATAACTACTTGCACACTGTGCAATGCACAGTGCAAGTTACACCAGGGGCGTATTTATTTCATTTTAAGGGGGGGAGGCATCCATAAGAAAAAAAATTGCGCTTTCAAAAAAAATACAATTTTGAAGGTATTTCTATGCTAACATATCTCTCTAGATTTTTTGATGAAACTCTACACTTTACACTTTTTAGGGTCACCGAACACAAATCCAGTGCCATTTTAAAATTCAATTTTAACAATTTGAGCAATTTTTTTACAAAAATTGATACTGGGGTGTTTTTTGGGTTACTGAAACTAAATAATATTTAGTAAATATTGATGTTAAAATTACAAAATTAAAAATCGCGGATCCCATATGGCGGATGCAATTTTAAAAATTATTTTCCGTTAATTTTTTTATTAACAATCATATAGAAACAATTTAAGCGCAAAAAAAAACTTGCTTAAATATCTAATAAAATAGTCTTTTCCATTTTTTTTTCTGATAATACGACCTAACAGTTTTCAAGATATAGCAGCCCAAAGATTTTGTGGTGACAAGAACATTTTTAGGACACCCTATTTTAGAATTTCCAGTTGCAACATTATCGTTTTTTTAGCATATTTAGATCAAATATGAGTAATACTACCAATTTCAATGAAAAAAACGCATATCGCCAAAAATTAAGCTTTTCCCCTTTAATTAAGGGGTTAAGTTTCATAAGGCTTATGAAACTTGTACTTCATTTGTGGCTCTTCATGATTTTGTACTTAGTAAACCATGAATAAATGAATAAATAAATAAATTATTGTTTTCAGGTAATTCAATTGAAATTGCGAAAAGGATACACAGTAATTGGTGGTATGAAAATAATGCGCACTTAAGGACAAGCAGGTCAAAACATAGCACCGTACCGTATAATGATTATGACCACAAGTATGAAAAAAATAACGTGATAAATAAAGATGCTCAAGTTATATTAGTTTAAACATTATATGTGTGGATTTGGGGTTATATTGATCAAGGAAATGTATAAGTTCAACTTACCCCGTTTCACCCTACTTATATTTATATATAAATAAATTTTTATACAAATGATATTTATTTCTGCATTGATTTGACACCCTTTGAAAATTATTATCCCCTATAGGGTAAATCTTCCTTTGGAATTACGGTAACCCCAAAGGTTTATTGTAAACCCTTGCCTATCCATTTATTACACCTGGTTATTTATTTGATACAAAATATCTATAATGACTTTATTTTATGGTCTCAAAGGCATAATATGAATTTTGCTACGTGTTAATTGATATTTTTTTGTGGAAAAAGTTTATCGAAACCTTTTAGCACTGGTAGAATTTTTTTTAAATGTATTTTATGGAAACTAATTTTTAGAAAGCGTTCGAATAGAAAGATACAAGAAAATTAAAACTTATCAAAGTTAATTTTAACATAATTAAGGTCCTTAATTTAAGGATAGAAGTTTATAATATAAATTGTATGTTTGTACATGGTATGGCAGATACAAAAAAAATAATTATTTGAAAAGGTTTGCGATAGGACACTGTTCAAGGTAAAATTAGGATAACATGTCAGATAGAGTTACAAATAAGAGCGTATTGGAGAGAATTGGGTAAAAGCTTATCTTATGAAAATGGCTAATTAGGAAAACGTATAAAACAGTATACTAACCACGGCGAGCTTGGACTGACTTTTAATCACTCTTAGTTGTTTTTGACTTTTGATTTGGGGGCATTACCTGATTATTTTAGGAGCAAACCAAAAAAATCATCGGGGCGGTTTTCAAGAATATTCGATTTTCATTCGTGTTTATATTTTTTTTAGAGTATGTTTATTTTTTAACGGATATCGAGTTTATTTTTTTGTAGAATATCTTTGTTGCTTTTCCATTTTTTTATTTTCATTGGTTTCTAAGATTGCCATTGTAACCTGTTGAGATATTGTAAAATAATCTAAAATTAGCTTAATGTCATCTACAAATTTTATGTTAGAAAGTTACCACAAAAAGTTAGAAAACTTAGTGACAGCGCCAACTTAATTTTATTATATAGATAATGTTCTTTTTTTCTTAGAGCCATTTTGTGGTATTTTCCAACATAAAATTTGTAGATGGCGTTAAGCTAATTTTAAATTATTTTAAATATTTTAAATTTCTTAATAGGTTACAATGGAAGATTTGATCAAACAAATAAGTTTTGTCAATTTTAATTTTAAATATATAAGAAAAAAATAAAAATAAAAACAAAGATATCCGTAATAAAAATTTAACATACCCTAAAAAAAAAAAATATAAAAACAAATGAAATTCAAATTTTCTTAAAAAGCGCCGCTAGGATTTTTTTTGCTTCTAAAATAATCAGGGGGTGTCCCCAAATCAATTTCCAAAAAAAAAAAACTAAGAGTGATTACATTCCTGACTAAAAGTTTGTCCAAGCTCGCTGCGTAACATAAGAACTTACTGCACTCGCCTGTATCAATATTATAAAAGTTTAATGTATATTTAATGTAAGTTAGTTGTGTGCGATTGCTGGAAGGTTAAATAAATTTTGGTAAGCGAGATGAGATTTGGTAGAAACGTGGGTAGGTCTAGAATAGAATACTGCTTGCAAACAACAAAGTATGTAGAGAGGAGTAATTTTAGGATGTTAAAGAATTAGCTAAAAATAGTTAACTTATATTGATGATGATGAAAATTATAATAAATTATTTTCTATTAGATAAAATTTTAATTTGTTTAACATCTAACGACTAAAATCGACCTACTAAGAAAATTCGCATGGAAGTCCTTTGATAGAACTAACAAAGGAGTGCGTGACAAATCCATATTAAGCATTAAACCATATAAGGGTCATTATGGGTCATTACTTTTCTATCAAAAAACATTTTCAAACAATAACAATATTTTCCAATATGTTGGAGGAAATCGATTTCCAAAGAGGTGGAAAACAAGTTACATACAGATCATCCATTCGTTTTGTATACACTTCAAAGCAGAATAGGTACTCAAGCAACAAAGTAAGAAAAATATACCATTTCAAGATATTTTTACTAATATTTGGTAAAAAAAATGGTCTTTATACCAAATATTCATCTTTCAAAGTTAAATTTACCTTAGTTCCAAAATTGGTAAAAAAAAACGACTAATACTGATTTTATGTCATTAAACACAGTTATACTTGTAAGAAAGTAAATAATTTGGTAAGATTTAGCAAAAAAATATACCAATTGTTGTCTTTATTTACTTTATTTACTTTCAGGTATATTTCTTGGTAAAATTGTGGATTAAAAGTCTTATTTTTTACCAGATATAAACTATGAGAAGGGTGTTTTTTTTAGGAATAAATTGAGGTAAAATGGTGGTAATTTATAAAAAAATAATTTACTTTCAAGTAAAATTGTGTATTAAGTTGTACAAAGGAGTTTTGGTATAAACTTGAAAGACGTAATTTATAAATAAATACACCTAAAAGTAAATCGTAAAATATTAAAAGACAAATAGTGGTATAAATTAAACCTTAAAGAATAATATTCCAAAATGGTATAATACAAACTTTGTGCTGCAGCGACATCTGAATTAGTATTAAATTAATTACACCAAACCTAACCTATGCTTTGTGTCGTTTATGGCGAATTTTTTTTTCTTAGAGCTTTGTGTACTAATATTTTGTGATCTGTTAAGTTTTTTGTTGATTTGTGAAGTTTATTATTAGAAATGTCGAACAGTTTAGTTTCACCGAAAAAAAAAAGTTAATAATCCATAAATTAAAAAATAAACCTAAAAAGGTCAAATAGTATTTGTAGTAAATAAAATTACTTTTGAACAATTGACTATATAGTAAAATAATAAATTTCGTAATTTTTTTGCATCAGCAGATTTGAAAAATGTCTTTATTTTTATATTAGGATATAAATTTGTGCTTATAATAAGAAAATAATATAATAAAATAAAATAATATAAATAAAAGGTTAATAAATAGAAGTAATTCTTTGAAGAATAATTTAATTCAATACCTAATGGATAAAAAATATTCATATTAAAAACAAAATATTTAATATTCTTCCTGTAAAACATACAATTTTTTAAGGCGCACGCCTTTTTTGAAACATTTTAGTTATATTTTACAATAAATTCGTTGATCGAGCAAAAATTTTGTGCTCACAGTTCACCACAAAACCATAGTCACTTATGTATTACATTTACATTAGCCATTTTGAAAAAATAATTTGACGCCATCAAACACAAAATATTCTTCATAAACACAGAAACTATATTATAACTAATTATAATAATTTAATAATACGACAGATGGCCACTGGATACTTTCGTAATTTTTTAATTACCAAATTAATAAAAATAAATTTGTTAAACTATTTTACCTATTTTGCGGTAAATTCTACGTAGAATAGTGGAAATGCACCATTTTACTTTAAAGAATAATTGTCTTCAAGTAAAATCGTCTAACTTTTAGTCATAATTTTTAATCTGAAAAAGTGCTCCACTGTGGTAAAATATACGAATATTTTACGTAAAATAACACCTAATTAAGAAAGTTAAAAAAGAGAACGATTCGTGTACTATTTTACCAATTTTGCTGGTTGGGTATCCTCTTG
Source organism: Brachypterus glaber (assembly GCA_958510825.1). Lineage (NCBI taxonomy): Eukaryota > Metazoa > Arthropoda > Insecta > Coleoptera > Kateretidae > Brachypterus > Brachypterus glaber. The sequence continues at coordinate 22,573,225 of OY294050.1, forward strand.
TGGTCTTCTTTCGGATAAAATTGGTATAAATCGTTCCTCCTTTAGGACACTAGTCGCGACTTGTTATTTAGTTGAGTACATATGGCTGAAATTTTGCTGCGAAAGGGCAGTAAGACATACTTTATAGCCATGGCCGTGGCAGTGCACTGTTACTTGGGTAAAAGGCATGCAGGTTATATGAATTTCAGTTACAAGTTTACACAAATTCGATGGACTATGTGTATTTACTAAGAGCCCTTTAAGGGTAGTTTACTTAGAAGAACATTTAATTTTTTTTGCTGTTGAATAACAACCTAGTGTTGAAACCTTTTTCAAAACTTACTCGTTACAGGATGTTTTACTTATACTTTTTAAGGATCTTACATATGAGGAGGTGACTTTCAAAACGCAGTTTTTTACAAATAGCACATTTCGAGATATCAACCAAGTATTAATTTAGGAACTATAACAACTTTTATAGTACCAATGAACATCAGGTATTATCTATTTTAAAGAGAATAGTTAAATTACATTGGCGAAATAAATCAGTTTCACTAATTATTAAAAAAATTGCATATTAAAAAAATCAAAAACTGCGTTTTGAAAGTCAAAGCATAAAAACTGCGTTTTGATAGTCCAGCATTTAAATGAATGTGAATATTATTAATCTCTTGTGATATTGATTTTTTAAATATTTTTTAGGTAAGTATAGATACAAATAGTATACAGGGGCTGTCCATATATTATGTAAAACCTTTTTTTACTATTTTGGACCTGTCTGTGTAACGCTTTTTTCATTTAACTCAACACACAACATGACACTAGGGGGAGAGGGGGTCTCCCTCCAGAGTGTTACGTAACTTATAAATAGACCCATATTGTACATTGTACCTCGCATTGTACATACATTCTCAATATTTTTAATATTTCCTTTAAAATTGGTATATAGGGGTTTCTGGGGTTGACGAATATGAATCTGATATATTTTTTTTTGAATTTAACCCCCTGAGGGGTGGAGGGTAGTTTTTGTGAAAATTGGTATAATGGGGTTTGGACTTTTTGGTTGCCTCTTAGAGCGGTAGACTTTATTCCATAGTGTTTCTTGACCCAAAAACCATAATACTACAAATTTTAAACTTTTTGGTGAGCTTAGTCCCTTAAAAACTGGGGCGTATATAGATAAGAGGGGGCGTATAGGGGTTTCGTAAACCCTAATCAGATTAAGCTGAAATTTTGCATAAATCATCCTTAGATATATTTAAGATATTTTGAAAGATATTAAGCCGATATATAAAAGGGTGTTCAAATGGCAGCCAGTCCTAAAATGTTTTAACAACGAGTGAGTTACGACTTTAAATGCGTTATATCTTCCAACCAATAGAAATTAAGGGAAAAAAATATTAAGCAATTTTATTGCATTTTTTGTGCTCTTTCATTTTCTGTGCAGTTTTTGTTTTTAGTAGGTTGCAATCAAAAGTTATAGGGCAAAAACCAGTTTTTAGGGTGTTTTAAGAGCCGTTTAAGGGTCTTCCGAAACTCGAAAATCGATAGACTTTTTTTTATTGAATTTCCCATCCCAAAATCTATAGGAATACATACTTTTTTTACTGAGGAATTTTGTCGCAGTTGAAACCTATATTGACTTTTAAAAAACTGCGTTTTGAAAGTCAAGCTTTGGTTCAAAAACTGCATTTTGTTTTTCCACGTGGTTTTCTAACTAAATTTTTAATATGAAATAACAATTTTTTTATTTTATTTTTTGGAACAATAGATCGAATATGCATTAACAGTGTAAACACCATCATTATCTCAATTTTTCAAAAAATGTCAAAAACTGCGTTTTGAAAGTAACCTCCTCATATAATAAATCTATGTTTTAAGTGAAACACCGAGTGAAACACCCTGTAAAAGAGGAAAGCATTATTTTGTCGGCATATTACTATTTTTTAATGTTTTATGTTTCTTTTATTCTTCGGGTGTTAAAAGATGAAGACTAAGATATGGCTTCCATAACAAGGCCAACAGAATAACATTCCTGGTTGAATGAGTAAGCATACAACTTTACCTGTGGTTTTTAGCGACTTTTAAAACTCAGTTACGCATGTAACAATAAGAGGTTGTTTACATCAATGGTGTAACACCAATGGTTACCTTCAAGGTGGACGATACAAACAAAATTCTTAGAGTAATACCAAATAACACAGGCCCACAAAAAAAATAAGAAACCTCAATTTCTCTTAACCAGACCATATTTTGCTTACATATGTTTGGGCGTTGAAAAAAAAAATTAAAATAGCCTTGAAGATATGTAATGCTACGCATTCCATTATATATAATTTAGAGTAAATAGTATATTGCATTTTCAAATTTTTCAAAAAAATAACTTAAAAAAATATTTTTTTTCTTTATTTTCTTTTTGCAATAAACGAAGTTTTTAGTTTTTTTTTAAATTTTTTAAAAAATTTTAATCCGCATAACTTTTTTGTTGTTGGGGAGATTACTATCAAAATTGGTAGAATTGATCTTTATAATAAAAGTAATTTTCCCTGAGAAAGTTACGGTAATCTGAATTTTCTCTCAGCTTTTTTCCATTTTTTTTTTAAGTTTAACGTTCATAACTTTTTTGTTTTTAGGGGGATTACTTTTAAAATTGGTAAAATTGATCCTTATATAATCTTTACAGTTTCCCTCAAAAAATCATATTTTGATAATAATACCAATAGTATAGGTCCAAAAATGTAGAGAACGTCAAATTCTATACATTCCAAATGCGTTTCTTTAGATCACTCATATAAATATCTATTAGAAAATTATCCTTGCTCAGAATGACGAATTAATTTAAAAAAAGGTGAAAAACAGCATGAAATTATGTTTTTGTTAATGCGATAAATTTTATATCGGAAAATCTAGTAGAACATTATTTGTCCGATTAAGAGAGCACCAAAATATCTAATAAATAGATATTTTTTAGTAAGGACAGAAATTTTTAATTTTAAACAAAATTATAAAAATATTAATTTATTATTTCATCAATCTATTTTCTAATCATCGTACAGAGTGATATTGGTAGACTGACAGTTTCGGGCTGCTGGCCCTCTTCAGTACCAAAAGTCAACTCTGCACGCTGATTAAGAAAAAGTAAAGAAAAGTAAAGTCTAAAAACTTTTTTTTAATCAGAGTGCAGAGTTGACTCTTGGTACTGAAGAGGGCCAGCAGCCCGAAACTGTCAGTCTACCAATATCACTCTGTACGATGATTAGAAAATAAATTGATGGAATAATAAATAGATATTTTTTCTTCTGACTAAAATAATAATAATAATAATAATAATAATAATATTAATAATAATAATATTAATAATAATAAATAAATTACATGTGGTAGAATTGATCTTTATAATAAAAGTAATTTTCCCTGAAAAAGTGACGTTAATCTGAAATTTCTCTCAGCTTTTTTCCATTTTTTTTTAAGTTTAACGTTCATAACTTTTTTGTTTTTAGGGGGATTACTTTTAAAATTGGTAGAATTGATCCTTATATAATCTTTACAGTTTCCCTCAAAAAATCATATTTTGATAATTTGTTTTGTTTGTGGGAGGCATAGCGTAGTGGCTAGCGCGTATGCATAGCAAGTCTACTATCGTGAGTTCGATTCTCACTGGCGCCGATTTACCTTTTTCAGTTAATTAATAATTGAAATTTGTCGAAAGCGATAAGTGAAACAGACACTCCCTAGAAACTGGTTCGAAAGTCAGTATAAGCCGGTGGTTCCTTCTACTACTAGCCCACACAAGTCCTGGACTTAGGGGATGCTTAATTAAGTAGAATAGTACGAGGTTAAACAAACATGTAATGTAATGTAATAATAATACCTATAGTATAGGTCCAAAAATGTAGAGAACGTCAAATTCTATACATTCCAAATGCGTTTCTTTGGATCACTCATATAAATATCTATTAGAAAATTATCCTTGCTCAGAATGACGAAGTAAATTTAAAAAAACGTGAAAAACAGCATGAAATTATGTTTTTGTTAATGCGATAAATTTTATATCGGAAAATCTAGTAGAACATTATTTGTCCGATTAAGAGAACACCAAAATATCTAATAAATAGATATTTTTCCTTCTGACTAAAATAATAATAATAATAATAATAATAATAATATGAATAATAATAATAAATAATATGAATAATAATAATAAATAAATAACATGTGTTAACACAATGTATTATTATTATCCAGTGGAGAGTAGTTTGTAAAATGGTACACTCATAAAAATCGTTGTAAAATCAAACAAAAGTCATATGATTTAAAAGAAAACCAATATGTTTTTGCTCCGACAGTGTTTTATGTTAATTCAAAAAGATATTCTTTAATTTTTTAAGCTATTGCAAAAATAAAAATATTCATTGTAATTTGGAAAATGTAAATGATTTGAACACAAAACGTGTAAATGATTTGAACACAAAACTGGTTATTTTAAAAAGAAAGTAAGAGACAATACTTTTACTTTAAAGTAAAAAACGTTTTGGTGTAAACTATTTTTTTAAATTAATATTATTCATAAGTAAAACGTAAAGTTTTTACATTTAATATTTCAAATGGCAATTTTTTCAAATTAAAATAATTTCTTATTGATTTTACAAGATAAGATTTTTCTGAGTGTAAGAATGTATAATAGTAAGTAGGTAATAAAAAACCAGGATAACCAAAAATTGTATCGTTTAATTCTACTTTTTTCCTAAGTGAATCTGACAGTGCATTTAGGGCCACTTGCACCAACTTTTGGTACGGGATTATCTCAGCTAAACCGAGTTTAAGTTAAAAATGCTGCGTTCTGATTGGTCGGCCGTCAACTTAATCCAAGTTTAAAGTTAAACAATCATTGGTGCAAGTGGCCCTTACCTGATTAAGTACGTTCAACAAAATAGTTAATTTTTGACATTTTTTGTTTACATCAAGGATCTATGCTGCTCTGGTTTTTATTTTTATGAGCGCGATAGTATTATAAACACTATTATAGTGTATAGTATAATACTAGGTACTACAATAGATTCTTCTATTGATGGTAAGCCTAGGGTACCATCAGGAGCGATAGAACACCAAACCAGTAAGAAAGAAGCGAACAACAACGCATTCACAGAGTTCCCCTTGATGTTTTGTTCCGACCCAACCAGTTGCGATCGCAATATCTCCGCGGCTACACTTGGTCTGCGTTGCGACGACCAAAATACGACGAATTTTCGATTTTACTTTTTATACACGTGTGTGACTTGTGCCCTTTTCGACAATTTTTAGTTCTAGTTTATTTTTTTTGTGAGAACAGTGCTGTTTTTATTTTATTATTTTGGATTACTTTGTATTTTTCCTGGATTATTTTATATTTTATACGAGTAAGTATGGTTTGTAGTTAAAACAATGTTGATGGTATCTACCCTTTTAACTATAAAAATTTAGTGAATAATAATTGTTTTTTCCGCATTATGACTTTAGTTTTTTTCTGTTTGGTAATTTTGACGTTCCCGTTGAAAATGACGGAAAAAATAATATGAAATATTCCACCAACCGGATTTAAAACGACAAACTTTATTAGAATTGTCCGGCTAGTGAAACATTTAATATATTTTTTACGCGTCAGTTTCAAGCGGGGTAACTTAAAAACACTTTAAGGCTCATAGACTTAAAAAGAGGCCTGAAACATACTGTTCCAAGTTGGAAGTTCCAACATAAGTTCGCGGATATCATTTTTGGTAAAGACTATTGTTTATTTTTCGTGATACTTCTAGTATACGATATAATAGCTTACTGACACCTAAAAATATTCTAAAGAAAGTACAAAGTTACGGTTATTTTAGCCCAAGTTTAACAAAGATATTTGAAGTTAAATCAAGAACAGTGGCGCACCCAGGGGGGCTGGCAGGCTGTAGCGCCCTTCCTCAAGCCCCCCAATTTTATTTTTTATACATTGATTAAAAATTTTGCTTACAAGAATGAATAAAATAATTAATTGTTTTATTCTTGTATGGCTTCTTCAGCCCCCTAAAAAAAATTCTGGGAGCGCCACTCATTGATGAGATATAAAGTCAAAATGGGAGTAATGGAGATTTTATTTTATTTATTTTATTTATTTTATTTATTTTATTTATTTTATTTATTTTATTTATTTTATTTATTTTATTTATTTTATTTATTTTATTTATTTTATTTATTTTATTTATTTTATTTATTTTATTTATTTTATTTATTTTATTTATTTTATTTATTTTATTTATTTTATTTATTTTATTTATTTTATTTATTTTATTTATTTTATTTATTTTATTTATTTTATTTATTTTATTTATTTTATTTATTTTATTTATTTTATTTATTTTATTTATTTTATTTATTTTATTTATTTTATTTATTTTATTTATTTTATTTATTTTATTTATTTTATTTATTTTATTTATTTCATTTATTTTATTTATTTTATTTATTTTATCTATTTTATTTATTCTCCACTAATTCTGATAACAAATTAAGACAAAATTTTTGATAAAAGCAAAAATACGAGACTATTAACTCGCCTAGTAATTTATTACCAACCTAAGGAATAAAAATAAAATTTTAAAATAGTTTTATTTATTTTTTCGCAGTGTCACAAATTATAAGATGCGCCGAGGAAAACTCTATTAGGGGTTCTTTTCTTAAAAATATTTTATTTATTTCTTTAAAGCAAAAAAATTTTGCAAGCTTTCCTTACCCGGGTTCTTCTTCTTCTTTATTTCAAGTATCAAGAATTGTTGTTGTGAAACAACTTTATAAATATTAATGGTACCATTTTTTATAACAACGCTTGGTTTTTTATGCAGTCTGGTTGTCAAAGTCTTTGTTTGAATCCAGTAAGCTCAGAATCTATTAATTTTTTCGAATTTAAAGCAGGCGTTTCAATCAATACATATCTATTAGGGTGACCCACCAAAATTTCAAATTGAAAATTTTGGAGGTCTCACTTCTTAAATTTATTTATCGGGGTAAGATTATCACCCCTAATTTTTTTCAGAATTTTTGAAAAAATATAGAGGACGCCCACGGCCATTTTTTAAAAAGATATGTTTCTTTAGCTTTTTTATGATTTTTTATTTAATTTTTTTTAACACGTCACGCTGTTGAATGTTTCTGAGAAAAACTATTTTAGTTTTAGCCTAAAATTTAGTTGGAGAGATGTCCTTATATCCAATTAAAACTAATATAGTGGTTTTTATGTGGGGACATATTGGGCTACATGCACAATATTTTAGGACAATGAAATTTTTTTTTGTGGCTAAAATGAAGCAATGTAGTGCATTTTCGAACTTAAAAGGGCACATATCCGCCAATTTGAAAGAACGCTTTCTGATTTTTTTTGAGGTTATCCATTTACTATCCCTTTTAAACTGTGTCGTGTTAAATATATTAAAAAAAAAGGTTTAAGATATCTTTTTAAAAAATGTCTGTGAGCGACTAGATTTTTTTCAAAAATTCTGAAAAAATTCAGGGATGGTACTATTACCCCAATGAACAAATTTAAGGAGTAAGACCTCCAAATTTTTCAATTTGAAATTTTGGTGGGTCACCCTAATATCTATTGTATGTTTTGTACATTATATTTTCATAAAATGTAATTACTTTTATGTTTTTTAATATTAACTTAAGAAAAAAACTAAAACTAAAAGCAAATAAGGGAGATGTCCAACTTAATTTTAGATTAAAACTAAAATAGTTTTTCTCAGAAACATTCAACAGCGGAAAAGTTAAACTTTTAATAGGCCTCTAGGTAACTTTTTTTTGTGAAACCAAGTACAGATAATATTTTTAGATTTTTTAAATGCTAACTGTCCATTATTATAATAGTCGCAACTAGGGGGGTTTGGACTTGAGGGGGCTACTCAGGATTCAGTTTACTCCTCCCCCGGCGATTTTAGTTTATGTGCTTATGTTTAATTCTTTCTTTGAAAATATATTATTTATAGCTACACGGTCGGTTGTAGCCCCCCCCCCCCCGAATTTAAAGGCTAATTACGCCTATGCTTTCTACCAAATTTAAAATATATTCACATAAAAGCGTTCATGTTTAGTATTTTTGGTCTTTTTTGTAACTATAGATTTGAAACGGAATCATTTTCCATTATATTTTTTTATTATATATATATTTTTATTGTTTGTCTCTCTAAATCTTTTTTCGTGGTACCACCGTGGAGTACCACCAAACTTGACTTGATAATAAGGTCAGTCGATTTAAGATTAAAAATGAGAAAGTTTCTTAACGAGTCTCACATTTTTAAACAAATGTTAGGTATATCGGTATGGATGTTGTAATATTTATAAATAAAAATTAATGTTATAAACAATTTTATTGAAATGTTTCTATTGGAATCCATATATTTGAAATAAACAATTTAATTGTAGATATGTATTGTAGGTAATTAATGAATTAAATTAATTATAATTACCTATTAAAGCTAGTTTAGTTATTTGCAATTATTTCTATTATTTTTTGTGGTAAACTGTAAAAAAAATATTGTGACATACTGCTGTATTAGTTCGATAGAATTAAACTATAATTTAACCTCGAATTTAACGAAATGATTTCGTACAATTAAAAGACTAGTCCTTTAATTTAATACAGTCGTAACTTAAGTAAATAATATTTTTTTCAAAATATGTATTTAAAAAGTAATAAAAAATGTTAAATATGAAATAATTTTAATTCTCCTAAAGAGGACGTATTGTGAAAAAAATCATGTCTGGGGATCTGTGGACACGACGACCTTCCATCCTTTGAAACTAAATGGTTTAACTTTTTACTATAGCTCTATAGAGCTTTACTCAGTATGTATTTAATACTTACCGGTGTGTGATATAAGGGGCATTCATTATTAAATACGATAACATTCGAATTTACAGTAACTATTTTCGTATGTAATACGTCTTATATAACACCGAATTTATTGCGTGTCCCCTATGTCAAACACCGGTGAGTAGTAAATTTAACAACAAACTCTCTGTTTCAGTATCTCGTTGGAAATTGTATCATAGCGTAGTTGTGTATACAAATGCAGTTTTACTTGTAAAAAAAGTCAAGCGGAAATGCCGTTTTTGCTTTACGTGCAAAAAGCCACAGGTGGTGGCTTCATAAAATTTTATATCAAATTAAGTAAGAATTTAAAATGTTTTTAAGAAGGCAATTTTTATTGAATGATTTTGGTAGAGTGAGGTGGAAAAATAGGGCGCAAAGTTTTTATATGACCTGCTTCGGGGGGAGGGGGGCAGGCAAAAATGGATACCCAGTAAAATTGTTTTAAAAAATCCATGTTGTATCTGTTGTATCTATGTTGTATATGGATAGGGTATGGACACTAGATCTAGGATAGAGGATCACTATTAGTGATAGGGGATCCCCCTTAGTGATTCACTAAGGGGGGAGATAAAAAAATAATCTCATTTTGTCTGGACTACTATTTTTGTCGACATATATTTGACTAAGAACCCACATTGTAAGTTATTTTGATACAGGTGGTTATTTTTACTATTTTGTATTTATGGAAGCGTTCAGCGGCGTGAGTAGTTTACGCTTATTTTAACGATTTGTGTGCTTACGCCCAATAAGACCTAGCTTATCGGTTGTCTACAAACACCCAAAAATATTTCTTAATTTTTGAAAAAGAGGATCAGAGTCGAAAAAAAAGTTTTATAAAATATACCATTTGGATGCCTTTTAAAAAATTTTAGGTCCCTTACTGTAAATATAGGTGTTGGTTTTGGTTTTGGTTTTGGTCCCATGTGACATATTTTAGAAAAGTAAGTCTTAAGACTAGCCAAAGGAGGGGGCTAAAGAAAAAAATCAGAATATGTATATTATTTGTATTAATATGAATTTTAACATTTGTTTTTATTTTAAAACTCCCAGGAGGATTCTCCTGTAATCGCATAGCCCCCTTGAATTTTATGCCTGGGTTGATCTATCTTTAATTGTATTTAATTTACTAAGAGAGATAATGACGTAAATATAGAAACAAGTCAATCAAAAACGATGAGGCTCTAGTTCGGCTTAAGTACTTACCCGAAGTTAAGGCTGGAGCGTCTTGAAAATTTGAGAAAAAGTTACTCACTCCTGGGCCCAAAACTGAATATTGCATAAAAAAATATACACTGAGGGATAAACATATATACATACATCTCAAAAAAAAATCATCAACATTAGATTAGCGGCTCACGTGAAAACTAATTTTGAAATTGTGTTCAATTTTTTCCAATTATCACCTTGAAAGAATGCGAGGAATGTAAGGTCGCCTATAAAACACACACACACAATCTTTCCAATAACATCTTCCCCTTGGTTCATTTCTCCGGTGCCAGGAAAATTTTAACAGTATAACCGATGAGCAAGGCCCTCATAGAGTAAGTACACAGTTAAGTCACTGGCCTAGTTCCATACCAATATTTTAATGTAGCTTGAACACGCCATATAGTAATAAATCCTAATGAATATTATAAACTAGAAATACAGTAGTTTTACCAAGTTTTATAGTTTCTAATACAACATAAACACTATTAAAAATACATCCAGGACGAGTAATAAAAACTAATGTTAGATAAATATCATTGCAATTTTTGGTCCATAAAGTTTTATAATACAAACTATATTTAGATTTTAATTTTTTTATTTGTAAAAAATTAAGAAACTACTAATACATTAAACTTTTATGGATTATTATTATTATTATTATTATTATTATTATTATTATTATTATTATTATTATTATTATTATTATTATTATTATTTTTAATAATATTATTATTATTATTATTATAATTATTATTATTTTTATTATTATTATTGAAGGATAGTAGTTATTTACGGAAAAGCAATTAAGTTGCCTCCAGAAAAATTGTAAAGTATGGCACATGCCAATTTGGCACTGCCAATATTGTATATTCTAGATAACTATTATATTGGATTAAGAGCAAAAAAAGTCCAAACTCGTTCAATTTTTATAAAAAAAAAGCATCAAAAGATGCGTGTTGGTCCCATGAATAATAGTCATTAAGGTTATACCTGTATTTCTACATGTTTCGACTATATTAGCTGTATTCATCAGTGTAAAATAAAACTGTTTATAAACGGTTTATTTACCAAAAAAAAAACGTTTAAAACATTTTAACTAAAAACTATAAAACAAGAATAATGAAAAATAAAATTATATAGTAACAGTCGCAGTCCGAGGCCAATCCTAAATATCATAATAATGATACAAATCTTCAAATTCAATTCAAATATACAAATGTATTAATAATAGGAAGGCAGAAGAGGCCTCCGACTGCGACGGTTACTATATAATTTATTTTTTATTATTTTTGTTATTGTTTGTTATACTTTTTAGTTAATCAGTCGGGTATATTTTTTTTTTATTTTATTATTTATTTATTTAGCACATCTAAAGGGTAAGAAAAACCAAAAATTACGAAGCATAGTTCAGAAACAGGCACTGTCCCATTCAATAATATGTCCCATTCATGGGTATTTCCCCCTACCCGATACTGTCCCCAAAATAACGTCTGAATACTTCACTAATTCGTGTATAGGTATATTTCTCCGAGTGTACTATCTGAAATGTGTTTGTCGCTAATATCTAAAAATATTCTCATTACTAAACAAATGTCAAATGTTAAATAAATTAGGCAAGAACTATTTATAAATTAAACCGTAAAATCAAACGGACATTCCAATAAGAAATAAATTAAATTAAACGGCGAATTTGAGAAAACAAATGTAAGATTTTTGTCAAGATAAATTAAACTACCGCTGCTGACAAATCAACGCGAACCCCTACAATATTTCCAACAGGATTGTTTTTTTTTTATCTAAGAGCATGTCCACAGGCTCACATAACAACATAGTACATAAGAATGCGATGCCGTGATTGGCTTGATATGCCGCCATGTATCACGGAAAGAAATTAGTGGGCTCTGCGCTATACATTATAAGATATTTGGTAACAGTGGCAAATTATAGTGATTTAAGCTATAGATTATAAGGGACACAATAACTAATAATGTTAAAAATAAATTGGAAACGATTATATATATTACAGACACGATTATATTTATTACAGGCACTATTATAAATTTACAGAAATTTTATTATATTATAAAAATTATTAGCACGGACAATAATTAAATCTATTTAAGCTATAAATGCCATACTATTTGTTATATTTTATTATTCACTAAACAATTAAAGTATTTCATATAAATTTTTACACTGACTGCCATAATTGTAAGAGAAAGCCTTGTATTTATATAATAAGCGATTATAATTTGCTTGGTATGTGTGTTATAGCGCTCCTAGCTATATATTTTTTTTCCGTGATATTGTAAGCCAATCACGGCATCACATTCTTATGTTTTATGTTCTTATGAAAGCTTCTGGATAGGCCTTAAGTTGTACTTAGTATTAATAACTTTTATTCCCGTGGACTAAAAGCTTAAGTCGCAAACTAATATTAGTTTGCGACTTAAGCTAGAAGAAAATATTATAACATATGTTATAATATTTTCTATACAAGGATGCTGTTGAAAGCCATATTCTCTTGTTTCAAGGCGAATATTTCTTTGAACCTTAAATGAAGAGCGCGGATCTTTAGTCAAAAATCTGTGCTTTTCATTCAAGGACATTGCAATGTCTGCGCGAGATTACTATCTCCTAAACAAAAAGAAATTAAATAGAGTCCAAAATTTATTTTTTTTTTCATTTTTTTCGACGTTTTTATTTGTAAAAAAAATAAAAGTTTAATTCCACAGACAGACAAATCCACACGAATTATAAAAAAAGAAGCCTACACATAGAGAATATGTTATTATAATATAAATGTCACTTATTTGTGACACTTGTGTTAGATATTTGTTGCAAATATAAAAGTACTAATTTGAAAAAAAAATAGTACCTATTTCCGAAAAATTTGATTTAGTAATACTACTTGTAAAAAGCTTATTTGGGGCTCTCCATGCTTATGTATTACATTGCAGAAATAAACTATAAATAAACTATAACTTTCGAAAAATTTTATTGTTTTTTTTACGTTTTACATTCAAAAAATATGATTTCCTTCAAAAAAAATTCTGTCTGTCGGTTTGTGTATCCGGGAAATTTGTGACCACGATAACAAGAACGCTTCAGTCTAAAGACTTTAGACCATAAGTTGATTACCCAAAGTTCTAGGTTGAGATTATTTTTGGTAAAAATTCGGTTGGGGTAAGGTATTTTTTTTTAAATTGAAAAAATGTAGTTTCTACCAAACTTGGCGCCCTTTCAAAACAAAAATTGGCGCCCCAAAATACCTTCAGGAAAAAAAGCTTTGTCCCTGAAGGTAAACTTGGCGCCCCCAAAGGTAGGATGTTTTGATGATGTGCTTGTAACGGCTCATCTAGTTTGAAAATAAAAACGTTAATCCGCGTGTGTAATAAATAATAATTATTTCTGACCGCGTCTGTAATTTGTACAAAAGAGTTCCTTTTTGCAAAGAGTTCCTCTGAGTTCCTTCGGAGTTCCTTGGAGTTCCTCCAGAGTTCCTCAGAGTTCCTCGGAGTTCCTCCAGAGTTCCTCGGAGTTCCTTCAGAGTTCCTCCTGAGTTCCTATGGCTTGTACAAAAGATTTCCTCGCGGTCAGCCCCTCGAATAATACGTACTTGTTTTTAGTTTTTAGTATTTTTAGATTATTTCTCTGTGTTTAAGCAGATAAAGTCTTTAGATCAAAGCGCATAAATAATAAACCTTAAGGCCTATCCAGAAGCTTGCATAAGAACATAAAACATAAGAATGCGATGCCGTGATTGGCTTACAAGATACATGGCGGCACATCAAGCCAATCACGGCATCGCATTCTTATGTACTATGTTGTTATGCGAGCATGTGGATATGCCCTTAAGTTAAGGTGTTTGTTTTCCTAGAATATTATGAACAACACATTTCCATAAAGACATAACATAAATTTCATGACTTTTGTATAAACAATTTTAAAATTAAAATGAATATAATTTTTTTAATTATTTTTTCTTAAAAATATCCATATATCATTCAAAACTTTTTAAACATGTGCATAAATATTATAATTTATATCTAAATTTAATTTTATCTAAACAAGATGGCATAGTGGGCAATTTTTTCTTTCTAAAATTTTTAAATAAATAGGAAAGAATGAAAGATTTATTTTGTAGATTATGAATACGGATTAATTAATTAACCCAGGCATATTTACACCAAGCAGTGACACGGCCCATGCATTCATGCTCTACGTACATCAAAAAAATCTACACTGATAGAAAAATCTAAAATCTAAAATCAGTGATCGGACTCTGGATTTTTTAACAGGTCCGCATTAAGGAAAACAGAATAATTTCATAAAACGCAAGATCATTTAAATTGTATTTAAAGTAACAAAAATACATAATTATTGTTATGTAATTCTGGTTGCTTTCCACTTTGAAAGTGGAAAGCCTTGTATTCATGCAAAAAAATTAAATTTTGTTTTGCTTATTTTTACGTTTTATGACATTTTATGTCGATATAAATCAATTTCGAGCAAAAAAACAAATTGTCGCTCGATCGGTCGATCGGTCAACTGGGAAATCTTGTCAACACAATAACTTTAAGCTAGAGACTTGAAATTTGGCATTTGGACTTTTTTTATGCTACCAAAAGTTCTCGCTCGGAATTGTTTTTGGTGAACATTGGGGTGCGGCAAGGGGGAAAATACATTTTTTTTACAAAAATTAGAAAATTGCTATATAGGAGTTTTTAAGGTTGCTAAAATTGAATCTGACAATAAAATTTTTCTATCTTCACCCCCGCAGGGGTGAGGGGGTAAATATTCTTAAATACTTTCAATATTTTCGTCAAAACTGGTATATAGGGGTTTTTGGAATCGACGAATATTAATCTGATAATAATTTTTTTCTAATTTCACCCCCTGAGTGATGGGGGGTAGTTTTATTAATAGGTATAGGTTTAAATTAAAACAAAAAAAAAAGTTTTTTAACAAAGTATTGAGCAAAAACGTTTTCAACATGTCTGAACGTACCACACTCAAAATTCTACTGCCAATCATCTGATGATTAAAATTAATACAGCTGGGAGAAAATAATTAAATAAAAATGGTCACTGAAAGAATGTTACACCTACGAGTCGTAGGCTATAGCCTACGACTCGACTTATAGGTCGTATACGACCTATAAGTACAGAGCATTCGATATTAATGACATTTTTAAACGTATTTATATAAACTAAGTTAATTGAATCTTGTTGCTAGCTAATTAACATGTAAACATAATAATGGTTTGTCAATGTTAATTATCAGGTACATGGTTAATCTACAATGGGGTAGCTATGCAACCTAAAATTAACTCATTATCCAATTCCAATTCCAATAATGGCATTTTCCATAGGATAGTTTGCCAGCTCAATCTAATATAATTTTCGGCCTACGCAAAACCGTCTCACTCTGTAGTGATGTTTGCGCAGACGCCAACTTATAAAAAAATTATCTTTAAAATTTATAAAAAAATTGACTTTACATGTTCAACAGTTCTACGTTAAAAACATCACACAATAAAAAAACATATATATTCACGATTTACTTAAAACTTTACTATTAAAGTAATATTTTTACGAAACAACATAAAATAAAAGAAATCAAGTCCTGTGCATATCTACAATAGCAGGCTGATGCAGGAGTAAATCCGCCAAAGCGACCACATCCGTCTCTTACAAAGAACACACTGCGACTGCTATCACAGTCAAAATCTACACAAGACAGCTGCTTTAAATTTCGCCCAGTATTAAGCGAGATATTTAGAAATATCAACAGTCAAATATGAGCGACGCTATTAGGTACTTCAAAAAAGTAACCCTTTATTTTCCCTTTACGTGTTAGCTGTGCAATCCATTTTGTTAATCAATACTGACGTAATATTAAGAATTAAAAGAATAAATTAACATGTTTATAAAAATGTTCAATAAATCCAATTAATGAACATTAAAAATAAATTGTTCTTTAATATAAGTCTCATATTTAAATTGGTCGATGATTTGGTTCTTACCAAACGAGTTTTAAAAAATAACAGGTGGACCAGAAAGAATTGTTACATCATCGTCCAATTTGGGTAATGTATTTCATATTGTAGATATATCTCATTTGAATAGCTATAGCACGTAAAAACAAGTCGTGAAGATATGTAATAATTCGTATTCTTATAACTATACCCTTCATAGAGGATAATATATTGCATTTTTTCTCTATATTCTTCAAAATTATAATTGCTTTGGTCTCCTGCGCGTATCTTATACATTATTACAATAATATAATATTATTTTATTATTCACAGCGCCTGCGATAGAATATTATACGGTAGTTTCGAATTTTCAAAAAATAATCAAAAATCGTCCTAGACAAAAAATTTTTGGATATAAATTTGTTTGATGAAAAAATAAATAAAATGTCCGTCTGTCTGACGTCATGATTTTTGTGAACAATATAACTCAAGAACGAATAATCCGATTGACTTAAAATTTTCAGGAGTTTGTTTTTTTGCAAAAAGAAAATTTAATAAAAAAATTGAAAAATTTTAAAAATTAAAAGTTTTTTTGTAAACTTTTTTTTTTGAAAAGATTTTTTTCAGTAATTTTTCGTTTTTCAAAAAAGATCTTTTTTAAAAATGTTATTTTTTTCATTAATTTTTCGTTTTTCAAAAAAGATCTTTTTTAAAATTGTTATTTTTTTCTGTAAATTATTTTTTGTATTTGGGAAATGCAATATACCATTTACTGTGAATTATATACATGTACAATGGAATGCGTAGGATTACATATCTTCGCGGCTGTTTTTATACTACACTGTGTTATATATTGTGATTTTTTAATTATTTACAACCAAATATTATTATTGTAAAAAAGTTTTTCCGTAAATAAATAAATAAATAAAAAAAGTGGCGTCCCCTTTAAATGTTTTGCTTATAAATGGATTTTGTTGTAGTTTGTAAGAATATTTCTATGTATTAGCAATATTTTCTGAAAATTTAGAGTTTATAGGATTTTATTTTTTATAATTTTTAGAAATGTTGCATGGCCCCGGCTTCTTTCAAAATTCAATGTCCTGCTAATTTGCATCACTTATGCCCTGCAGTGTACGACGGCTGCTAAAGCAACGCAATGCTCTAGGCAACAGTAAACCCAGCCCTGGGAACAGGACAGTTCAATACTTCATATTACTTTTTCATTGTTTCATACAGATTTTCAAATATAAACTGCAGGAAAATGCTTTTAAAAATTTACCTCTGGAGATCAGCTTAGGAAGTTGGACAATAGAGATTTCAGGAGGGAAGATAATGTTTACTAGGGTGTTTCCTATGTCGAAGTTAAAAGGATAAGCGACTTAAATATTATATTGTCTGCAGACTAAATGTAGTCTGCAGTGTTTTAAAAAATGACATTTGCACATGGACGGGTATTTAGGTCAATATCATAATATCGTAGAATTGTCGTATATATAAATGTATGGAATTCAATGTCCCATAATATGGGACCCATACAGAGCAGTAACGAAGAAGATTTTGTGTGGGGGGGAAGGTACAACTAAAAATGCAACTGTCTTCTTCGAAAAAAAAGTTAATGACTAAAAAAAATATATATCTCACCTTTTCGTGAAATATACAACTTGTATTTTTATCTTATCTTATGTTTTACTGTATTAACTTTTATCCAATAAATAAAGTTACTTGGGGCTATATAGATACACAAATGAAGGGACCAGTGGAAAAACGATGAGGTTCCATTTTTTAAAAAGTTGAGAAAAACAAAATTTAAAGTTTCGCAACTGCTGGTGAAATAGTTTTTAATGACATTTAGAGTTCTTTCTGAGTAATTTTCTCGATCAAAAATTCATTAGAACCTCATGTTGAATCCAGGCACGAATAAAAACTTCATGTATAGCTAAAATTTTTATTCATTTTAAAGATGTAAATATTCGAATTCAAATTCTCAACTGCTGTTTTTACTGGAATCTCATTGTTTGTCCCCTGTAAGGTTTTCTATGTTGCAAGCTAACAGACGACGCTAAAATGTCGATTTCGAAAAAAATGGAACCTCATCGTTTTTCCACTAGACCCTTCAAATGCGTTCAGTATTTAATAGGGTAACAAATTACACCGGCACACAAAAAAAAATTGTCTGTACACCGGGCGCCACCTATCTACGGGCATGTTTTTGGACCGCTGAATACGAATTTCATGTCAGTTTAGGCCGTCCAGCCTTCAATTTCGAGTAAAAAATTTTGTATCTTGCCAAAACATCGAATTTTCGCTATATTTTGGGGTTTTTTTGAAATTTCGAGTAAAAAAATTTTTTTCTTGCCAAAACATCGAATTTTCGCTATTTTTTGGGTTTTTTTGCAATTTACTTGAAATTGAAGGCTGGACGGCCTAAACTGACTTGAAATTCGTATTCAGCGGGTCGAAAAACATGCCCGTAGATAGGTGGCGCCCGGTGTACAGACAATTTTTTTTTTGTGTGCCGGTGTTATCATTGTATACAACTCTAAACATATTTGGTAGTTTACAGGAAATTTTGTCCAAAATTGCTTCCCGAGTTGCTTCCTAAGGGAGCTAGAGTCCTTTGAAAGGATACTTTTAGCATATTTCCCACTAGCTTACGTATTTTAAACTTATCGATTTTTTTTTGCTGGTTCTAAACAATAAAATACTTGAACGGTTTTACCTCGGTACTCGTGTTTTCTCAAAGAAATGTCTTGATTTCAAACCATGTTAAATAATAATCAATTACAGTCCATAGTAGGTAGATTATGAATGAAAGTTATAGTAGTTCATTTAAGTTAAGTAACACTTATAAATTCTAATTGCGAATTCAATCTAAGAAGGTCAAGTAATAATAAATAATAATATTTATTACACTCTTGACAGCACGAAGTACTTGAAGAGTACTACAATATTAAGAGTACCTATATTAAGAGTAGTATAATATTATACGATAGTATTCAAGTTTCCAAAATCCTTAAAAATAACCCAGTTTAATTTTTTATCTATAAAGAAATTGCACTGCTCTACTACAGAATTTTCACTATCAATGAGAAAATCCCTACCAAAATGTCATATAGCTGCTATTTCACGCTCTTTTGCGATCATCAATGAGCATATATTGGTATGGTGGCTTTCGCACAGATTGTTGAAAATTAAAATACTTATTAAAAAAAAACATGTCTGTATTGAGAACGTACAAATTGGTGGCGCCATCTAATGTTGCACAAAAAGTACTACATTAGATGGCGCCACCAATTTGTACGCTCTCAATACAGATATGCTTATTTTTAATAAGTATTTTAATTTTCAACAATCTGTGCGAAAGCCACCATACTAATATATGCTCACTGATGATCGCAAAAAAGCGTGAAATAGCAGCTATATGACATTTTGGTAGGGATTTTCTCACTGATTGTGAAAATTCTGTAGTAGAGCAGTGCAATTTCTTTATAGATTTAAATAGTTTGCCGTCTATAAGGCACTAATCTTTATGTTTCATTTTTAATTTTTTATATAACTAGGTATACACTGTAAAAAATAAATATGTAAATAAACATGATTCTGGACTTAAATGTGATTCAATGCAAATGCATATAAAATTTACTAGTATAGCGCCTGTTAATTGCTGTCATTTTTTCATTCATTTCCTTCTTCCTCTTTCATCTTTCTTGATGCTAATCTTGAACTTTTGCCTCTCGCAATATTTCAGATTCTATCCCGTCAATTTAAACCAGGGCAGCAATCAAAAAGTGCAATGGATTCACCAACTAAGCTAATTCACAGAAATTGTAAAAAAAACGGAAAAAGTCTAAACTTAGATTTTGAGAAGCTTTTTCGCCTAAATGGCGTGGACTAGCAACTTTGGGTTCCGTTTCTCTATGTTCCAACTATCTGAGAATAATTGATAAAACTTTCATCAAGAAACGAGTTGTAAGAGAGAAGTTATGGATAAAACACTCAGTCACATTCTTTTTGGGCCACCCTATATAAAAAGCTCGTATCTCATAACATGACAATTTTACAGGAATGGATTATTTTTGTTTTTTCATTAAAACTTGCAGTAAAATTTCTCGCTGATAATTTAAAAATTAAATTATTTTAATGATAAATACACATTAAGTGATTTTGGTCCATTTACTTAAGGAAAATATAAAATGGTTTATTCTGAACATACGACTTTTCATATAGTCCAGTCAAATTGCTTTTTATTGAATTCTCAACAATGTTTTTTTTTGCGCACGATATGAAATTTTCAGTAAAAACCAAGTCCTATGATTTAAAACACCCTATTATTTCTGAAAAAAAAAATACCTTCAAAAATAAAAAAAGTTATAGGGGACGCAAATTTTTAAAAAATTATAAAAAACATTAAATTTTATTCGTACCAATTTTGAAAAAAAAAATCATCAATTTAAAAGTTATACTAAGAGGGCTAGGGCGATACTTTTTAATATTTATAAAAAATAAAGTATGCGCTTGAGCTCAAAGGAGTATGTTTTGCTCTGTGAATAGTATACTATAGAATGCGAAGAATTACATATCTTCACGGCTTGTTATGATTCAGTATTCAAAAATTTGTTATTGAAACATCATTTGATTGTATTTATCCAAGCACAAAACCTGATTTTGAGGCCTGTAGCCAAAACGGAATGTCAGGGCTACGGACTCCAATCTCAAAATTCGGAATTCCGAAATTTCAGAATATCCCGAAAAAATGTTATGTTCGGGACTTTAGAAAAGACCTGAAAATGAAAAATTCAATTACATTTTAAAATTAATTTAGTTTACTTATAAAGATTTCACGTTTTTTTTTTATGTAAGTAACTAAACTTTGAACGTTCAAATTAAATCAATTAAATGCCTTCGATATTATATTTGCAATAATATTTTTTTTTTGTAATATGTTTATTTAATATTTTCAAAAAAAAAATGTTTATAGAGTCTCTTTTATTCTTCCACGTGTTTGTTGTTCTTTATAGGTAATAATGAGTTATTTATTTTATCAATACTTTATACTTTGTATGTTTAAAATTTAGGGGTCGGAATCGGGATCGGGGTCCCACAATTGTGGGATCCTTAAGCAACCCTTAAGGCTTGCTCAGTGAAAACAAAAATATTGCTTTTTTTATCATTTTTTCGACGTTTCATAGAAAAAAAACTAATTTCTTGAAAAAAAAATCCATCTATTTGTGTACAAATGGGTTTGTTTGGAAAATTTAAACCACGATAACTTGATAATGCTTTGAAAAAACAGCTAATACGAAAGGATAAAAATAAAAATCTTAAAGAAACTAAATTGGGGAAGGGGCCACCGTAGACAACTGCAAATGTATAAAGGTATAAACTTAATATTAATATTTAAAATTTCATTGTTTTACATTATAAAATGGAATTACAAATACAAGCAACTATAACCTACTGTTATACAACGTAGTTTCTAGGTTAATGGCTTTACTAAGTAAATTATTGATTTTTTACGTACGTGTACGTATTTTTTACTGGGTGAAAGATTAAAATTAAAATATCTCATTTTACTTTTTCTTATGGGCTGGGTTAAACGAGTCAAAGGGGGTTAAATCTATTAATTTAACGATAGCGATAGCTTGCTTTATGTTGTAAAAAGTTTTATTTTGTATTTTTTCTTTTAAATTATTTTCTTAAATGTTTTGAAAATGTTGCAGAAAGTCTTAGAGATAGTATGGTTTTGTTGGCACCAATATTTCAACCACAGCCAAAAATGTTTATTTAGCTTATTTTTTTTATTTAGGTATGTATACAAATAATATTTATATATTATATTAAGGATATGAGGTCTATTTCTATCATATTTAATACATTAACAGATCCTCATTGTATATACAATAAGGATCTGTTACTGTATTAAATACTGAACCTTTTTGTATATGGAACCCCAAGCAACTATAGTTATTAAATACCAATTGTTATAGTAAAACATAACGTTGATATGTTATTATATACTATTTCCTAGGGCAGGCGCTGTGAATAGTATACTATTAACAGCGCCTGCCCTAGAAAATAGTATTATACGTTAGTTTCAAATGTTCAAAAAAATTCAAAAATCCTCCTAGACAAAAAATTCTTGGATATAAATTTGTTTACCTAAAAAAAGCAACTTGTTTTTTCAAATGTACGTCCGTCTGTCTGTCCGTCTGTCAGTTCTATGTTACAATCGGTTACGATTCATGTGAACACCATAACTTAAGAACAAATAATTCGATCGACTTGAAACTTCCAGGAAAAATCAGGTTCTATGAAAGAAGGGTACCTATTGTTTTTTAAAGTAATCCCTCCAAAACAAAAAAGTTATGGGGGTTAAACTATAAAAAAAAAACGAAAAAAGCTGAAAAAATCCGATTAACGTAATTTTTACGAAAAAATACTTTTATTGTAAGGATCAATTCTACCAATTTTGAAAATAATCACCCCGAAAATAAAAACGTTATGGCGAGATAAACTTTTTAAAAATAAATTAAAAAAACTGAAAAATTGAAAGTTTTTTTTTATTTTTTAAAAAAAAGATCCTCAAAAAAATGTATGTTTTAATTTTTTTTTAATTGTTTTTTTGATTTTTTTTATTTTATTTTTTAATTTTTCGTTTTTCGCAAAAAGACAATTAAAAAAAATTTAAATATATCGAGGGGCTGACCGCATCTGAAATTTGTACAAGAGAGTTCCTTTTTGCAAAGAGTTCCTCGGAGTTCCTCCGGAGTTCCTCCAGAGTTCCTTGGGAGTTCCTCCTGTGTTCCTTAAGAGTTCCTCTCTGGAAGGGGTAATTTTTGGTAAATAAGCCGTAGAAATTACCGCTGTGCAAGCACTACTGCCAATAAGGCACCCTCAAAAAAAAAAGCTTTCCCTGGCGGTTTCAACTTGGCGCCCCTACAAAAAAATACCTTCATAAAAAAAGCTTTGTCCCTGACGGTTACTACCAAACTTGGCGCCTCTTCAACACAAAAATTGGCGCCCCAAGATTACCTTCAGGAGAATAAGCTTGCTTTGTCCCTGACGGTTTCTACCAAACTTGACGCCCCTTCAAGACGAAAATTGGCGCCCCCAGATTACCTTCAGGAAAAAAGTCCCTGACGGTTTCTACCAAACTTGGCGCCCCTTCATCAGAAAAAAATTGGCGCCCAAAGGTAGGATGTTTTGTAAAGTGTTTGTAACGGCTCATCTAGTTTGAACAGTTTGAACATAAGAACGTTAATCCACATGGGTAATAAATAATAATTGTTTCTGACCGCGTCTGAAATTTGTACAAAAGAGTTCCTTTTTGCAAAGAGTTCCTCCATTTTGCAAAGAGTTCCTCCATTTTAAATAGTTCCTCCAGAGTTCCTCCTTTTTGCAAAGAGTTCCTCGGAGTTCCTCCAGAGTTCCTCCTGAGTTCCTCCAGAGTTCCTCCTGAGTTCCTCCTGGGTTCCTGGCCCCTCGAAAAATATTGAAAAAATTTTATACTTTTTTTTTTAATTTTTTTTATTTGTTTATTTTTATGTCAATTTTAAGAAAAGGTATTAAAATTTTCCGTGTCATTTTAGGTCTACACGTTCTACTGTGTAAACCCTTTCCCTATAATGTAATATAACACTAAAATATATTCCTATATTAGAGAGACAAATTGTCTTAGAAAATGGATATTTCAAATATCATATTTGTTTGAATGGATTTGAAAGGTGATCACAATGCCAGCAATTAGGGACTGTCAAGTAAAATTTTAGCCGAAATGGATGGGGTCAAATTACATTCCTTACGATATAAATACTTAATCAATATTTTGGAAATATTTATTTTTATTACTTATGTAGGGGAAAATCGAATGGAAAGTCAAATATTAATAAATACGTAATATATTATCATATACACTGAGAACTTAAGTTATTAGTGTTACCGTATTAATAAGTATTAAATACTAAACAGTTTTTTATATATAGAAATTTCATAATGGAAAAGCCAAGCAACTTTAGTCGTTGAATACTCTAACAACTAGTATTCAATAAGTAAAGTAGGTTGAGGGTACAAAATATTAAGGCAGAGTGATTCTACATTAAAATATGTAAAAAAAGCTCGTAAACGTCTAGGTTCGTAAATCGGTTTTAAGGGTACTACAGCGACTTAAAAGCGATTTGTGGATATTTGTATATGGGAACTTTTTTTATAGTTTTTAATTTAGAATCACTTTGCAGTATTGAATTTTTTATTGGTGCATTTTTTAGTTCCTATTTTTGATACTCATAAAGGTGAAATTGGCTATTAAATTGCAATTTTCTCGAAAACGGTTGCCACTTGGTGTTTTAATCTTCGGTTTCCTCTAAAAGGCGCCGTCGCTGACGACTGCGACCGGGTAGGCGCGACCGAGACATCTCCAATGCATTTTAAATGTCTCTGTTTTCCTAAATCACAACTTTTTTCCTCCAGAAAAAAGCTTTGTCCGTGACAGTTTTCACCCCTAACTCAAATTTTCATTACTAAAAAAAAGGGTCCTCACCTCAAAAAAAAAAAAGTTTTGTCCGTGACAATTTTTTACCCCTAATCAACATCTTTGATGGCTAAAAAAAGGTCCTCACCTCCATAAAAAAACTTTGTACATGTCCTTACCTTTTTGGTAAAATATAAAACTTTTGTATTTTGAATCCCTGCAATATACGACTTTTGTATTTCGAATCCGTAAAATATAAAACTTCTTTTGTTTGGATCAATAAAATATACAACTTTTCAATATGGCTGGGGGGACGCTCCCTCCCATAACTACGGCCCTGAATGAACGTATAAAGAATATCTACGATATTATATAAGTAGTTGTAACTTTACCGCAAAGAAAACTAAAGGCCGCAGGCTGCGGCCCGCAGCTCATTCTAATAAACTTCTCCTTTAAAGACAGGGGTAAATGGATGGGGGAGTGGGCGCCATTTCTCCCAATCACTCTCGAGTGGGGAAAATCTACGGGATATCAGGAAAAGACTTATTTTAATTTTTTTTTAGTAAATTTATTAGTATAAATATTCTCAGAAATGAAATGACAATCTGCTGAATCAGTCTTTATTTTTTTTTGTGTAGTAAAATCATTCTTTCCCAGAAAAAGCACATTTATTAATAATTATTATAATTCAAGAAATTTATTAATAAGTATTTAATATTCTATGATACCATTATGGTATAATAAGTTTTGTATGCATGATGTAATTCTTTAGAATTCCAGGTTATCAACTTTATACGTTACATTGTTTTAATTAAATATTATAAACACACATAAAAAACTTCAATTAATATAGTAGACTATTTTTCACGTAAATATTTAGCGCTGAAAATGAATCTAGGTATAATAAAATCGATGTGGTGTGTCTGTCGGTATGTTTGTCTGTCTGTCCTTCCAAAAGTTGTTTTCATATTTTCAAATAGCTGTAAATCTGAAACTTGGCATGTACGTCAGGATCCTGGCACAGGATTCCTGGGTCTGCTGATAAAATATTTTAACAGGTTACAATGGCAGACTTTATTAAAAAATAAGCTTTGTCAATTTTGATTTTAAATAATTTAGGAGCAAATGAAAATAAAAACAAAGATATTCTACAAAATTGCTTAAAAAAATAAACTTTTACGATATCGTTAATAAAAATTAAATATACACTGAAAAAAATATAAAAACAAATGAAATTTGATTTATCTCACGAATTTCTCTACCTATTATTTTCATACTGATAATCAATACTTACGTATTTATTTCACGAGTAGTCATGAGATATCGTAGAAAAGATTTATGAAAAAATCCGATCGGTGCAAGGACTCTTGTTTTAAAGTTGATAAAGTGACTCTTTATCAAATTGGTTTTCAGCGCCCAAAAATACGTTATTAGGAGTAGGGGAACCTGTTGTACCTAGACCCTATTTTTACATTTTGCGATGCAAAAAATAGGCAAATGGGACGAACGTTTTAAAATATAGCCTATTATTTTTTCCTGTATTTTAGGCTTGATAGTTATATTTTTAAATTTTTCTAAATTACTTTTTTTATATTTTTTAACAAACTTAAAAAAAATTGTATTTAGGTACAACAGGGGCTTTGTACCTAGGACCGGCAGGGGTTGTACCTCAGGCACATATATTTTAGTTAAAATATATGAACAACTTGATTATTTGGTCAGGGGGAGCCCTCTTTTTACCATGCTTACTCCATGGCATCTTTAGACAACTTAAAAAATATTTTAGTTGTACCTCGAGTTACAACTAAATTTTTTTTTAATTGTTTAAAGATGCCACGGAGTATCGATCGAACCTGTCCAAAGTAAAACGTGTTGTACGTCTGACCCGTTAAAGGTACATTTTACAAATTAAGTCCAAGGTACAACTATAGGTAGCGATACCAAAAACAATCCGTATATCTTTTTAGATTAGAGTTAAACTTTCCATAGCTCATACATTTTATACTTTAATAATATGTATTTCAACAAAAAAATAAATATACTAGATATAAAGCATGTAACGGCAACTACCATCAAACAAGTCGCAGCCAAAATACTTACTTTTCAATGTAAAATATTAGTTAGCGGAATAAACTGAATAAACTGAAAATAGCCATCTATCAGATGACTAATAAACTACCACAGTCGATTTGGAGAAATTATACCCGGAAATTTGAAATTTAAGTGTAGGTTCTAGGTACAAATAGGTCCAAGGTACAACAGTTTCCCTTAATTAACATTTTGTATCAAGCCTGTTTATTTAAGCAACCTCAATTAAATAGCTTGGTGAAAAGTCAATTAGCATTAAGCAATTATCTAATCAATGTTCAATCGTTCGGAAAATGTTTCCTTTAAAGCGTTTAATGATTATTATCTAATGTCGGCTTGATTTGAGCTAAACTGTTAATTTCAAGATGTATCTATACTTGTAAAGTTCATTTTATCATATGCCGTTATTTAGAAATTATAATGTTGTTTTAATGTTTCTTCGTTTTTATGTTGAAGAACTCACCAGGTAGCTAATACTATAGCCTTTAGTATATATATACACGGTTTCGCAGTATTTTGGCGGAAAGTAAAGGGGATGATTCTATAGAATCATGTGAAGTATGCATCACAAGAGCTACGGCCCTTTGAAGAAAAAGCACCAATAAAATTTTAAAACTAAGCAAAAGAATATTTTTCTCCAAAACACCTAAATTTAATATTAAAGGAAATAGCCTTTTAAAAAGTAAAGTTTCACTACTTAAATGCATTTTTTACAAACGGTTGCTCCTACAGCGTTGCACTCTTTGATATTTATTTACTCAAGAAAAATATATATTTTTTACAAAAAATCCAAAAAAAATACACATAACAAAGTTTGGGGCAAAAATGTGTTAAGCCTCACACGTATTATCTGCACATAGGTAGAGAAGCTATAGTGGGTATTAGACAAAGACAAAAACACATTAGGTGTGTAAAATTTAGTCCGCCATTTTTACCTTTTAAACGTCAAAATTTGTAAACAAAAACAAAACCTCGAAAGGTTTTTTAAATTTTTACAAAACATGTAATTTTTAAGTTAAAAATTTTGGCACTATAAACAAAATAAAACTATAAAGACACGGAAATACAACAAACAACGCCACAAACAAAATATCACCAATTATTCGATTTCACAACAAAATGACAGAGTGCAGCGTTGTCGGACCTCCTACCCATGCAAATTTACGTTTGGTTGCATTTAAACGGTTTGAATGTAAATTTATGCTGTCTTTGAGTGTTCTTATTAAAATTTGTAGCAAAATATTGGAAATTTATTGGTTTTTATAATTAAAAATTATACGGTTGAAATATTGTTGGCAACGTAGAACCGCCATTTTTACCTTTTAGATGTCAATTTTCTATCTATTGTTATTACGCAGCGCAGAAACCTGCGCAAACGTTTATTTCCTCTATATATTCTCTACATATGTGATTATCTGTCTAGACATGCCTCTGGATGGATTAAAAAAAATAATATCATATTAATAAAAACAAATTGCCCTTAATAATAGTATAATAATATAATAATAGTATATATAATAGTATATAATAGTATACATGTAAAACATTATCGCTCTAGCTAAAAGGATATTAGTTATTTCAAAAACCTTATTTTTAGTACAATTTTAAAGGGTCTTGAAAGACCTATGTTCATATGCTGGATTTTTTATCTTTTGTCTATAGGCTCCCAACCCTGCTGAAAATGACGGGTCTGAGTGGGTATAAATGGTGCATAAACCGGACTTGAGCGGATGAAATTCACCCGCTCAAGTCCGGTCTATGCAACATTGATACCCGCGCAGACCCGTCATTTTCAATAGGGCATTTATTTTATTTAAGAAGAAGATATTGTCTACAAAAGTGTGTATTCCTTTTTAGATTTGGAAAATTAGAAATAATGAAGATATTGATTATAATAATTACGCAGTCACACAGAGCATTTTTTTCATATTCCAGAGACTAGACCAATGCATTTTTATATTTTTGGGGTCGCTGAAACCGAGTCTGGCGTCAGAATTGCTCATCAACATCTGAATTTAAGAAATTTTTGCACCTTGTTTAAGTGTATAAAAAAATTGTGACCTGATGAAGCAATTCTGCGGTCAGATTCGGTTTCAGCGACCCCGAAAATATAACAATGCGTTGGTCTAGTCTCTGGAATATGAATCTAAAAAGAAATACACCGGTGTATTCCTTTTTAGATTTGGTCCAGAAATAACGGAGATATTGATTATAATATGATATCATAATAATTATCATACATCAATTTGAGTGGTAAATGAAAACTGCAAAAGAATGCATTTTTCTTGGTTATTTGGATACCCGGAAAATCGGGTTAACCTGCAGAGAGCAGAGAGTCAAGAAACGCAACTTCTCGTCTTGATTATGATTCACGAAAAAGAAATAGGTTGATCTACCCCCCACTGCCACCCCACCTCACCAGTTGGGAAGATCCACTGACGAGGGAAAAATATGGAGTTGTGAAACCCTTAGTCTTTGGAATAAAGTTGGGAAAATCTCAATCTTCAGTAAAAAGTTGGAAAAATTGCAATCTTTACTTCGGGAAAATTTTCTAGCTGCGCGTCGCGGCGTCACTGCACCCTGTATATAGTGCGGTCCAAAAGTCACCCCCCCCCCCTTTTAACTTTTGAACGAGTTGAGATATCGACTTCAAATTTATAAATCTTAAATAAGACAACTTAAACTATCTTTTAGCATATATTTGATATTTTCAGCTCTTAAAATGTGGGCCGGGCGGCATGGAGGGACATTTTTTTGAATGGAAAGGGGGGTCGTGTGATAAATCATTTTAAAGCTTATAAAATTCTCTATTTAAATTAACATTTTTAAATTTTTTAAAAATGTTTTTTAAGGTTTTGATTTTTCAATTTTTTGTTCTAAAACATTCGATTTTTTAATTTTTTTTTTCATAAATTTTTATTTATGTCAACTAAAATTAGTTTAAAAGTATAATTAACATTTTTTTATGATGAAATTAGGCATTTTTAAAAAATTATTTGTTTTTTTTAGACGAATTTTGACATTAATACCGATTTTCAACCCCATTTTAAACGCATTTTTTTTTAATTTAAAAATATGGAGTTAAATGGAGAATTTTATAAGCTTTAAAATGATGTATTACACGACCCCCCTTTCCATTTAAAAAAATGTGCCCCATGCTCCCCTGTCCACATTTTAAGGGCTCAAAGTATTAATTATATGCTAAAAGATAGCTTAAGTTGTCTTATTTAAAAGTTCCAAATTTGAAGTCGATATCTCAACTGGTTCAAAAGTTAAGGGGGGTGACTTTTGGACCGCTTTGTATGTTTAGCTTCGCTTTATATTTATGCATTCAACTTATTGCATCATTACTGATGATATTCAATTTGCTATAGCAAATTCTAATTTTGTATACAATTTATGCTATATATGACATCATACGTTTAAATACACGAATTCCAAATATGGTAAGAAAGTATATGTATACCTAATTTACATTCAATGTAAGATTCAACGAATCTCTTAAAATTAAACTTCAATGTGTTGCAAAATACAATGAGTTATAAATACCGCTGCGGCATTTCTGTAAAGATAACAATACGTTCCCCAGTAGTTTAGTTTTACAAAAAAAAAACAAAATTAAAAAAATTGGTAGATCAAAAAAAAAAAATCGAAAAAATTCTTTTAGAAGTCACATTCTGAAAAACTGTGGTCGGCACCGTTTCGTCTTCCTCAGACTCTTCAGCACAGCTCAGTTTCAGAAGTGTGACTAGGTGGGCTAGGATCAAACGATATATCAAATTATTAGACCTATAGTGTGAGTTGAACAAACACTGCCATCTACTTGCTTAGTAACTCGTTATAAAATTAACTATAGTGGAAAGTATTATTTCATTGGCAGAAGTAATTATTTAAATAACTAATTAAAAAAGTGATTAATAAAAGTACATACAGAGAGGTCCAAAAGTCACCCCCCTCCCCCTCTTAACTTTTGAACCAGTTGAGATATCGACTTCAAATTTGGAACTTTTAAATAAGACAACTTAAACTATCTTTTAGCATATATTTAATACTTTCAGCTCTTAAAATGTGGGCAGGGGGCATTGGAGCATATTTTTTTAAATGGAAAGGGAGGTCGTGTAATACATCATTTTAAAGCTTATAATATTCTACATTTAACTACATATTTTAAAATAAAAAAAAAATTGGGTTTAAAATGGGGTTGAAAATGGTTATTAATGTCAAAGTTTCTCTAAAAAAAAACAAATAATTTTTAAAAAATGCCTAATTTTATCATAAAAAAATGTTAATTATACTTTTAAACTAATTTTAGTTGACATAAATAAAAATTTATAAAAAAAAACTTAAAAAATCGAATGCTTTAGCACAAAAAAAAATGAAAAATCAAAAGCTTAAAAAACATTTTTAAAAAATTTAAAAATGTTAGTTTAAATAGAGAATTTTATAAGCTTTAAAATTATGTATCACACGACCCCCCTTTCCATTTAAAAAAGTGTCCCCCCATGCCCCCCTGCCCACCTTTTAAGAGCTGAAAATATCAAATATATGCTAAAAGATAGTTTAAGTTGTCTTATTTAAGAGTTCTAAATTTGAAGTCGACATCTCAACTCGTTCAAAAGTTAAAAGGGGGGGTGACTTTTGGACCGCACTGTATATGTTTGAAAAGGGCCTATTTATTACAACAGGCCTTCCAGAGCTATTGCTTATAGGCGAAATTTCTTTCTAAAAATAAAAATAATGAAGCAGTAAAATTATATTTTATAGCGCAAATATGAAACAATATTAATTTAATAGAGATCTTATTAAAAATTATTAACTGCATGCAATAAACACTTTTATGCTCTATTGATCTAAATATAATAGAGAATAAAACACAAAATTTGAAAATAAAATTTTCTATAAAACTAAAATAAAACGAGTGACCTCGTTTTTATTACTTAAACTGTTCTCATTCTTTTAATGTGACTTAATTTTGCAGGAAGTTAATTTTAGGAATTTAAAACATAAAAAAATTTAATATGTGAGGCCATAAGAAAAATTACCTTACCTCTTATTGCTTTCCCATTTTGAAAAATTTCAAAATATCGGAAAAGCCTTGTGCAAAAATTTTCAAAATGTTGTTTGCGTATTTTTACGTTTTATGACGTTTTATGCCAAACGATTGTCGCTCGGCCGATCGGTCTGTCGGGAAAAAACTTAAGAAAGCTTTAAGCCAGAGACTTGAAATTTGACATACAGGTCCAAACCAAAAGTTCTCTCGTTGTTTTTGGTGGACAAATGGGAATAAATACATGTTTTTACAAAAAATTGAAAAATTATATAGGGGTTTTTAAGTTTGCTGAAATTAAATCTGATAATATCTTTTTTATCCACCCCTGCGGGAATGATGATAAATAAATTTAAATATTTTTAATATTTTCGTCAAAATTATATATATATATATATGTGCTATTATAATAGCATATGCGCAAATATTGTATCGTAAAATATGTAAAAAATATAAGGTGTACCATTTAAAAATCAAAAGTTTTTGTCATTTGAAAAGAAATTGCACGTATTTTTTCTGCAAGGATCCCACAAAAATGACTTACGTTACCCATTGTATTTTTTGGTGTGTATTTACTCGTAATTTCTAAGTAATCTTTCGTAATTTTTGCATACCTACGCTCATAAATTACAAAATTGTACGTGGGCCAAGAATAAGAAAAGAACAGTAAGCTAATGTCTTAACTCATATGAACTTATTGCGTGGGTTATCTCCATACAGATATTCTTTTGATTTTTAAAATGAAAATATCAGTGATTTCATATTATGTTTATTTATAATTTTAAAATTATTATTATTATACTCTTCAAAGTTATCGAGCTGATGGTTTTCAAAAACTCGGCCAAAAATTACTATGTGTTTTTTACCAAATTCTGAATATCTTTCATTTTTGTCCGTAGGTCCGTATGTCAAAATTTTTGTGAGCACGATAACTCAAAATGAGATGAAGAACCCTATTGTTTTTAAAAAAATACGAAATCCTATGGTTTAAAAAAAAAAACATAAAATTAGAATAGGCATTTAATTCGTTAAAACTGACAAAAACGTCGGCAACATAAACATTCGTCTGTCTTACTCGCACATCTTTGTTCTAACAGAGACAACAATACCAGTTACTGGTAATTGCTATTGTTCAGACCTAAATATACCTACTATTTGTTAACAAACAAACCGAGATGTTGGCGATACTTTATTTTAACGGTATGCGTATTCTAGAAAGATGAGTTACTAGTTCGTTGGCTACTATTCTCTGTAAAGAGTATACTATAGAATTTGAAGCATTACACATCTTCACGGCTTGCTTATAAATATCTAATAATGTAGACGTGAAATAAAATGTTGATAAACTTATGTCCAATCAATTTTAATTAGTATTGTTTATTACTATTTTATTTTCTTCGCACTAATAGATGTATACAATTTATTTATATAAATGAATCATAAAACTGTTGCATCTTTTTAAAAATCAACAAAAATAGGATATAGGTACATAAAACAAATTCTTTCTAGAGTAAGGTTTACGGCTATTCGAACTGACGTCATCACAAAATAATATCTAATAAATATCGTCTTATTTTGCATTTCAACCATTTTAGTAAAATAGTTTTACCATTAGAATACAATTTATATATATGTAGTATGCTATAAGTGAAAATACCTTACCCCTACGATAGTTTTTTACCCCTCTCTTCTCTAATCTAAAATCGTGCTTATTGTTTGCTTTTTAATTTTTAAAATATAATTTATTTGTGTATTAATACGTTATAATTAAGAGGTATGTGTATTAAATATAAATTATATTCTCTCCCTAAATATCAATTCGTGATGTACATACCGGTGCTTTTTTTTCAAATTTTACTCATATTAATTAAAAAAACACCGATACCTAACCTAGATTGGGTATTTAGGTAGTAGCTATGGTATGTACGTATCTATATCTACATACATCCTGTAATTTTAAATAGCCTATATGGTCTAGGTCAACTATAGAATAGATTTCACAGATTATTTTTTTAGATACATATCTAATTTAATTACTTTGTAAGTATGTACCTATAATAGGCCCCGAATTTATGCAATGCTTCGTATTTAATAGTGAGTGTATATTACGTAACGTAATTTACGTTTTCTCTCGATGTAATTTCTTTGAGCTTGTGTGCGCACTTTAGTTTTAAGACTTAGTCAAGTAATGCAAAGTAGCAACCCCCTATAACTTTTTTATTTATTAATGGATTGTTTTCAAAAGTTGATGTAAATATTTCGTTTTTTTTTTTTAAATTGGTGGTTCGGATTTTTGTATTTCTTTATAATTTTTTGAAAAGTTACGCGCTACAACTTTTTATTTTTGAAGGATTTTTTTTTTTTCAAAAACCTAATGTTTTTTCTCTTATGAAACTTGATTTCATGGATACACGGATGGATAGACTGGCTGGCGGACGGACGGATGAACAGACGGGCAGACGGACGAACAGAGGGACGGACCGACG
Organism: Brachypterus glaber; assembly: GCA_958510825.1. Taxonomy (NCBI): domain Eukaryota; kingdom Metazoa; phylum Arthropoda; class Insecta; order Coleoptera; family Kateretidae; genus Brachypterus; species Brachypterus glaber. The sequence continues at coordinate 22,607,365 of OY294050.1, forward strand.
GACGTACAGAGACGAATTTTTTAAAAGTTCAGCATTCGAAAAAAAAATGATCTAGGTTTATTTTAGGCGATTTTGAAAACTTGAAAATTATCGTATGCACGGAAAGAAATTAGTGGGCTCTGCGCTATAAATTATAAGATATTTGGTAATAGTGGCAAACTATAGTGATTTAAGTTATATATTATAAGAGACAAGAAAACTAATGATGTTACAAATAAATTGGAAAAGATTATATTTATTACAGACACAATTATATTTATTACAGGCACTATTATAAATTTACAGGCACTATTATAAATTTACAGAAATTTTATATTATAAAAATTATTAGCACGGAACATTAATTAAACTTATTTAAGCTATAAATATCATACTATTTATTATATTTTATTATTTACTAAACAATTAATGTATTTCATATAATTTTTTACACTGAATGCGATAATTGTTACAGGAAGCCTTATATTTATATAATAAGCGATTATAATTTGCTTGGTATATGTCTTATAGCGTTCTTAGCCATAATTTTTTTCCGTGTGATAATCTTCTTGCACTTCGTGTTGTGAAGAGTATAATAAAAATAGAACTCAATAGCATGACATAATCATTGTTATTTTTCATAATAACTAAGGTTATTAACATATTAGACACAAGGTACTATATAGTCTAGTCAAATAATAAATTGCAATAAATTTACACGGGCTAATATTTTAAAGGGGTGTAGGCTATCTTATATTTTAGGGGTGACTTGCCTAATATGCATCTTACGATAAAAATGAATATAACCAATTTTGTTAAGGAGAAAATTTCCAATTTTTGTTTGGATATTTTTTTTAATATATAAATAACAATCGAGTTAATTTAAAAATAGCCACGTTAGAGGTGAAATTGGGTTTTTCCTTTTATCAGCAAAATTATTATAACGATTAAAGTAGTTATGAGCAAACTTGTAGCTCTTGAAATTCTCTACAAGTTTATATATTATAAATTTTCATAGGTACTTTGGTATGGTTACAGAGGACGCAACCCGGTTTCAGCGCCCACTGTAACCGTAACAAAATACTTATGAAAATAATATAAAAAACTTATAGAGAAATTTAAGAGCTACAAGTTTGATGAATAATTTGGCAGAAAAAAAAAACATTTCACCCCCAACATGGCAATTTTTGAATATTTATAACTCGATTGTTATTAATTATTCAAACAAAACTTGTTGAAAACTTTCTGCTTAACAAAATTGGTTATATACATTTTTATCGTATCATGCATATTTAGCGAGATAACAGCACTTACTTCTAAAATTTAAGATAGCGGACACCCTTACGCAAATCACTCGGTGAAAAATTAAGAGGAGTGTTCTGTTACTATCCACTACTACCCTTTAAAACATCAGTCCGTGTACATTTATTGCAATTTAACATAGGAATTTCTCGTTATATGACTGGACTTATAGTATATATCGCTATATACAGTCGGTCAAGTAAGAGCGTGTCGCCTATAACGTGTAGTCGGTAAGAGAGACTCTTCCTTTTTTTTTTCGGGGATATACTTCCTGACCGACAATGCTTTGTACATAGAGACTTGTTCTGAACCATATTTTTAGTGACTCAGCACGTACGCATCACGGTTCGAGGTTGTCTTCCTCTGTTTGCACCCGAAAGGTCCGAAAATGATGCCTACAGCGGCTCCAAAGTATATAATATGGGAAAGTCAAAGAATATGGGAAAGTCAAAGACATTCGTCAAACGATACTCGAAAACGAAAAATGTTGACGACTTACCAGATCCTGGCTCAACAGGAAAGGTGTCGCAAGCAGGAAAAAATGATTTTAAACATGTTTTCGTATGCAGAATCCTCAATTAACCCTACACCAAGGGCAAAAAAACTGATGCAGAAAGGTTTGGATATATCACATGAAACAATTCGTACTCATCTCCATATAAACAAAATAAAATCAGGAAATTAAAAAAAAGCAAGCAAACATTTGTATTAAAAATAGATACATTTGTTTTTATAAACAAATACAAATCTACATACTTAAATAGAAATACAAACAAAAATTGTTTAAGTAATAAACAATAAAAGTTTATTTAATATTTATGTCTTCCTAAGCGCTTCTTTATTATACACTTCCCAGTCTTCAGCTAGAAGAGTATATACCGAGTGTAACAAGATCAAAGTACGCCTCCTTTTTTTCTTTGTTTTACAAGTTAGAGATTCAAATTTATAAAATCTCTTATTGCCATAAAACGTCAACGGTTAACATAAAAAGTACAATTAAGTCACTTCCGGTCTAACCAATGATAACCACTTTTGTTTATTAAATGGGACACCCTTAATATTTTTACATATTTGAATTCTAAACTATTCTGAGTACAATGGTACCAAAAAAGTAAAATATCAATTTTTTATTTATTTAACATTAAGTTTTTGTTATAGGTAAGGCCATGATTATTTAAAATTACTCGAAATGATCTACGCTTAAAATTCAATTTATATACCATTAAAGATTGCGAAAATGATAAAAACTAAAAACAAAATAAAAAAAACTTTGAAATTTATAATGTCACTTTTTTGGTATCATTGCACTCAGAGTGAAGCATATAGTTGAATATGTAATAATATATAGCTACCCGGGTAGCTAGGCCTTTTCAGACCCAGACCCATTATCAGACCCCGGATATTTGGTATTGATTACGAGGGGTGCGCGAATTTTACTTTTTTTTAAAGACGTTTTTAAAGATTAATGGCACAGTTTCTTAACCATCCCGTGATGGTTATTATTTATGGCGGCGTAACTTAACGACTATGTTAAAGAGGTGTATCCCAATATTATGACACAGTGGAATAACTATACCAACTTTAAGGATATAATGGCGTATTATAAAAGAGTTATAACCTCGGTTATAACAATAATAAACAAAAAAAAAACTATATTATGTATATTTTACAAAATATTTACATGGAACTGTTCTGAAACTAAATGTACCCGTATTTTTAAACATAATTAATTAATATTATTGTTGAAAATAAAAATATATAATCAATATTTTCTACAAGTTTTCGTCTTAGTCCTCTTTGGACAAAAGTATATTTATAATCTGGGAACAAATATTCTATGTCTACCCAAGTAGGTGGAGCATATTTAACGAGATATTTAAAGAATGTATGATTTCTTATAATTTCTTATTACCTAATGTATATATTAGTATTTAGATAGAGTTTGGAAAAGTTAGCTTATTTGCCATTAAGAAGGTCTACTAAAATATTGTGGAAAATTCGGACAACATAACATAACATGCTCAACCTTTAAACCAGAAGCATTTGTGGTTGGGTTCATCTATGTTAAAAATATTTTTGTATTGTACTAAAATTTTGGATTTTATATCCTCGAAAGCCTATAGTAAACAGTTTTTTCTCTTTGTGGGCTCGGTTGGCACTTTTAAATCTTCCAATTTTCTATAAACTCTGAGGATTTTTAATTTTTGACCACGGAATGTTACAACTGGCTTTACTAAATCAAAATAAAACTTTTTTGTACATTATTATGGGATTTTGATGATACGTACGTTCTTTAAAACATTGCATTTCTAGATAAACCTTTATATTTTTCGCACGTTGTATCTTACGATTAAATTGCAGCTCGAGAATATTTTGAATTCAAGATTCTACGGTAGTGCGTCGAGGAAGCGCATAAACCATTTTAAAGATTTTAAAACTTATTTATAAAAAATTAAAAATTTGTGTAATTATACTCAGTAAGTGTCAACCATGTCATAAAAAATTAAACTTTCACTCGCCCCTCGTAATCAATACCAAATATCCGGGTACTACCCATTATAAACCAAAAGTTGGTGTGATTTCCGGCTAAACCGAAAGTGACTTTTTGTCATGCGTCACGCGACACCTAAGATGCGTCTTGACAACTTAAAACATTTAAGTTGTAGGCATATGAAAGGTATACAAATTTAATCAGTCGAGTCTTAATTTTTTTCTGAAAATCGAGACAAGACAAGACTAGAAATTATTCTCGGGAAAGCCTAGGTGCGAGAATAAAACACGTAGAAAAAAAACCCGGGACACTATCCGCTGGGAAGAGTATACACTACAGATTTCGATGAATCACATATCGTCGGGGCATGTTTTTTTTTTACTTTTTATGTATACATAAACATTGGAAACTAAACAAGTACATATTTATTTAGTTAACTAAATTTTCAAATTGAAAATTTTAATGGTTCTAAAATATAAACTTGTAAAATCGTATACGTTCATTTTTCGCCAAGTTACGGCTTTTTGAAAATCACCCAAAATTTTAGGATGTTTTTTTATAACCTTTAATTTTTGTGCCTACTGTATTTATAATTCTCATTTTTAAATATAATTCTTAAGCGGTCTAAATTCTATGATTCAGTAATGTATTATAAGATTTAAAGCTTTATAATTTTCTTCAGGGGTCCTCTGACAGGGGATGTCTGTTAAACAAAATAAATTAGAAAGGGAGAGAGGGGATTATTTTATTTTTTTTGCAGTAAAAAAGGTAAGAGTGTTATAAAACTGAATTAAAAAAATTTAAACGCATAAAAACCAAGGGGGTGAGCCTTCCATTAGAACTACCTTAACCATTTTTTTAAGTATTACCCCTATGCACGGGTAAACCGCTGAAAAAAAAAGTACACCTGAATTCCTTCTAGGAGGTAATCTCTTGAGATTTCTTCGAGATTTCCTTTATAACCTCGAAAAATGTTGAAAATTACATAAAAGTCCCACGATTGGTAAAAATTACATTTTCTCCGATTTCTTTGAGAGATTACCTCCAAGATATTCTCCAATTTGTACACCTAAATTCATCAGCGGTTTACCCCTAATCCTATATTGTGTAAAAGGAAAAAAATATAACTGACTAAACAAAAACAAAAAATAAAACAAAGTTAACCAAATGTTAAAACCGAGTTAAAACGGTTAAAACGTAATTCTCAATAACCACCTAAAACCGCCAACATACTTTTTTTGTTGTATTGGTCTGATAATGATATTAAAAGTGGCTGAGGGACCTCAGTAAGAGTGGTTCTAAGGGGAAGATAGGTCAGATATGGTGAGTTTTAATGTGATTTTTATTGCAAACGAACAAAACAGTAAATTGTGTCCCCATAACCCATTTCGTTTTTTAAAAGATTTCCCCTAGAGGGTGCTATTTGAAAAAACAAAAAGGATGAACAGAATTTTATTTGGAAAATTTCCTGACTTTTTCCTGGTTTTGAAATTTTCCTTTTTTTTGGCTTTAAGTATATGAAAAAAAAAAAATGAATAAAACAAAAAAATTAAATTCCAGATTTTTCAATAAAATTTCCTGATTTTTCATTTTTTTCAATAACTTTCCCTGATATTTCTCTGACACATTAAATTCTCTTACATTTCCCTGACTTTTTTTGGCTTTAAGTATATGAAAAAAAAAATAAATAAATAAGTAAAACAAAAAAATAAAATTCCAGATTTTTCAATAAAATTTCCTGATTTTTCATTTTTTTCAATAACATTCCCTGATATTTCCCTGACACATTAATATCCCTGACATTTCCCTGACTTCCCTGACATGTGGCCACCCTGGTGAATCATAAGGGGCTAGGTACTTAAAATTTAGTTTGCTTCTATTTATGATCCTTTTTTATACATTTTTTATTATAGCAGATATATGATTAGGATATCTAAAAAATTATAAGACACCCTGTATATAAATTCTCGAGAATCTGTGTTTAAGATTTATTTTTGAATAGATTCGTTATACCGGCCAAAAATTACTGTTAAGTTTTGGAAAATGATTTATAATTCATATAATTTTAATTTATGAAGATGGCCAAAGACTGTAAAACTATAGTTAACAGTGTTATAAATTACCATTTTATTTCTTTATGCAAAATAAATGTTAAACCTTTAAATGCAAGGACATTCAATTTAAAATTACGTCACCTTTTCCACATTTAAAATGTTTTTATTTTACTACAAGCGAAAAAAGATAAAATAAATTAACATTTTGTGTCAACACTACGCTGCCTAACTAAAAAATAGTCCTATCTACCCAGGATATTACTGCATTAAAGGATGTAAGAAACTTACATGTTGTTATATACAAGCTGATTCAGAATTGGCGAATCAAACGAAAATAGTAGATTCCCCATGCGAAAATATGAAAAAAAGTTCCTATAAATTTGGCCCGAAAATTGTTTTTACAGTGTAGCCTAACTTTTGTTTTTCTTTTGTTACAGATGCCGACTTGATTTTATAAACCCGATGCCATGAAAAATAAAGAAAAGAAATGACTATGTTGAAAAGAAAATTATTTATTTAGTTTAGTTTTAAAAAATATTTAGACTGATTTAACTCTAGAATAAAATTATTTCAAGATGAAATATCTTAACAAAAATCTCATCACCTTAAAATGTGTTCTCTACTTATTTTTTGGAGGTAAGTATAGGATACTTTCACCTAAGTATAGTTCATATAAAAAAATAAAAATCAAATTTTCAAAAAAAATATCCTTTTGAAAATTTGATTTCACCCCAATTTTTATAAAATTTGGATAAGAAATCTATGATCAAATTTTTTTAACTCAAATCGTTCTCGGGTTTTATCGAACAGACAGACAGACGAACGGACGAGCAGACAGAGAGACATGTAGGATATTTTATTCAAGAAATGCAACAAGGCATTAAAATTATTACCATAGACCAAAGTCTTTCATTTGGCTTTAAAAACCAATTAAAAGGTATGGAGAATGTTTTCTTATAATTGCAATGAAAACCCTTAACAATTAATGGTCATATTTTTATGGCGATTCTTAATATTTTTGTAGATCTTCAAAAAATAAAACTGATAATGATTTTCTATTGACAATTTTATTTTGTCATTTTTTAGCTCTTGGAGGTCTACTTCCATTTCTACCCCTTCATATGAACGCCATAGGATTATCCAAAGATGAATCGGTTATAGTTTCTTACGTGGCCCCTTTAATAGCCCTTTTGGGGCCCTTAATAGGGGCTCCTTTAGCTGATAGATTAGCTGGTGGTTTTGGAGGTAACCCAAGAAGTAAAACTGGAAGATACTTGAGGGTTATGTTAGCTTTATCATTTATTTTGGCTACTGTTTTCTACTGGTTGTTGATGTTAATCCCTCCAATTGTAAGTATTTTACAAATACAAAAACAATTTTTGTAACAATAGTTTTAATGTAAGAACATGTATCTATCAGGGCTGTTAAAAAAAAACTCCAAAAATAAAATATTTAAAAAAATTAAGCTAAAAAAATTAAGAACATTTTAACAGTCCTTTTAAGTCTACCGCATTGATGAGTTTAATAAATTAATGCGAAACGTTGGCTTTAGTTTTTTGTACTTCATACTTAAAACTATTATTTAATAAAAATTATATAATTATTAGAATTATTTATAATACTCGTTATAATATTTGTTTTTATTTAATTATTTTAGATTAGGAGTCCCCCAAATGTGGTTTTTACATGTGATACCGAAGGTGGCTTTATTTTGCAAGACAGATGCGGCGCAGAGAGAACATGTTACAACTGGGGAAGCAGTGTAAGTAAAACACCAAAAATATTTAAGCCAAATAACCAACTTGATTACTTAGTATTTAAGTAAACTACCTATTTAAGATACTTTTTAATAAAAAGTTTAAAATTTCCAGAAATATAGATTTTTTAACGCATACATTCACTTATTTGTGTCATGACAGTGGAAAATAAAAATACATTGTTTCTACAATATAATAATGTCCATACCGTGGATCTCAGGGTATCACTTGTTTTTGGTTTGGTTTGGCCTGAATTTAAACAAGCGATGATCAAAGTATTCCCTGGATCCAAATCATGCCCAGTAGACGGTATGCAATGGAAGTTTTTAACAAATTTTTAAGAGGGAAATGTATCAGATCAATTTTTTGAAGCTAAGGTCATTTACCTCGTAAAAATGCAATAGAAAAGTTGCAATAACTTTGATTAAACTTTATTTGTGTCAGAGTTTAATTCATGTTCGACTAAATAAAAATGTTTTCATGTCAAGACATAATTATTAAAGTTATCCTAAGTGAACAGTGGCTAGAAATATTTTTTATTTTTTTTTTCAGACTGGTTCAGTGGTTGTCAAAAACTGCGTGTTTGCTTGCAATGCCACGACGTCATACTCTGGAGAAATCACCACGGTGGATCCCACATTTGATGGTAACGACGAGGATAACTATCCTGATTACGAAGAAGAAAATTTGAACCGGGTAAATATTTTGAATCGCGTAAATATTTGAAAAAAAGAAAAATGCTATAAAATACCTTATTTTAATGTGCCAGTACAGTAACTGCAGTATGACTTTAATCCAATAAATAAATAAATAAATAAATAAACGTGACTGGTCACTTCAGGTCCCTTTTCGAATGACCAATTACAAATAAATTAATTCTATTTTTGAAATTGAGTAGGGAGGTTTATTTACCAACTTTATAGATTAAAAAGGTTTTTTAGGTCACAAATTAAAAAAATAGAGGAAAGGAAGCAAATATGGGCTACCCATTTTATTTTTTCTTTTAAAATAATAAATAAAAGTTTAGTTCCAATACCAAACGTACCCAACGATAGCTATATTAATTAGTCACAACCTGTTATAAATTCATATTGATTAAAACACATAATAAATTCATTATTTCGTAAATAGTGAGAAGGTGCACTTTTGTGTCGATTTGAAATTGGCCCTAAGTATGGGCTGCCCCCAAAATTGTGTAATAAATATTAGATTTGAAGTGGCAATCAATCTTATTGGTCGCAATAAGTTAAAAGTATAAAAGTTATATCTAAAATGAAATAATAAATCAAATAACTCCTAATATAGAACGTGATATATTAAACATTTTTAAAGCTTTGAAGGTACCCATCTCGTACTACCTCATCGCTATTATAGCGCGTTCCATATCGCTCTCGTTCCATTTTCTTCTATTCTTGGCTGATCTTTTCTTGGCCTCCTAGAAAAATTCTAGGCTTAAATACATAGTCCTATATAGCCCATAATAGAAACACAGGGATGGCCCATATTGCAAAAATACTCGGTGTATACAACAAAAGAGGTTATGTCTAAAACTCAGTAATTAGAAGAAAACTAATAAGCACACATCAAAGCCCGATTATGTGGCTTTAATTTGTTGTAAAAATGGTTTTGAAAACGTTGTTATCTATCAGGTAACGGAATTTATAAACTTACCTAAAAAAGTTCTGTGGCTTGCTGAAAAGGACGGAAAATAAAAATAAATTCTCAAACGTCAACGAATGTATGAATTAATTAATGAATCTTTACTGTGGAAGTTTAACTTCGCCATTTACGATTTGCGATAGTCGGATGCAGAGAACTGCATCGGATAGCTGAGAAACCCACCTAGCCCATATTACAAGACCTAGCCCACATTTGCTACCCTTCCTTTATGGATAACTAAATTGCATTAGAACTTATGGATTCTAGAATCTTTAAATTTAATTAAAATAGTTATTGAGTACAAAATATTCAAAATATTGAATTTACTTAAAATTTTAAATTAAAACGAGGGGTAAACCGCAAAGGAATTCAGGTGTACAAATTGGAGGTAACCTGAAATCTTTAAAGGTTACGAGGTAATCTGGAGGAAATCTTTAAATATTTCCTATTTTTCGGAGAAAATCTTAGACACTCGAGGTAATCTGAAAAAAATCTTTGAAGATTTCTTCCTAACAGCAATTCAGGTGAACAAAATTTTGTTAGCGGTTTACCCCTCGAATTAAAATTAGGGGCTGTCCATATATTACGTAAAGCAATTTTTCAAAAAAATTGACCCCCCCTGTGTAACAAACTCTTACATTTACCAACACCCCCCCCCCCCTTCCTGTGTAACGCGTAACAATATAAAAATTTTGTTTCGCAATAAATTTAACTGTATTCTCACTATTGATTCGTTTTTCTCGACAAAACAAACATGAACCTAAAATATAGTATAACATAACCTAAAAGAAAATTACACGAAAAAATCACTCAAACTTAAAAAAAATATTCATAATCAATCACACAGGGAAAAAATACTAGGTACCTCTTTTTACACTAAGTGTCACATATAACACGTATATTTTTTATGCACAGCTACACAAAATAGTACACACAGTGGTGTTCTGTGAGTACACATTCCGCGCGAAAATGTATCATCGCCGATGATTCATCGGCAAGATCACGCAAGAACAGGGCCGTAAGATTTTTTTTTAATATCAATGTCAACAGTTTTTTTACTGATTACAATATTATTTAAATATGCATAGTTTCGTCAATTTTTGTGTGAAAAAGGGAATTATTGGCCACCAAATAGTAATTTATGTTGAAATAAAAATACATCTCCCAAGCAAGGAAATAAACATTAAATTTATTAAATTCCGTTACGTAACGTTTACCTAGACCCTCTCCCCCTGTCACAAACTGTAAAAATTTCTCTGACCCCCCCCCTTCCCCAGGCGCGTTACGTAATATATGGACAGCCCCATACCTACTTACCAATTTTAGTCCACTATATTTGAACAGCCATTTATAAATTTTCAGTTTTCTTAAATTATCTTTGATTAAAACTAAAGGTGGTTTAAATCTTGTTATTGGTTTTCATATTAAGATATATGACTAAAACAAAAATGGTTTTATAAGATTTTTTTTTCATTTTCAAAATTTGAAATTTAAATTAAAAAAATATATCTGGAGAATTCTAAAAAAAAAGTTTAAAAATATTAGAAAAATTAAGTGTAGACACTGTAGACCTAAATCCATTTTAAACTTCAAAGAATGGTGAAAGCAAGCAACGGTTGCTTAGAAACTAGTGGCTATTGGTAAAATTCTACCCCCTCATAATCACCAACAGCAAAATTACAACAGGTTGTTTTCGGAAGATACTGGTAAAAGTTCTTGGTGATGGCTCATTTTCTTTACAGTTGTAGGTATAATTTGGAGACATATAACAATTCTATCAAGACGTCTTTCACTTCCAGGCCGTGCTACTGCCTTAGGTTTGGACATCTTAGTGGGCCATTCCATGGCCAGCTAAGTTGAAAATTTTGAGGCAAAATGTCACATATTTGTCAAAAATAATTGTGTTATTTGTGGGAGAAAATAAATCTGTTATTTTTTACAAAAACAGCAAATGTAATAAAACTACCCTGCTGAAAATGACGGGTCTATGCAACATTTATACCTGCGCAGACCCGTCATTTTCAATAGGGTAATACTAAATTTCGGAATATGTGATGGCGTGGCAATAGTGAATACTTTTATAGTAATTTTTTCTTTATGTTGGCGTACCAGCGTTGTCAGACCCTAGTGGGCCATATCAAAGCCAACTAGATGGTCCAGTAGCGCGGGCTTGAAGTGAAGGACGCCTTGATTCTATCCGTAGAATCAAAATCCGTTCACAGAATTGCTCTAAAAAATTTTGTAACCATAAATGCATAACTGCAAAACGATCTGCTGTGATTTTGCTGTTGATGGTTATGGAATCCATAATATGTATATATCTATATTATAATGGCCCATACCCCTTTCTACCAATATTCACTGTTTGCATGGTTTAAAGAAATTAATTAATCATTCTTTGAAATCTAAAATGACTTTAGGAACACTGTTTAACAAGCAGTGTTTATTCTATTAAATATTAGTTAATTTTATTAATTTTATTATATTTTTTTTAGAATCGCCGAGAAGTGAATTTCACAGGAATGGTACCGAATCCTCATATGTGCTACACAAATGACAACGGGGAGCAGTATTGTGAAGTTTACACCCAATTTTCACAACCGATTAATTTTAATCTTGGATTAAACGTGTCGTTGGACAGCGAAAATAATGACACTAAAATGGAGACTTGCAAATATCCAATTAACAGTAAGCATAAGAGATTTAATAATTAAAACGAGATATTTTTTCAGTAAATCTATAGTAAGATGGAGTACAAAGAAGATTTTTTTTTAATTTTTGGTATCACAAAAAAAAAGTTACTCTTGATAACTTTTCCTGCTGGTTTTTATACTCCCAAAACACTAAGAACTTTTTGTATAACTTTTACGGTTCATAAGATAAAAATAATTTTTATCCAATACATACAGATAATAAGACAATTACCAGCTTTATTTTAAATAGATAAACTCAATAATAACCTACGCGTGGCTTTTACTTTATTGAGTGGATAATTATTTATTTTACCCACTCAACTGTCACTTGTCAAATTATTTTCTTGTAAATGTCATTAAAATTTTTAATAAAAATATGAATTCCTAAGCTATTTATTGGATAAAACCTTGCATGGCACTCATGGGTAAACCGATATTGCCCTCGAAAATTAACCTGCTTGGCTGACGCCTCACAGGTTAATTTTCTCATGGGCAATATCTTACTTTACCCACTAGTACCATAAATAACTATTTAAGTCGCCATTTTGAAGAAGAAAACCATTATCTCATGAACCGTAGGAGTTATATAAAAAGTGCTTAGTGTTTTGGGAGTTTGAAAACAAGCAGGGCAAGTTATCAGGAGTGACGTTTTTGAGATATCAAAAATTAAAAAAAAATAGATATGTCTATCTAATAAATAAATAATTTATTTTAGCTAAAGAATTTCACTGCCGAATCACCAACGAAGTTCGCAAAAACTTAACAAACTACGCAACTGATTGTCATCCAATAGTTTTATGTGAAATTCATAACCCCTACAACAACTCGAACAGCTTGCTCAGAAGGTCCCAATGTGGATATGACAACATCAGTTTTTGGTTGTATTTGTTTATTCGCTCCTTTGCAGATATTTTTGTTTGTGCTGCAGTTGCACTTTTAGGTAAGTTATTATTATATAACTGCTGTGAAGCTGCAAGTATACTTGCAGCTTCACAGCATCAATGTATGAAAGAATGAATATTCCGATCGACTTTAAATTTTCAGAAAAAACATTTGAAAAAATCGAAAATAGTGGGAAAAATATCCGATCAACTTCATTTTCGTACCAAATTTGAAAAAATCAATTTAAAAACACAAAAGTTATAGGGGGCGCAACTTAAAAATTAGAAATATCCCAATAATAAACTTGCAACTGCCAGGATTAAACTATAGAAAGCGGAGAATTTTATAGGGTGATTCAGATAAATTAATTGGTGATTCTAGGTCCAAAAATATAAAAAAAAGTCCCTTTAAAGGTTGGTCCGGAAATGAACCCTAAGAGTTTGGAGTAGTAAGTAGTTTTCATTTAATATCTCTGGAACCCAATGAACCACACTAACAAATGTTTGCACATGCCTTAAAGGTTGTCATTTTATGTAATTTTTATTCGGTAATTTTAACCAGGGACGTGCAAAATTGGGGGACGATGTCACTTTTTTGTCCCAAACTTTACAAGATGTTTTAAAATTTTCTGAATCAAATATTAAAATTTAATAAAAATACAAAAAAAGGTACTCTTTATGTAACACCGTAGAGCCAATCTTTTTCGTTTTTACACGTTCTGAGCATCAAAAAATGGAACTAAAAAATGCACTAATAAAAATTTTAATACTGCAGGGTTATTCTACATTAAAAACTGTGAAAAAAAGTTCATATACACCTAGGTCCGAAAATCTGTTTTAAGAGCACTACAGCCTCTTAAAGAATAACACTTTTTAAGGGACCGCAGCTCCCTTAAAAACGATTTTTGGATATTTGTGTAGGGAGACTTTTTTCATAGTTTTTGACATAGAATCGCCCTGCATGCAGTATTTAAATTTTTATAAAAAAGTTTGAGATAAAAAAGTGATTTTGATTTTGCCCCTCCCCCATTTTGCACGTCCCTGGTAAGCTTGGCCCAACAGTCTTAAATTAAGAGTATCTTTTTTATGTTTTTTTTTTAATAAGGAATCACATTTTATTAATAAAATTTCAACAAAACTACGGATAAAAAAGTATGGGATAAAAAAGTGATTTTGATTAAAATTGCCAAATAAAAACCACATAAAAGAATATTCTTTGTCAATATTAAGGCATGTGCAAAAAATCATTACTTTAGTTAATGTGGTTTCAGAAATAGGAGGGTCGTAGCTCCCTTAAGGCTCATTTCCGGACCAACCTTTATAGGAACTTTTATTCATATTTTTAGACAGAATCACCCCTTAAAATTTTGTACCTTATTTCTGAATCACCCTGTATATTCAAGGCTTGTTTTTTGTTCCTTTATTCTTAAATTTTCATCCTAATATTTTTAGGTACTGCGATTGTAATTGCCACCAGGGAAACATCAACAGGCAGAGGAGATGTCGGAAAACAGTTCGCTGCAGCTGCTCTAGGTTTCGGCATGTACGCTCTCATCATCGGTGGTGCTGCAGATGGAAGGTTTTTGGATGGTATGATTTGCTTTACTGTTTTAATGGTTTTGGCTGCCATTATCATCTTATTTGACGCGTAAGTATAGGAAAATGAAAGAATCGGCTACAATGCATTACACAAACTAAAAACTACCCCATTACAAATTAAAAACTATAGTATATTCAACTTAAAGGTTAAAACACTGTTGCGAGAGTAGGGATGTAGAAAATTAAACAGGTCAGTACGTACTTGAGATAAAGCGTACAATGCATTGCAATGGCCCGTTATATAGAAATATTTTGTTTTAAGTCCTACCCACTAAATCCGTTGTTGTACACGTGCGTTTGTTTACACTTACTGCATTTTGAAGTTGAATATACTATACCCTATTTTTAATTGCAAACTACCCCATTTCAAATTGTAAACTACCTCCATTGCAAACTGCCCAATAATTGGGTAATTATTAAAAATGGCACAATACACCATATACAGTACGCAAAGGAGCAGTTTACATTTTGCAATGGGGAAGTTTTCATTTTGCAACGGGGTAGTTTACATTTTGCAAAGGGGGTAATTCACGTTTTGCAATGAGATAGTTTAAAAGTTGAACGTATATATGTTTAACTTCCAAACTCTAAACTCTTTTTTTAATCTAAAATTCTAGTATCACTGTGATTTATTTAATCTTCAGTATAATCATGACTAAAAAGAACAAAAAGTAATAAAACTTGTTTTTTTTCTACCAGTAATATGCCTCTAAGTCCTCCAGAATGGTGGTGGCATACTAGATGTGGTCTTTTAGCCCTTCCAATGTCCTCAGTGAGAAAATACGGAATGGAAACGATTGCTCTTGGTGTAGTCTTGTTTCTTTTGGGTGTATTCTGGAATGCTATTGATGCCTTTTTACCATGGTAAGTTATGTGTTATTATTAATAGACATATTATGCCTTTCTACTTCAAATAAAGTTTTACTACATTCAAACCCAAGTAACACAAGTAGCTATAAAGTTTATTTTACCGCTTTCCCAGCCAGTGTGGCTGAAATTTTGCTGCGAAAGAGCTGTAAGAGATATTTTATAGCTTCTGTGTTACTTGGGAAAATGGTTAATAATAAACACTGATTATGATCTTGTTATGGCTTGTTACATGAAATAATGGGTAATAATGTTTAAATTTTAGGCATGTGGTGAAAATAACCGAAGGGGAACCACTGATTATTGGATCAACCATCGCTGTAGCAGCTTTACCGGCAATAATCTATTTCTTCTTTGCTGAGAAAATCGTAGACTACTGTGGACATTCCAATATTTTGATTTTCTGTTTCGTCAACTACATTATCCATCATCTTGGTAAGTACCTGCAGGTATTAGGGGACGTCCATAAAGTATGTCAAAAACTCGCACACAAAAAGGTCAACCAGCATCAACTAAGCCATTATTTATGCCCCAAGTTTAAAAACTGGACAAAACAAGGTTATTAATTCGACTCCCTATGAGCTTTGCGAGGCAGTGACTTCGTTGCCTTTACCCACGGTACGGTGCTGGAAAACCATTACGATTTATGGTATCTGATACCTAACAGATATATTATGTTTTTAAATAAAACTTTGCTCTAAGAGGCACATACATAAAATGAATATGAATAGAGATGAGATAGAATAAACAATTATATAAGCTCTTTTACACTGCCGCGCATTAAATTCCGGACACCTAAAAAATTGACATTTTTTAAATTCAAATATTTCGAAAACTAATTAATGGATTTGACTGATTCTTTTTTTGTTTTAATGCTTAAAGCTTAAAAATTATCTACTTTTGTTTGTTTTAAGAATGATTATTTTTTTTTTCGTATTAACAGCAACAAATAATGTTACCCCATCTTCTAGGACTTGCATGGTACGCCACTGCAACTGTTTATCAAATTATTAAAGTCTTTCTTATTGCCGCAGTTTTAATGGATATTTTTTTACATTTTTAGTTCTGGTTTAGGAGATGACAACTTTCAGGAAAATCTTGATATCTCCTAAACCAGAAGTAGAAATGTAAAAAAATAAAAAAGAAAATATTCATTAAAACTGCGACAATAAGAAAGACTTTAATAATTTGATAAACAGTTGCAGTGGCGTACCATTAGAAGATGGGGTAAAAAACATAAAAAAATTTAATCATTCAAACAAAAATAGAGAATGTTTAAGCTTCAAAACAAAAAAAGAATCAGTCAATCCATTAATTAGTTTTCGAAATATTTGAATTTAAAAAATGTCAATTTTTTAGGTGTCCGGAATTTAATGCGCGGCAGTGTATATTATCGTATCTAATAATGTATTTTTGTTGTTTATAGGTTTAATGTTGATTGAAAATGCAAAACTATTGATTTTGATCGAATTATTGGAAATAATTACATTACATCTTATGTATATCACTGCCGTTTTGTATCTACGTCATTTGGTGCCCAGAAAACTAACAGCTTGTGGTCAAGCTTTGCCTGTTGTGGCCCATTTTTGTTTGGGTAAGTAAATACAATATCAAAAAAAAAAAATATTTCTGAGACAAAATTAAATATCTCTTTCTTAAATAATTAAATTTTAATTTTTTCAGGTCGTAGTATTGGTGCCGTCCTAGGGGCTCTAGCTTACTCAGAATACCCCTACAACTTTAGAAATGTCCACAAATGGTTCACAGTAGCTGCAGCTATAGTAGCTACACTTTATTTCTTTGCTTACCATTTCTATATGAAGCCAAAATGCGCATCACCACCACAATTGCCCCCTAACCCTGCGCCATCAGTCGTTCAAAGTATGTATATGTTAATATTTAATAGTCTTTTCAAATACCCCTCTTACATAAAATTATAATTATTTTGTTTTCTTTTTAGGTATGAACGGAAGCGGATCATACACTCCCTTAAGGGTTTACCACAATGGAAAAGCTAAGAAGGGTCACTTTAGATATTAAAAATATAGTTTTTTACAGGGTTTTAGTGTATTAGTACGTTTTGTGCATTTGCCTTTTGAAACTTTCTTTGCGCAAAAGAAGTAAACCTGTAGGTATACATTATTGAGTTTTGCTCATATGAAAGTTTTTCTCAAGATAAAATTGACCATTTTAATGTGCTAAAATAATTTTGTAAATAAACAATTACTAAGATAGTCCACGGCTAGCCTTAAAAATTTTTATAAAAAGTCAAACCACCCCGGATGTTTTGATTTTAGGTTGTTTTTAGGACATTTCCAAACAGTTTTTGACAAAAATTGAAATTGCTCACGAAGCCGTTTTTAAATAAAGTAATTCTTCTTCTTCTTCAAGTTTTTCCTGACGTCGCAATACGGAGTTTTTTCTATGACATACCCTATAGCATAGGTACTACCCATGATACTCAATATAATCACAACCATTCACATGCCTACTTTGTTAATGTCCAAAATTACGGTCGTCTTACTTTAGACATTAATAAAGTAGGCGTGTGTGAATGGTCATGATTATATTGAGTATCATGGGTAGTATCTATGCTATAGGGTATGTCATAGAAAAAACTCCGTATTGTGATGTCAGAAAAAATTTGAAGATAAAGAAGAATGACTATTTAAAAACTGCTTCGTAACCGATTTAAATTTTTGTCAAAAACTGTTTGGAAATGTCCCAAAAACAACCTAAAATCAAAAAATCCGAGGTGGTTTGACTTTTCATTCAAATTTTTTAAGGGTAGAACTGAGTCTTACACTACGTAAATTTGGCGATATGCAAGCTTGTCTCAAATTAAATCTGTTACTTTTAATTTTAGTAAAATTAAAAGTAGCAGCCAAATTTACGTAATGTAAGCTATCTTAAACAATAATAGTTAATTTAAGGAATGCGCAAAGTATCCTAGTATCATGCACAAAACCTAAAAGGGACAGCTTATTATATATTATCCGTGCCTGAATTAGACTGCAGTGACTTATTATATGTCACTGTATAAGTTATATCAAAAAAGTATTACGCTGCTTTCGTATAAGGGATTCCCCTCAGACGGAATTACGCAAACCGCACCCGAATTGGTAGGATCCTCGCTTTTAGCACACTTTCGCAAATGAGTCACTGCAGTATAATTCAGACACGGGTAATATATTAGCATTATATAAAACTCTCAGTCACAATATTTTTACTCCGAAAAAAACAGATGAAATTAATAACTATTTCGTCACGTCAAAGCAAAACATGACATTTAAGAGAGCTAGACCAATTAGCTAGTTAGTTTTAAGTGTTACTATTTAATGCTTAGACTTTCAAAGTGCCTAAAGGACAACTAAGTCATGTTTTGTTACAGTTTGGAGAAAAATTAATTTATATTTAAATCACTATGCGCAGTGCAGTACACTGGCCCAAAACCTTAAAGTTGAATAAAAAAATCTTTGGGAAAGCCTAATTGGAAGTTATATGCTACATATTAACAGCTCTGTAAATTGATATATTAATTTAAAATGTATATTAGGATTGTAATATATGATTTTTATAACACTATGTAACATAATTTTATATTTTGATAATTTATAATTTAGGTAGGTATATTTTATAAAGTAAAAAAAATGGCAGCTTTAAACGCATTCATAATTTGTATTTATAGAAATACTTTGGGTGAAGTGGGGCAAGTACACTTATCCCACCATATCCTAAGAAACATATTTCTTTTATTTTCAAGAATTAGTTATCATAAAAAATCTATAAAATTATGTTATTCTAGTGGGGATTTTTATTTAGTAAACTTTGAAGCTTTAATTGTTAATAAATAAGTAGAAAATATATTTATTTGAATACATTAACAACTGCAATCTTTGACAAAAAATATTGTGTTCATATGAATTTATAGTTTTTTACTTTTTAATGATTTAAATGCTACTTTTATAAAAATATTTGTATAGAGATTATTAATATACTTATTACATTTTTATAAGAATTTTTAGTAATTTATTAACATAAGGTAGTAAATATACAGGTTGTTTTTTTAATGGCCTCCAACTTTTTTAAAGTGAAATTAAAGTTGGGGTCATTTCTGAAAAGCATGTTTCAGTAAAATAGGTCAATTGTGTTCCGAGATTAAACTTTGCCCGAGACAATGCCCACAGAAGCTCATGTCTAAAATTCATAATAGTTATACAGTAAGTCATTAAAAAAAAAATAGCCTGAACTCTAAAAAGCTAAATTTAATACATATTTTTGAAATATTTTTTAAATTTTGTCTTTTATATAAAATCTCACTATAGTTCTAGCTTGTTTATATATTTTTTGTTTATAAAACATAAGAAATTTATTGTAATATTGTTTTTGTCACATTTTAAAATAAAATAAAAACAATTAAATCATTGTTTTAATATACCTATCTGCTGCCACCAAAAATAAACGTAATTAATAAATAAATAAAGTAATACTTTCCCCTATGGCTTCCAGAAAAAAAAAAGAATAAAAAAAATAAAGTTATTCAAGAATATTCATTTTATATTTATTTTATCTAGGTAATTAGGTACTTTCTTAATAAAACCTATAATATGGGTATATCTGTATATCAAACAGCATGGGTTATATTGAACGACATTTAATTATTTAATTTTTTACGTCGCCATTTTAGGGATTTTAATATTTTAAGAACCTAGGTCCACATTCACTGTCCATATGGGTCATGTCATAGGTTTGGATTTGGATAAAAAGCCACATATGCATCACAGGACTTACAGAAAACCTATGACATGACCCATATATGGGTCATTGGCCAGTGAACATGTTAAAACAACATCGACGTAAAAAGTTAAATAATTATCATTTTTTTTATTAACGCAAGACTTTTTCTCAAACTTGTTTTAATAGGGGAAAGTAAAATGATTTTAGACCAAAATAAGAATCATTGTTTTTATATTTAATATAAAAACAAGGACGCTATGTATTACCAATTATTCCACAGGTTCAAGCTTTACATAATTTTCATCAAATATAAGATCATTTTCCTCTACTGTTATTTCCTCACTTTTCACAGTATTCAGCAAGTCACTTGAGTTTACATTTGTAGAAATTCGGGAATCCTCAGAATCAATGATAGCCACATTTTTGTTTGTTGAAAAACTGCTATGAGAGATGTTATTTTGACCAGTGAGTGTATCATGTAATGGTAGAGAAATATGTGGTACTTCATCTGACTGTTTTATTACTCGTATAGGAATAATTTTACCATTTATATTAATTTGTAAGGTATGTTTTGGTAAAACTACTGAATTGCTGTTTGTATTGACATCTTTTGTAACAATTTTTTTTATTGTTGTTAGTCTTAAGGCTTGATTATTTATTTCTGTATCGATTTCCTTTTGTTTTGTATTGATTTCTTCTCGGTTTCTACTGTTTTTTTCTTGTTCTGTAATAATTTCCTTTTGTTTTGTCCGAGGTTTTGTCAGTGCAATACTATGATTTGTATTGATTTCTTTTGTTATTACTTCATTGCTAGGATTTGCACTTGTTTCTTTTGGCATTATTGGTCTAAATGCTCGATTGCTATGGTGTGTAATGATATCCTTTTGTTTTCGTTTTGTCTTTCCATAGATTTCTTTTGCTATTGTATATTTTTGAAACACATCTCTTAACACTGGTTTGCTATTAATTAAATGATTTAAATTTTTTGACAGTATTGGTTTTAACACTAAAGTGCTATTGTTTGTATTGATTTTATGTATCATATGTTCATTAATGCCTGTTTTAGCTTCTTCTGGGTTTATTACTTGATTGGTATTGGTTTCTGTTGGTTGCAAAATACTTTCCATCTGATTTATGACCAAAGAGCCTACAGATACTTTCTTTGAGTTCATTGCTTGGTCATTACTAGTATCCTCTCTTTCTCGTTTATTTGTCTGTGTATTACCAGGTGCAACTTGGTCAGGTAGTTTAACATTTTTAATTCCAATAAGGTATTCTATCTGCAAGTGTCTTCTCGCTTGAATTAGTTTGTTTATAGCCATATTTAAATTGTCTTGCACTTTATTATATATAGAACCTAATAATTCTTTACTACTTGCATCTTTTTGTAAAATACTTAGTTTATTGAACTCGGTTATCAAATCATTTGTGCATTCCACTGTTTTCTTGAAGGTATTATCAAACCATGGATAGTTGTTAGTTACATCAACCATATCTTCAGTTATTAAACTTTCACAACACTTAAAACAACAACAAATGATGAAGCTGAAGTTTGCAACGTTTTTTTGCAACGAAAATTCAAATAGTATATTAAAGTACTAGTTTCATAAGATACGTTTTTAGCGCACGAGTACAAGTTTAGAAAACAAGCCGCTTGCGGAGAGTTTTCTAAAGTACTAGTGCGCTAAAAACGTGTTATAGAATAAGTGCTTTAATATACTATTTGAATTTTCGATACAAAAAAAACGTTGCAAACTTCAGCTTCATAACAAATGTTACTTAAATTAAAATCTAGTCTATGTCTATAGCTTTAATAAAAGCTCAAACAAAGGCAATATGGTTGCATTTGAAACAAAAAAAAAACTTAAAATGTGAGGTTATGTTGTTCTTAACCAGCGCATGCTCACTATTTTAACGTTAACGAACTAAGCATGCGCGTCGCGCATAAAAAGCGAGGAAGTTGCGCGATATACAGTGCGATCCAAAAGTCATGTTGGCTTTAAAGAGTGACCACAAAAAAAGAGGTTTTTTAGCCTCTTTTTCAAACATCTGTAACTTGGATTTGAAATGACAAAATTTTTATTTTTATTGTTACTTTTTCAAAAAAAAAAAATGGTAAAATTATACCCGTTATTCAATGACCTAATAGTCCAAGAGCTGGCGTCGAAAATGTGAAAGAGTTTTCTGAAGACTAATATTTTCAGATTGGTTACATTTTAGTGATGAAAAGTTACTGTAGAGTCAGCACTTCCGGTACCACCTGGCGCTGGTAACTTTGCGAGCGTTCCAGCGCCAGGTGTTCCCGTACCTGACTCTACAGTAACTTTTCATCACTAAAATTTAACCTAATCTGAAAATATTAGCCTTCAGAAAACTCCTGCACATTTTCAGATTAGGGTACATTTTAGTGATGAAAAGTTACTGTAGAATCAGCACTAAAATGTAACCTAATCTGAAAATATTAGACTTCAGAAAACACTTAAACATTTTCGACGCCAGCTCTCCGACTATAAATATATTTCACTCTAGACATATTATAAAATATTTTGTTTTGGCGATTTTTTTTAATCAAAAAGCTTTTTTGCCAATTTTTACGTTTCTTCTAGTTTTTATTACCATTATTTGAAATGTGGAGAAAATAAAGAGCATTGGAAGTAATAAATGTATTTTATTGGCTTAAAGAATACATTTCATTAATATTAATGTATAAAAAATCGTCTATCCCCTATATTTTTAGTTTAAAAATGGAGATAAGCTATTTTTATGAATAACTATACATATATTTACAATAAGACATTTTTACGAAAATAATTTAAAAACTTGAATTCTTTTAAATATTTATTTTTTAACTGAATAAAATTATATTTTTGTATACACTGTATCAAAAAAAAAAAAATAAGTATAACACAAAAACGTTGAATAAGAATATATCTAACCAAAAACTTAAAATACATTCAACATACAAAAACTATATTTTTAGTCAAGTCAGTTTAAACTGGCATGGCATGGTTTAATATATAAATTTTATATGCATATTTCCAGCTGCATGTCGTGGCGCTTGCATAACACCGAGTGCGCTTTTGTTTTATAAGTATGAATATTTAAATCAACGAACTAATAACTCTTCTCTCTAGAATAGGCATTTCATTTGTAAAAACTGACAAAAACGTAGCCAACATATATATTTGACTGTCTTACTCGCACAGCTTTGTTCTAAAAGAGACAACAATAACAGTTACTGGTAATTGTTATTGTTCCGTCCTGAATATACCTACTATTTGTTTACAAACAAACCGAGATGTTGGCGATACTTTATATTAACGGTATGCGTATTCTAGAGAGAAGAGTTGTTAGTTCGTTGATTTAAATACTGACACCTACTTTAGACAGAATAACATATCTACTAAACAATTATTATTTCTGACGAGAAGAAATGTTACAAAGTAGAGATATGGAGGGTGGAAATGTTATTCTGCCATATAAAATATAATTTATACCGGGTGAGTTTTATTTATGTACACCAAAAAAATTTAGATTAATCCTCATTCGATAAAAACGAAACTTAGGTGATTTATATAATTATACATTGGCTATAAAATGGCGGATTTATTTTTTTTGTTTCACTTCCGGTTTTTTTTTAATGGGACACCTTGTATTTTTTTACATTTTTGAATTCAGTCAAAAATTCTATGTATGATTAACTGATCGTTTTTTTTTACTTTTTCGTTTTCGTTTTTATCGTATAAACTGATGCATATAATTAACAAAGTCGACTGGCTCCTATGAGAGTCGTGCTGTGCTAAGGACGGAGCCGACTCTCAAGAGAATCGTGCGCAGAGAAAGTGTTAAGTAAAAACAAGGTAAATTATGTAAATCTCGTTTTTATACGATGAAAACAAAAACGAAAAAACAAGTAAAAAAATACATTTTTGTGTACATGAAATTTTCGGCTGAATTCAGAAATGTAAGAAATTACAGGGTTTTCCATTAAAAAAAAACCGGAAGTGGAACAAAAAAAAAATTAAATCCGCCATTTTATAGCCAATGTCAAATTATATAAAAAGTTTCGTTTTTATGGAATGCAGATTAATTTTGGGGGTGAACATAATTAAAACTCACCCGGTATGTTTGGTTTTTAGTTTTATACCATGATATGCATTTAAAATAACACTTAAATATTGGAACTCTCAATAAGCAAAAACTATGTGATTAGATTTTCGGTCGCATAGTTTTTGTTTAGAGTGAAGTGATCTGATGTTAGTTTAGATATCACATATTTATTTAGAAAAAATAGGTTAGAAAAAATATGAAAAATATACATGTTATATCTTCTAAAGACAATCAAACTTAAAACAATTTTAAATTGTCACCTTCAAAATTGATATCAAGGAAAAAGTCGAATTTACTGATTTTAATAAGTAAATTTTACTTGGAGATTACACTTCTAACAAATTTCAAAATAGTCCGATGGGTGATGAACATTTTTAAGAGGCCGACGACCGCACTGACAGTCAACATGTTAAAGCACATTCTAATTATTTCGAAATCGCCAAGTCCTGGATCTAGTTGCTTTGGGTGCTAAAAGGCCCAAAAAGGTGGTGAAATTAAGTACGCTAAAAACTTATTTTTCCTTACCAAGTGCCACTTGCATCAACGTGTTAACCGGGATTATCTAGACTAAATTGAGTTAAAAATGCTGGGTTCTGATTGGTCGACCGTCAATTTAATCCAGGTTTAAAGTTAAACCATCGTTGTTGCATATTCATTAAATTTATTACATTAAATTTTAGATTAAGCTATTTTGCTTTAATTCTAGGGCCAAGCGGTATAAACAGTCTACACAGTGCCTTGAAATGTCATATCTAAATTTTCGATCAAATGATTAGATTTGAAACCCGTCAATGTAACTTTTTAAAGACGGTTTTCACACATTGGGTTGCAAAATAATTGTGTTTAACTATGAATGTAATATATGAATTGTACAGGAGAAACCCCCTGGTTGTCCAAAAAAGCTGATTTTGAGTTAAATGCTTTTCAAAGTTTTCCAATGCATGTTTATGACAATGTCATAATATGACAGACGAGGCGAGGTGACTGCAACGTACGCGCGTTTGTTGGACTACTGAGGTTTTCCATACACGCGCAAGGACTGACTGAATCCTTTCCCGGTACCGCGTATTTTCAAATGTATTTTAGAGTAAACTGACGGGGTTTTGCACGAACGATGATAGTTAATTCGGAAAGTACACTTCAATAATTACAGGATGGCATTATCAACCCGTTTTTGCGCAAAAATGGACTGAAGGGGTCTTTACTCTGTACCCTTAAAATGTAATGTGTATGATTCATTAAGTCAAAAATAAGATTTTTTTAGTAATGCTGAAAAAAGTAGGACATTTCATCACACTTTTGGGGCTTTTAGCCACTTAAAGTGACATGTTAAAGAAAGTAGAAAATAACTTTTGAGAAATGTTCACCAGCTCTTAAACTACACTAGTTTACAAGGGTTTTATGCGCAACTTTATTTTAATATTTTCTTACATATTTTTTGATGCTCAATCCAAATCCGTCAAGAAAAAAAATCGTTGGTTCAGTTTCGAGTTAATCGACCCTAAAGATTTTATAAGGGACAGTTAGAGAAATCATATATTTTCGTTTAATATTTACAAAAATTGATATTTGGAGTTTAAAAATGAATTTGATATTAAAAAAACTCTGTCCTCACTTAATGGGGTAGAACCATTCCTTTTACATATATTTTTAAGTAACCTGGTAAGAGTTATTACCAGGGGGTTTTTCGTCTCGCTGAAAACGAATTTGATATTTAAAAAAATCTGGCTTCCCCCCTATTTATATTTTTTTAATTAAAGTGATAAAAATTTGTACATAGGGGTTCATAGAAACGAATTTTATTTATTCATATTTTAACAAATCTATCTCCACCCTCTAAGTGTGTAGATCTACCCTTTATATTTTTCCCAGGAAATAACCTTCAGGTTATAATTCTTATTGGGTTACTTAAAAAATATAAAAACGGGTGCTTCCACCACCTTAATGGTTGAAGATAGAAACTTTTAAATATAAAATTGTTTTCAGCGATTCTAAATACCCAAATACCAATATTAATAAATACTAAACGGTCATATATGATTTCTATAATTGTTCCTTATAAAAACTTTGGTGTGAATTATCTAGAAAACTGAACCAACGATTTTTTTTCTTGACGAATTTGGATTCTTCGTCAAAAGTAAATAATGTAAATAAAGTTGCGCATAAAACAAAAGTTTAAATTTGTAAACTAATGCTATTAGCAGATTTGTAAAATATTGCCCTGATAAATTTTTGTAGGTTATCAATCTATAGTCAGTTTTCTGTAAATATAATAGTACATAGTACCAAATCTAGAGGTTTTTAAATAAAGTAGAAGCAAACAGTAAAAAAATAAGGAACAATCTAAATTTTTTATGGTCGGAAATTTCATCAGAAATTATTTGATGACTACAGTAAATATTTTATCCAAGAAAACAAGAATTATGCTTGATCGAGAGCAGGTTATGTTTAAGTGGCATCATCTACCGACCTACCGAAAATGATGCAGACATATTACTCTGAAATTGTTATCAATATAAAAAACCTCGAACGACTATGCGCCATCTAGGTTACAGTTTCCTAATTTAGATAAACGCAACCTATAACAATCATATTGTCACCGTTTATAAATATTTCGTGATGATATAAGCCGAAACTTTACGTGCGAAGTGTTTCCATAAATAAAATATTTACTTTAAGTATAGTATTATAATAATTAGTTTTATAAAGATCTTCATATATATCTTTTTTTAAATTTTACCGCCCCTTAATTTTTAAATATGAAAAAAATATATTTCTTTAGTTTCCATAATTTGTTCTTCGCGACATTTGGTGATAATTCCGCTCGTCTGCCCTGTCACCAAATGTCATTCAGATACTATAAAAAAATTAATATTTTATTAACAAAACTAAAAGAAAAAACAACCATGTTTAAAAAGTAAACGTAAGGGTGCAGTATTAAAAAAAAAACACACAAAAAACGATTTTAAGTCTTATTACAAACTTATATAAAAATCAAAACGTCAATAGTTGGCATTTAATGTGCACCAGAGTCTCAATTCACTCCATTTCTTCTACTTCAGCAGAATCATTTTTTTTCCCATTACATATGGTAGATTTTTTCAGTCTCTCTTCTACACTATCATCTTTTTTTACTAGAACTTTACAATTCATCATTCTTTCGATCTCGGGTTGAGATTTATCAATTTCGTCAATTTTGATCGTTTTAGGCATATCAAAATCATTTTGATCTTTTACGACAACCTTACAGTTTAACAAACGATCAATTTCTGGCTTAGATTTGTCAATATCATCGAGGTTCATCGTTTTGGGGAGTTCATTTTCCTTTAAAGAATTGTCATTTTCCTTTGAAGAAATTTCATTTTTTTTCGAAGATTTACCATTTTCTTTTGGTTTTTCAGGCGTATTTTCATTTTCCGTTGTTTTTTCAGGATCTTCTTTGTCTTTAATATCAGATATATTACTTTTAACCGTTTCAACGTTTACAATTTCAATGGTAGGTATGTTAGTTTTATCACTATCTTTTTTTTCATGTAAAATATCCCTTAAAATCACGCTTTCTTGAGCTTTGTCGTCCAGTTTTAATGGATCTTCCTCATCTTTAGCAGCAATATCATCGTCAATAGTTATAGTGTCCGCTTTTACCGATAGCAAATCCGAAAATGACTTGACCTTTAAATATCCTTTGGGTTTGTCAGAGCTACCAGTACCACCAGCACTACTACTAGAGGTACTAGGCGTACTAATTATCGCTGACGACGTTATAGTTTCGGTTTTAGACACTTTAGTTAAAGTTATTGCTGTTAGAGGGGGTATAGCCATAAGACTAGTCACAGGAATAGGAGTCGATTTAGGTGGTGATACTATAACAACATCATCATCGGGGATCATTATTGGTTCTGTAGTCGCAATATTAATTGCTGGCTTGGTAGGTGTCATACTTTTGACAGGAAATTTGACAGTTTTAATACCAGCGATGAACTCGCTTCGCAAATTCTTACGAATCTGAATCAAACTGTTGATAGAAGTGCTCAAAATTTCTTGCAACTTATTGTGTACGACAGCCAGTGCCTCTACAGTTGTGGCTTGACTTTGAGCGCGGTTCAGTTGTGTCAACGTGTAACTTAAGTTAGAATTTACCCGGGCGGCGCTGCGCACGGTTTTCTCGAACCATTCGTGTTTCATCACAGTGGTCACAGCTGGTCTGTTTTGAGGCCTAACTGGAGTATATGTCCGTACGGGGGTACCAGGCCTTACGGGGGTAACAGGTCGGACCATTCTGTTGTTTTGGTTAGGCGCCCTGACCAGTCTGGGCATTTGGTTGATTTGCCCGGGTCGGGGTTGTCCTACAGGCGAGGAAAGAACTATACGGTTACGGGGCCGGTTTTGTTGATTTTGAATTTGGGGCATTATTCGGATAAATCCTTGACTTGGTCCTGAAAAAATAAGAAAACAAATTATAGACTAAAGGCCACTATAATTAAGTAAAAAATAGGTTTTAATTTATTATTATTATTATTATTATTATTATTAGTAGTAGTACAAAAAGGCAGAGGCATTAATGCCTATTATGCCCAAGTATTACACAGGCCCACAAAAAATTTTCTTGGATTCCAATATGATATTCCTATGTATTCTTTCCCGCTGAAACTGAATCCGCAACCCGTTTAACCCCTACACGTCAGGATTTTGATATAACCTCAAAAAACACCCGAAAAACTACTGAAACCTCTAAAATCATCTATGCCATACCACTGTCACCCCCCTGTCTCCAAATTGCTAATTCTAAAACCCCAGAAACCCATAATCCCCTAACCTCATAATACCATAGCCGCATAACCTCCAAACCCCGTAAACTCATTAAGTAGAAAAATCTAGTTTGGGAAAACAGAAAACATTTTTCAGTTTTTTTTGTGGAACATAGTCATAGGTAAGTAACTCTATAACCCCAAAATCCCCCAACACCATAACCTCAAAATCACTTCGTAACCCCATATACTATATCCCCTTAATCCCGTTTTCCTATTATGTGGAGAAGTCCGGTTAAAAAAATAATGAAGTAGACCTTGATTCATGACTTCACTCACAAAACTCTTATGATTTTGAGAACCGGATTTCTCCACAGAATAGGATGATGGGGTTACGAGGTTATAATATATGGGGTTACAGAGTGAAGGGGTAGGAGGTGTGATGGGATTTTAGGTTTATACAGTTATTTATTCATAAATATATTCTACAAGAAAATTTCACGTAATTGTTCTGTTTTCCAAAACCAGATTTTTCTACTTAATGAGATTACGGGGTTTTGAGGTTATGGAGTAATGGTATTTCGAGGTGAGGGGATTATGGGGTTACGAAATTACGAATTTGGATGAAGGGGGTGAAAGTGGTATGGAGTAGATGATTTTAGCGGTTTCAGTAGTTTTTCGGGGGTTTTTTGAGGTTATGTCAAAATCCTGACGTGTAGGGGTTAAACGGGTTAAAGATTCTGTTTCAGCGGGAAAAAATACATAGGAATATCATATTGGGATCCAAGACTCACGAAAAAAAATTTGTTTGTGGGCCTGTGTTATTAAAATTATAAATAGATAATATGAAATATAAAAATTGAAACATTTAATATAAAATTAAAGTTTGATGTCTACCATAATAACGATTTTTAAAAGAATTTACTGATGAGGCGGAGATAGTTGATTCGGTTAGAGAGTTCCAGGAGCTAAAGATACAATTAGGTAGAAAATATTGCCTGATAATGGTATAAAAAAGTTCACGTGAAAGTTTTAATGTATGACCACGTCTGGTATTGTCCAAATTACGAGCAAAAAGTTCATTTAAATCCACTGTAAAGTCACAATTTAAGAAACGGTAAGTGTAGAAAATGTCCCCACGGCTTCTTCTTTCGGAAAGACGGAGTAAACCGAGCCGTAAGAGTCTAATCATAATCGAGGTGCCTTAATAAAGAAACCATTCTTGTAGCGCGATGCTGTTTGTAGGTCCAATAAAAAAATTAAATTGACATTTCGAATAAGTAAAAAATATGAGAAAGTCGAAAAATATTTCGATAATGTTGTAAAAAACTTGACATAATATGTAAAAAATATATATCTGTGGCAGTTCTAAAAGGGCCAATGTGACTATTTCCTTATTATGAGTTATACCGCCGAACAATTTTTTTTCACATCTATAAAACCTAAAAAGGTCAATGTCAATGCTTGTAAGATAAATGTAGATTTTAAGCAACAAGGGCCAATGTGTATTTTCAATAAACATTTCTGTTAAACTGTGAAGATAGTAGGGGTTACCCCCACCAACATGTCAAATTTAACCTCACATCTAACATGCTGAAGATTCTTGGCGGGAGGTTCAAACGTGTCGCAGCGCCATGTTAAGTAAAACAATAAGTAGATTATAACTGAGGTTTATTTAGTCAAGTCATGGTTTATATACATTGCATGTTGGTGGGGGTAACCCCTACTATCGTCACAAAACTGCTAAAAACAGCCAATGTATCCGTTCAAAATTTTTGACATTGGTTCTTTTAGGACCAAGCCACAAGTATATATATATATATTTTTAATTGACGTTATAACTCGTAAGATTAATAATTATATTAATATTATAATAGCAGAGACTCCCTTTGGGGGAAAATATGTTTTATATGTTTTACCGTCGACTTTATAACATTTTATGTTTTTTCAGAATTGGTGGGATTGATCCTTATTTCCTGCATTCAGTGACCAATTAAATATAAGTTAAGTACGGAGACACCATGCGAGTAATAGTAGATTACAGGTCGACTCGGAAAATAGTACCTACTTTTCCGAGACTTTTATTAATGGGTGAGGCATTTTCCGGGAGACCTGTATACTATTTTATTCGCAACTGTTTTTATTTAAAGATAAAGTACTAATTTTTTTGAAACCTAGATGTTTGAATTCAAATAAAGAAAATTATACTATAATGCTTTGTTTTTTAGTTCTTTTCATATTTACCACAAATAATTTTTCCTGTATTTCACAAGAGAAGCACAATCATATAAAACTGAAGTTTTACATACAAAAAAACAACCACAAAAAGCATTTGGTGATATCTTACAAGGCATAGTTTATAACATTTATTGTCCTTTTCAGTCTCAAAAGTAAAAAACATTGACTAAAACTGTACATTTAGGTTTTTTAAACAAAATGTATTAGATTATATTCGTATTTATCAAACCACTTTGGTGTTTACCATGACAACAGCAGTTCAGCCATTTTTACATTTTAATCGGTGGCGCCATCTAGATAAAATTAATGATTTATAATGCAGACCAGTAATAATTAGTTTACTGGTCTCTATGTTTCATTCATTACAGGTCAGGTCCAGACGTGAAAACAGTGGGACAAGAAATCACGTACTTCCCAAACTTTATTAATACATGTAATGTATGTATTGCATATACAGTTGCGAATAAAATACTTTTCACAGTCGGTTTACGAAAAGGAAACCTACAAATCTATTGCTAATCGCTTACCTCTCTGAGTCATACCCGGTGAACATTGTCTAAACGTCGTATTTCCAATTTTATACGTCTGTCCGGCGTTCTGCGCGACTGTACTCCTCGGCATCAAAATCACCGGCCTGATATTACCCTGCGCGTCTAATTGTTGTGGAACTGTATTATTCTTGACAACTGGTTTCACGGGCTTAATTTTAAGCGGGTCGGTGTTGTCTAGATGCGGGTTGTAGTCTTGGTCTGTGTCGCTATTTCTTTTTCGTCTCTTGGCCGGTTGTTCGCCGTCAGGTTTAGCTGCTTTTGTTTTCTTCTGACAGCACATGGAGTGGTCGATGTTTAGGAAGTCTGGGTCGTTCAAAGTGGCTGCCCGTCTGAATAAATACAATCGAAATTTAGTATGTACTTTATTTTTGTCTTTTACCCAACAAAAATGCTACAAGATATCTAAATGTTGTTATCCAATAGTTAAACTTGTTCTTTAATATAATATAAACGTCTAAAATACTTAAAATTAAGCATTTGATTCGATTGTTCATGAATCACAACATGTACAAAATGTGAAATCTTTAATTTAATTAGTTTAAAAGATATTAAGTAACATTTTCAGCAAACTGTTGTAATTTCCAATGATGGTTAACATGCTAATGTATATTTAGCATGACGTTAATATATTTTAGAAAGTGAAAAAAAAAAATGGTAATAAGTACAACATAATTTTATAAATACATATATGTGGCTTGGTTCTCAAAGGGCTTTCAAAATATTACATCAGAGTTGACGTGAAAACGCTGATATTGACAAAGTGGCATCCGTCCTTTGAGAACCAAGCAACATATATATTAATTAAGAATTCCAGGAAACTTGACTGATATTTTCTTCGACTTTTCCAGATAGTCCAGATGTTCTAGACCTCTGGAAACCTTGTATAACTTACCCTATTTCCGTTCGCACATAGTCGAATAATTCGGACGCATGCGCTCTAAGTGCCCCCAATTGCGTATCATCACATCTGAAACATTGCCATTCCTCGCTGTCTCTTACTTGAGCTAATTTGCTTCTGCCAAAATTGTTTCTTATGCATTTCTAAAAAATACAGTTTTCTAAATTTATAATGCTTATATTTTTTTGGAAACATTACTACTAAACGTGAATTTATAAAGTTTTATTTTAAAGTTTAATTTTTAAATATTCACCAAATAAACAGATTTTAAAGAATCCAACAACCGCAGACACAGTTCTAATTTTAATAAATATCAAAATAATTTTTTTTCTACGACTGGTTAAGAATATAGCCAAATACACAAACTTTTCAAAGACAGAATTAATTTACTCTAGCTCTCGCGGAATATTGTCTATTCCATACTAGCTAGAATATACTATTAATAAACGTCAATTAAATTGACTCTATAGCTAAAACTGCGTCTATGATTCCTTAAAAACTGAAAATTCATTGATGAATGCCCTAAAAATTAAAATTTGAAATAAAACTGGCTATATTTAAATTAACTTATGGGGAAAATCTTCAGAAACACATAGAAATGGTCTCTGACACTTACCTGACAAAAAACAAATTCGCAACTAGAACAGCAAAAAACTTGACCACCCTGGCCACACCACCTACAATACAACTCGCTGCCATCTTCGTCTTTCTCAAACTCCCCGCTTGTGTAAAAATTGTAGCAGGTTTTACAGACCAGCACTTTCAATAGTGGATGTAGAAAACGGTTCTTTTGACCGCTCAGAGAAGTGCCCAAGTGCACGTTACATGCCGAACAATGGGCTTTTAGACGCTGGACGGGATTGCCTAAAAATAGTATTAAAATATAAAAACAAAAGGTTTTAAATCATTAACCAGTACAGTTTGAAAAAAAAGTCAATATTAACTAAATCGACCTAGGAAAAGAAGAAATATTAGTGAAATTACAGGGTCACGATTTTACTACATTTATGCTTCTTATCTTTGCTATATCTGGATCGATTTTTCTGAAAGTTAGGATATTCTTATATGCAGAGCCAATAACTCACTGATAAAAATAAAATATGTTTAAAATTACAAGAGAGATTACGATGTATGAACTGTACAATTGTAATGTTAATGATAATTATCATTAACATTACAATTGTACAGTTCATACATCGTAATCTCTCTTGTAATTTTAAACATAATTATCATTAACATTACAATTGTACAGTTCATACATCGTAATCTCTCTTGTAATTTTAAACATATTTTATTTTAATTATAATTATCATTAACATATACCTAATAATAGATTTTAAATGTAAAAGTTAATATACTATGTATATCATCATTTTGTCAAACGTAAATTTATTTATAAATGTAAAAATACCTTCCCTATGTATATTTACAGTTTTATCATATAGTAGAAAAAAAGATGCAAGTCGCTTGCAAAACAACTTTACAATACGATATTTCAAGAAATCTTTGACATAGAGACTTGAAATTTGGAATAAATTTTGTTTACTACTTAGAAAATCTTTGTTCCAAATTTCAAGTCACTGGGTCAACGCGTTTTTGAAATATCGTAGTGTAAACTTGTTTTACAAGCGACTTGCATCTTTTACTCTTCTATAACAAATTTTCAGTCCGGACCTGTACAATATGACGTTCGAATGTAAGTTTAGTTTTCGTTCTATGTAACAAATTGTTACTAACAATACATTGCACATGTTAGTAGCGCTGTGATTGGTTTATATTAATCACGTGATTCTTGTGTTGTCAAATAGACATACAGACATGAGGCATGTAATATTTCGGTACAGGCAACAAAATAACTGTACAAAATAACCTTATTTGTTAATTGTAATTTTACATGAAATTTTTTATCTGATACTTTCAACTCGCCCATTGCCTTGGGGTCACTAATCTTTGTAATATTTACCTGGATGATAGACGCTTCGCCTAAGTGATTCTTCAGCAGGTGTCAAATTTAAAGTTACTAAAAAATATGAATAAAATTAATAATAAAATATTTTGATCATGTCGGGAAATGACCTACTTTCCGCGCCTGTCATTTCATCCACAATGGTGGAAAAAACTGGCTCATACAACGAGGGGCTGCTGGATCCATCGTTTGGAACAGTATCTAAAAAAAGGAACATTTAAAAACATTATATTAAGGTAACATTGTTTTTGTAGACATAATGCCGTTTTAGCAACGTCCATACGATATTATCAGTAACGACTCAGTAACATTACACTTAAAACCACACTAACTTTAAAAAGCTTTTAGCTTTTACAAATTTGAATTTGAAACAAAGAGATTAGAGTTAATGGGATTTAATATAAAGAAAAATAAAAAAAAATACCTATTTTTCTAAAACCTTTTAAATAAAGTGGCATTTTTTACTTAAAAATACAGCGAGATTTTAACTAAATCACTTTGCAATACTTTTTGACAGAATGACTTTGACAATCTAGTGTCATGAGAATAAAATACTACTATGAAGGGATTTTTAGTCCACGAACCATAGCCATGCAGGAAAAAACTTTTAAACTTTAAGCGCACTGTATTATTTACTTTTGTCCTACTACGCACTTGCATAACGCCAAAATTGCTAATGTATATATATTTTACCTATGATGTAAGATTAGCTTTAAGTTTGTCCTTTCAGTTGACCATTTAACGGGTTAAACCACCATAAAAAAATAGTAGTTTTCGTAACGAGTAAGCGACTTTAGTCCTTTGTGCACGAGAATGAAGTTTTTTTGACGACCCCAAGCGAAGTCAAAAAATTATTCGAGTGTACTAAGGACTTGTCGCAAACGAGTTGCGAACAACATTTTTTAGTCAAAAAAACTTAATTCTCGTGCACTAAGGACTAAAGTCGCTTACTCATTACGAAAACTACTATTTCGCATGCGCTCGATTACCACCAATAAAGTACTGGATACGAGATATCATGCGTACCCTTCTCATTTTTATTTTATTTGTTTATTTTATAGTGAGACAGGGACCTTCATTTGGTGGTAATCGCGCGCATGCGAAAAAACGTTCTTTCTAAAGTGGTTTACTTGTACCTGTTTAGTAGATGGCTAGTTTAAATTAAAGAAAAACTTATATCAAGAAAAAAAATTTATTCACATGGTGTTAAACACATTTTTTTACACAAGTGGTCCATTGATTTATAGGTATACATATAAAATATTTAACATTTAACAAAAAATCACAACAATTTGACCTATTAAAAGCTAAAAAATATACTCCAATACACTTGTGGATAACTTAAATCAACCTCCACCTACGTTGCAACTTTTTGGCTTGAAGCAATAAATTATCTATGGTCTGTTTTTTCAAGCAAGATAGTAAAGGATCATTCCGTCGTTACGTAAGTTACATTCGTACACCTTAATTTAGGTCTCAGAAAATTACTCGATTAATTTGTATTTTAGGTTTTAATCCTTACAGGCACTTTTTTACATCTTTAAGTTTACTTATAAATTTAATAATCAGTTAGGCAATAAAAATAATGCAGCTTATGTACGCGTTTCGTATGTTACAAAATTCGGAAGTATACTTATGCAATTAAGTAAATGATAATAAAAATCTATTAATCTGATTTGATTTTTATTTTTTTAATTATGTTTGCTTGATTTGTAAAAAATTTACTTTGTCATAAGCATATTGGATAACAAAAAAATAAAATAAATATGATTTTCAGAAATTATTAAAGTTGTTATGTACGTTACCAAAAAAATGTTTCGTATGTTACCTGAGGGTGGACATTAAATTTCAAACTAAATTATACGTTAAATTATTCTTCTGTAGGACAATGTACTACAAATATTTTTTGCAGTTGATCGTGGTTCATTTAGGGGTCGTTTATGGGGCCTAAACTTTCAATTTTGGGTATTTTACAAGTTTTTTTGGACTTAGTATTTAACCACATCAGTTTTGGAAATGCTGGATGAATTTTAAACTATAACCTAACCCAATATATAAATAAATATAGAATAATAATATTTAATTCTTTATGCAGTGGTAGCAGTTGGCGCGAAAAGACCCTAAATTAAAAATTGCACAGTGAATATTTTCAAAACAGATTCGAATATTGGATGTGCTAATATACTGAGTAGTTTATTTTATAAAACATTATATTCTATACACAAACATATACTATTCAAACCTGTTGTAAAAATATTTACTGTGCGATTTTTAATTTACTATCTTGATTGAAAAACAGACCATAGTAAAAGAATGCCAGCTAGTGAATGATTGATTTAAGATATGCGTAAACTAGACTACTGGATAGGTAGGTTTGTTGGGGTGGGTAGGTGGTTTACACACTATAGTCTGATGTCAAAATCATTGGGAGTGATTCGCCATTGGTGATCTCCATCCCCGCTCATCGCCGCACAAGCAGTCTGCCCTCCACTTTCAATGGTTTTGACATCAAACTATATGAAACCAAGAAACTTAGGGAGGGGGCAGCAAAATTTAGAAAATAATAAAACTATAGTATTAAATTTACCAACTTTTCAAGAGAGGATAGGGGAGGCTCACGGTGAGCCGCTCACCCCGCCCCCCTCTTTCGGTACGGCTTTGTCTTCCTATCCTAACAAACCCACCTATACAGTGCTCTAGCATTAACACACTATACCGGGTGATTTTTATTTATGTCCATCCCTAACCCCTTCCGCTCCATTGTATCCACGTAAGGACATTTGCAGTAACATATATCACTATATCCACAGTTGAATATTTGTTTACGGGATTTTCCATATACATTTTAATCTGGTGTGGGGACCTGTACCTTCAAAAACCGGCTGGAGCGGAAGGGGTTAAGATTTATTTCCATTTGATAAAAACAAAACTTTGGGATTAATATAATTTTACATTGGCTACAAAATCGCGGATCCATTTGTTTGTTTTACTTTCGGTTTCGCCGGAAATGACTCTTGATTTTTAAATAGTCACCCTGTATATTGTTACATATTTCGATGCAGAATTAAATTCTGAGCACAACCCACAGATTTCACATATGTATGTGAAATATGTGGTACAACCATTTGTCAATTTTTGACAGAACATGTAATTTTTTAATAAACTTTAGTAGTATTTTTTTGCCCAAAAAAATTAACTATAATACTGATATCAGTATTTTAAGGAAAAAATGTGTTTTAATAATACTATGGGGCTATTAAAAAAAATAGTTTTATTGAAAAAAATTATTTGCCTAGTTTGGAAGAGCTCCAAATTGGTTAATATTTAAATAATACATTGTTTTATATAATTTTCTAAAGAAAATTACTAAGCCAAGAGTAATTTTGCATATTTCAAAGCTAACTAGATATAAAATTAAAATAAAAATAAAAAAATTACGTGTTCTGTCAAAAATTGCCAAATGATACATAGTTGTACTCGAAATCTAATTCTGAATCAAAATATGTAAAAATATGCAGGGCGTTCCATTTAAAAATCAAAAGTTGAGGTAATTTCTGGCTAAACTGGAAGTGAAACAAAAAAAAAATCGCCATTTTATAGCCAATATCATATAAATCACCAAAGTTACGTTTTTATCGAATGAAAGATAATCTTAATTTTAGGTGGACATAAGTAAACCTCACCCGGTAGTTATATATTTGTATTGGAACAAACCAATATAGATAAGTGTTCCAGGAACAAAGGCAGTTTATATATTATTATACGTAATTTCTTAACCAAATCAGCGGCTGTATTCATCAAATTATTATGTTGTTAAAGTTACAGCAGAACAAAATAATTTACATTATCCAAACCTGTACTGAATTTGTAAAAAATAGCGAACACAACTCGTGTAGAAATTTTAATATACTATTATTGCAAATAAAAAATATTAAGAACTATAATAATGCTGTCTTGTGTGACGACCTATTATAGTCGCATTAATGGCGTGGAAAACAGTGGGACAAGAAATCACGTACTTCTCAAACTTTATTAATACATGTGATGTATGTATTACATATACAGTTGCATAAAATCTTTACCGTGCTTTAAGAGCGGTTATAGTGTTTTGGTTATTATTACATCTTTTTTCTAAAATCTTTTCTCCTTGTTTTGTTTATAAGTTTGTCACAGAAAACCTATAGTTTGGATTTGTCTAATGTAGATAGGTACTTTTAATGGACATAATGAAAAATTCTGACAATAAAAAAATAGATTATGTTTAATGGTAAGTGTAAGCAAGATGTTCAGATGCAGTTTGAACCAATCTAATAATGGTAATTACCAAACATAAACATAACCTCAACTTTGGCAAGTAATCCGAAAGGGCTTTATGTCAAAGCGTTCTTGAAATATCGTAGTGTAAAGTTGTTTTCCAAGCGACCTGCTCCATTAATACGACTTTGGTACTCAGACATAAATATGATGAATACAGGCGTATTACGCCAGTTTCTTAAAGAAACTGGATTTGGTAACTTTTTAAACAAAATCTTTGAAAATGTAATATACCCTGATAAAAACTATCATATCACACTTTATTTGACAACAAAATAAATCTTGCAAATGAAAAACAATTAATAAAAATATTTATATGGTAACATCTACTTTGTATAAATCGTAAAAATATAGACTTTATATTAACTAGAAAAAAAATCTGACTAATGGTCGATTTCCGGTCCGAATTATCTAAGAAAATTTATTAATTTTCACATCAGTACGCATGGTTAGTGTGTAAATGAAATATACACTAAGCCTGCGCCAGAGACCTGCGCATTGCAATGATAATACAGGTCTGCATCAAGGTTGCTTTTTGGGTGTTTGTACTTGTTTTGTGATTCTCCTTACACGCTAAAATATATTCAACTTCAAGATGCAGTAAGTGTAAACAAACGTTGTATTTAGTGACAGGGTAGGACTCAAAACAAAATATTTCTATATAACGGTCCATTGCAATGCATTGTAAGCTTCATTGAAAGTGCTCACGTACTGACCTGTTTCATTTTCTACATACCTACTCTCACAACATTCGAGTGTTTTAACCAATGAAACCACGCGCCAGTTTTCGTCGTGCGCGATGCTTTTGTTTACGTCTACTTTACCTTGAAGTTGAATATACTATAAAAACTTTTTCTTCCAACATTCTTTCTCATATCAATTTTTTTTAGGGTGAAGTCAAATTTGGGTCGTATGGGTCCTGGAATAAGAAAATGTGACAAAAATCTGAATTTTTGCGTACAGCCATTGCTAATTTTGAATATTATATTAAAAAATCTTTAAAAAAATCCATAATAGAGTAGTCCAATTTTTTTAAGGTCCGATTTTGCTAACATTTGATATGTAGGCATATTTTTAAGAATTTTAGTGTGGGTCATTACTCAATTTTCCTAAATTCAAAATGACGAATTAAAAATGGCGGATCGATTTCTTTCATTGTTGTTTAAACATTATTTTAACTTTTAATAATGAATTCAATTTCAGCAATCTCGGAAACCCCTAAATGCCATTTTTATTAATTAATAAAATTTTCCCTTTTGAAGTTTTAATGATAGATTCGTTTTTAGCAACCGCTAAGTCCAAACACTAGACACCAACTTTCACGGGAATACGTCTAAAGGGCAAACTTTGACCGCTTAAAAGCCTCCTCTGACCCATGGTGCATTAGTTTGAAAATGTTACGTGACTGAAGAAAACTGAAGACAGTTTTAGAATTATCACCACGCGTTTATAAAAGATCACTCAACAAAATGATGTCAAAAAGTTTTTAAATGCAACCAGTGTAATTAATTTTTCTAGTTGAACCTGAGCATAAACCAACACTAAAGTTTCCCTGAGGTAATTCTATCATCAATTATCCTCCTGATACTTTTCTTTGATATAGATAGAGTGGCACAAAAAAATTGAAGACACACTTTTGTCAATCCTTTTTTTATGTCCTTCATTAAATAGTATTCATAAGTAAATTCACGTCTGGAATTATTATTTTTGGTCCTTCGGCGCTTGATCGGACAAATTTTGACACAGTTATTGACAAATTTCTTCTTTGACTCTTTGTCAAATTTCCAGTACATATCAAACAAACTTTTTCGATCTTCTTCAGAAAACGCTAAACAATTATTTCGGCAGGTTTTGTTGCGGCAAGTATTTTCACCCATATGTTTTCCATCCACGATTTTTCCCTTATAATCCACGTATGATAATCCTTGATCCTTGCGTTGTAGATTTCCTAGATCACGATAAGTATAGTATTTAACACTTTCGTCATTTAAAAATTCATAGTTTGCATATTCGTACTTTGTTGATTCATCTTCTTCCAACTCTATTTCTAATTCTTGTACATATTCAGACTTTTTAATTGTATTATTATTATTGTTATAATTATGATCTACAACTTCGATTTCAAGGCCAATTCGCTTGAAGAAATTCTTCTTATTTCTTATATATTCATCATCTATGTCATCAATAATTTCTTCCATTGTTTTTTTTCTTCCTGAAAATATTTTTATATAATTGGTTTTTAAATTGGCTACAACTACTAGGAGGCGTAAGCGCCATTACTAAAAAATAAACTGACAACATGCTTTTAGGGTGAAATATATTTTTTTATTAAAAAAGTTTATAGCTAAAACTACGGGACAAAAGTAAAAACAAAAACGCATCCTTCCCCTAAATTTGTGTTGCTGTTTACTTTTATCACTACTATAAAAATACAAATAGTAATAAAATAAATAAAAAACACTTACCTAAATATTATTATGCATTAATATCATTATAACAAGCACACACAACGTTAATGAGTCATTAATAATGACGCTTACGCCCGTTACTTTTTTATGGATCAATAAATGTTTTTAGAAAAAACCTCGGAAAAAACGTTTTTATTTTTTTCAACGAAAATATATTTTTTCTACAAACGTTCTGGGGAAATGACTAATTGATTTTTATTTTAAAATAATTTCCGAAAAACACATTCTTTTAGGCACAGTGCTTTTACACTTTAGTGGCACTAAACCAGTGCTTCAAATTAAGTTACTATTACGGTCTAGTGCAAAAATATGAAAAAAAAAAGAAACATACTTTTTAATCTGACATGTGTCGATTATAATTTTTCCTACGATCCCTTATGAAAATGACATTTAGCACACTCTTTTGTTCTTCAGAAAGCGCCTTACATCACACTAGTTTGATATTTTTATATCACCCTAGTTTGATATTTATGTATGTAGGTTTGCCTAATTTCACGTGGGTAGGGGTCTTTACCTCGAAAAAATTTACCTCGCAAGCAATTACCTCAAAAAATTTTACCTTTTACTAGCCCATTACCTCGAAAGGACATTACCTCAGCACTTTTTGAGGTAAAAGCCGTTTAAGGTAAAATCTTTCGAGGTAATGTACTTTCGAGGTAAATTTTTTCGAAGTAACGTCTTTTCGAGGTAATGTCCTTTCGAGGTAAATTTTTTCGAGGTATTTTTTTCGAGGTATTTGCTTTCGAGGTAAAATTTTTCGAGGTAAAGACCGGCTCCCATTTCACGTATTTAGGTTTGTCTTAATTTACGTGTAGATTCTACGAATTTAGATCACCTCGTTTTAAATGCCATTTTCCACATTTCATCACAGCCTTTTATGATATCTTTTATGTTTTTCAATCCAAATATTTCTGTTTTTCATGTCAAAAATAGAGACTAGGTACAGTTATAAAATTACTAGTTTGACCAAGATATAATTTGGGATGTTTTATTTATGTCTAGATTTAATACAAATTACTTAATTTTTGATTTAGTTACCTTACATTTTATAAAAAAAACATCAAAATACACGGTCTTTTCCTTATGAAATTGTAAAACAGTACAATTTTACTGTTTTATATGGGAAAATATCTACAGAAATCTAATTTAATTAGCAAACTTGCCTTGATTTACACAAGAGGCTTGCATTATATGCAACATAAAAATATATTGTATTAAATTTAAAACTAAGAAAATTAAAGCTAAAAGTCCAAACGAAAATTAAAGCTAAATGAAAATCATATTTCCTGTTTAACATACATAAATTTGTATGCTATTTTTTGCTTGTATGCTTTGCTTTTCTCAAA
Source organism: Brachypterus glaber (assembly GCA_958510825.1). NCBI lineage: Eukaryota > Metazoa > Arthropoda > Insecta > Coleoptera > Kateretidae > Brachypterus > Brachypterus glaber. The sequence continues at coordinate 22,650,023 of OY294050.1, forward strand.
ATTTCTTCGAATAATTAATAATAATTAGAAAATATTAAATTAAGAAACATTATACTTTTTCAGGATCGTAGGAAAAATAGTGTACATAACTCGTTGGAAAGTATATTTCGTACACTCGTGGGGTTTTCTCACTCGCCTGGCGGCTCGTTCGTAAACCTTCCCACTTGCGTGAAATATGTCACTTTCCACACTAGTTATATATAATTCTTAATTATTTCAAAAATAACAAGAATGGTATGACCCCACTGTACAGAGAAAAGAATCATAAGAAAACACCAAAAAACTTCAATATTTCTATCAAAATTTGCTGTGAAGATTATCTACTATTCTGTTTTAGCTTAATGTGTTATCAAAATTAGTGGAGAGCCCCTAGCACAAGCCTAAAGCTTATTTGGGGCTCTTCACGACTTTGTATTAAGTTCGAAGAAATAAAATAAATAAATAAAAAAATGTCTATTGTCGGTTTACTAACGTTTGTAGAAAAAATATTACAGACAACTTGTGCGAAATTCTGTTTTATGGACTCGGCGTTTTGACGAATTTCGTCTTAATTTACCAAACATTCCGCCTTGTGTGTAAAACACTTTTATTTCGCAACTTGTTTTATAAATGCGATTTTTTAATTAAATAAAGATTTTACTAATATTTTGTATTTACCATAGTCTGTGTTGACAGCTCCATCTTCAATATCCATGGAAACTTCCGGACATAACAACGATGGGTCAAAATCTTCGTCCATATCCATATCTCCATTAAATTCATCTGAAGAAATAAATTATGTAAAATAATATAATTACTAAAAACTGTGAAGCGATGTTTGCGATGTATATACAGGGTGATCAGTAACTGGCATGCCAAAATTTAAGAGGTGATTCTACATCCAAAAATATGACAAACAGTTCCTATAAAGGTTGGTTCGGAAATAAGACCTAAGGGAGCTACGAAGATGGGTTTTGAATGGGGAACAAAAAAAGCAGCAATAAAATTGTAATGCTGCAGGGTGGTTCTCCGTTTAAAACTAAGCAAAAGATATTCTTCACTGAAGCACCTAGATTTAATATTAAGGGAGTAATAGCCTTTTAAAAAGTAACATTTATGGTGGCAGAAAATGTTACTTCCTCCAAATTTCAATTTTAAACGGTTGCTATAGTGTTACGCTATATGACATTTTTTATGTATTTTTTACTCAAGGTCAATCAAAGTTTTTTTACAAAAAACCAAAAAAAAATTACACACTGTAGGTTGGGCTAATTGTGACCTCAGGGTAATTGTGAAATGTCGTGTGATAATTCTTCTAAACTAGTTAAGATTCAATCCAACCCAGGTTGGGCTAATTGTGACCTCAGGGTAATTGTGAAATGTCGTGTGATAATTCTTCTAAACTAGTTAAGATTCAATCCAACCCAGGCATTACTAATTTAATACTGTCAAAAACCTAATGACAGGGTTGGATTCAATCTTAACTAGTTAAGAATTATCACACGGCAAGTCACAATTACCCTGATGTCACAATTATCCCAACCTACAGTATTACATATTTTGTCCGTCTAGGCACGCCTCTGGATAACTAAAAAAAAATCAACAGAAACTAATTTCCCTTATAAATACTAGTATGCATGCAAAAACTCGTCGCTCTAGATTAAAGTGTACCACAGTTATTAACAATAAACCTTATTTTTAGTACATTTTCAAAGTGACGTATCTCCCTTAGGGCTCATTCCCGGACCAGCCTTTATAGGAACTTTTTTTTGATATTTAGGGATATAGATTCACCTGTTAAATGTTGGCATACCGGTTACTGATAACCAGTACCCGGCGTATTTCTAATTATAGTCCAGTCTTCAAGTTAATAAAAGAGGCTCTACCTGGAAATAATTCAGGGAGTTTAGATTTTTGGTTTATTGGGTAGGCTACAAATAAACAATTTTGCGACATTGAACTCGATTTGAAACTGTCATTTCTTTAACTTATTTTTCACAAAAAACGGACTTTTTAAAGATCGGTGCATCCAGGACAAAAAACGTTTGATATGAGAATAAAGTGGACCAGATCTCCAATTTTTCATTATCACTAATCCCCCAAATGTAAATTTGATTTCGCCAAAATTAAAAAAATATATTTTTTCTTCAAGCTTACTATTCATATTTTATAACTGAACACACTAGTTAGAAGTGATCTATTTTTTTACAGTAAAAAAATGAGTTCATTGTTGTACGCCGTAAAAAAGTTAGTTAGCAAAACCACCACTGGTGGCAGCACTCTTTGACTTTGATGACAGCCATGAAATTGATTAAAAATGATTGAAGAATATATGGTTTATACACCTACAAATCTCTCCGAAATAGCAAATGCTCCATTACACAAGCTACCATCGAAATCGCGAAAAGTATACGATTTAGTCTACGAAAAAAAATTTAAATGAGCTAAGGAAGGTTTAAGTTTATTTCGAAAGGGTTTTATTAGCCTATTTTAATAAAAAAAAAACATACTTTATTACTGAATAAATTAAATGCAAAAACTAATATTAAAAAAAAATATATATATAGGATGCTTGAAGAAAAAATAGTATGTTTCACTCAGAGGAAAAGTGCTTTTTTTTACGTCTGTAGTTTCCGGACTCCACTTCGCGTCGTCCGTAAATTCTACAGACTTAAAAAAAGCTTTACTTTTCCTCTTAGTAAAACAATATACTATAACGACCTGTGATTTTTACGGAGAAAACCAGAATTGCAATACATTTTATTATGTTTGTAATTAAAACCAGTATGAAGAACAGCATACTACACACATTTTATTAGTTAACTACAACAAACAATGACGTCACACTTACTATTCTTAGTAACCATGTACCCCTAAGTGGTTTGCTCGCATAGTAAGTATTTCTATCCTTTACTATCATATTTCTGTCCTTTCCGAATCATATTTTTTCGACGAAGAAGAGGTTAGTGTTTTTGTGGAAGCCGGACTTATGTACAAGATTATTTTGCAAGAATCTCGGCAAGAATGAATTCTATTGATATTATTTTAAACAATCGTCAGATATCATTCGTGGATAATATAGATACGATAAACGAGTTAAATTAAAGGAAGTAATTTATAAGCTTTATGCAAAAATGTTCTTGCAAAGTTAGGACAAGCCTAATTTTTTTCTTGTAGACCTCATTTTTGGTTCTCAATTTCAAATATCGTAAAATAAACAACTCAATTAACTTTTTAACCTCGTAAAAGATTTTACTTTTACTTTACCAACTAACTATGACGTCATTTAAACAACACTCTTCAAACCATACTAGTATGTTATAGTATGGATAATAAAATTTGGTTTAATTTACTTCTAACATACAAAATTTGAGCAAAATCGTTAGAACCATTTTTAAGCAAATCGATTTATTTTTATTCATCGGTAAACTTTTCTTTTTTTCGGAGAGTAGAGAAAAACTAAGGACAATCCCCTAAAAACCATAAATTTAAAGTGTGGTTTTGATCCGTCAAACAGTATGGCCTGTTGCCTCTGGACAGATGTCGGATCATAGAAATATCGTTTTTATTTTTTCTAAATGTATAGACCTTAAAACGGATAAATACAGGGTGATCAGTAACTTCCATGCCAAAATTTAAGAGGTGATTCTACATCAAAAAATATGAAAAAAAGTTTCTATAAAGGTTGGTCCGGAAATGAGCCCTAAGGGAGCTACGCCCCTTCGAGGATGACAAAACAAAAAAAAAACATCAATAAAATTTTAATGCCGCGGGCTGATTCTTCATTTAAAACTGAGAAAAAAATTATTCTTCACCAAAACACCTAAATTTTATATTAAAGGAGTAACAGCCTTTTAAAAAGTCTCTACTTCCTCTTAAATGCATTTTTTCTGAAAACGGTTTCTCCTACTTATGACATTTTTTATAATCTATATTTTTTACAACAAATCTAAAAACCATACACATAAAAAAGTTTGGGGCAAAAATGTGTTAAGCCTAACATATTTTGTCCATCTAGGCACACCTCTGGATAAATTCAAAAAAATAAATTGACAAACTTATTGCACCTATTAATACTACTATACATGCAAAAGCTCGTCGCTCTAGTTTAAAGGGTATCAGATTTATTAATTAAAAGCCTTATTATTATTATTACAATTTTAAGGGGCTATAGCTAGGGACACTAGATCTAGGTCTTAAGTTAGCAAGGCGCCTTGCTAACTTAAGACCTAGATCTAGTGTCCCTAGCCATAGCTCCCTTTGGGCTCCTTTCCAGACCAACCTTTATAGGAACTTTTTTTATATTTTTGGATGCAGAATCACCTCTTAAATTTTGGCATGCCAGTTATTGATACAGGGTATATGAATATGAGTTTTTTTTTCATAACTTTTTTTTTCTAGATCTATAGAGAGCTCCGAGGCCGCTGAAATGTAAAAATCACTTACCTTCCGCATTATCACCTTTATTTTCGGAATCATCAGTTTTTTCATTTTTGTCTTCTTTGTCACTTTTCTCGTTTTGATCTTTTTCTGCTTCAACAACTTCCATAGCATCATCTTAAAAAACACAACAGTTAAAATTGTGAGAATGATTGTTTTGAAAAAAAGTACAAACCTTTATTTTTATCTTCTGATTTAGCAGTCTTTTCCTGGCTTTCTTCATCAATTTCTGTTACTTTATCTAAAAGCAAGTTATAATTTAATCAAAAATAAAAATAAAATACAAATAAAAATAAAAATAGGACAAACCTTCAGTTTTATCCTCTTTTGATTTAGAAGTTTTTTCCTGACTTTCCTCATCAACTTCTGTTATTTTATCTAGAAGCAAGTATTTAAGTTAAAATTTGATTTGAGACAAATAAAATTAAAACAAACCTTCCACTTTATCCTCTTCTGATTTAGAAGTTCTTTCCTGACTATCTTCATCAATTTCTGTTACTTCTAAAAATAAAAATACATGTTAATAATAAAACAAAACAGAAAAAAAAATAGTAAAATTGTACAAACCATTTTTGGTATCTTCTGATTTAGAAGTTCTTTCCTGACTTCCTTTATCAACATCTGTTACTTTATCTGCAAGTATTAAAGTTAAAATTTAACATAAAACAAATAAAATGAAGACAAACCTTCCACCTCTTCTGGTTTCGAAGTTCTTTCCTGACTATCTTCATCAATTTCTGTTACTTCTAAAAATAAAATTACATGTTAAATATAAAACAAAATAGAAAAAAAAAATACTAAAATTGTACAAACCATTTTTGCCGTCTTCTGATTTAGAAGTTTTTTCCTGACTATCTTCATCAATTTCTGTTTCTCCTAAAAATAAAAAATCATGTTCAAATATCAAAATAAAAAAAAAACTAAAATTGTACAAACCATTTTTATCTTCTGATTTAGAAGATGTTGCTGGACTATCTTCCACATCATCTATTACTGTATCTGAAAGTAGAATATAAAACATTATTTAGCATAAAAAGCTTAGTATAAATTGAATTCATTAAATTTTATACCAACCTTCATTTTTTTCTTCTGATTTAGAAGGCGTTTCCTGAATTTCCTCATCAACTTGGGCAATTTCGTCTAAAAATAGAAGTACAATTTAAAATTAAAAAATATAAATAAAAATAATATCTTTAACAAAAAAAAAAAACAAACCGTTTTTATTTTCTATATTTGAAGATTCTTGTTCTAAGTCTTCTTTTGATACATCTTCACCAAGTTCTGTATCCTTACCTAAAAAAAAAAAATATTTAAAATATATAAAGCAGCGGTAACATGAGGAATTTTGTTTGAAGGAGGGGGGCGGAACAAAAATTTCCCAACTAAATTTTTTTAAATTTCCCAAACTATTTTGATGGCTAAAAAAAGTCCTTGCCTCGATAAAAGCTTTACCCTAGTGGTAATTTTTAATGATTAACAATTAAATTGAATTTAGCTGCGGCATTTTTCCGCGTGAAACGTACATATATGTATAAAAATGTTTCCACCAGTTTCAGGCTGTAAATAATTTATTTGGGCGTGATGTATAAATATGCCCATAAATATGTATATAATAAAAATGTATATATTAAATATATACATACATAAATAAGGTTTGTAGCAGTTTCAGGCTGTTAATATTTATTTGTACAAAATGTATAAATATACCCACAGCAGCTGAAGGGTTAAGAAAGCCGTCACCTCTGCAAATTTCCCAACTTTACACCTCAATTTTTCCAACTGATAAATTAGACGGTGGCACATCCCCGCCCCCTTTATCTCATCACCTCGAATATAAACATAATGGATAGTAAAAATAAATAGAATAGCTGTTATTAAAAATACAACACACCTTTATCTTTTTCCTGTTCAACGGCTTCTGATTCATGCTCATCTACACACAAAAATTACATTATCAACTAAAAATAAGATATATAAAGTCAAAACAAACCTTCGTGAGTTTCTTCTAAATTAGCAGAAACCAGTTCATCAATATCGTCCAGATTTTCAGGTTCTTCAGAAATATTAGAAGTATTTAAATCTAAATCATCTTCTAAAAATTCTTCTGATTCTTCTTCTACTTTACTTTCATCTTCTTCATTAATTTCTTGTTCAGGATTATAAGTTCTAGAGTGGTCTTCAGTTTCTTTTGCTAAACTTTTTGATAATTCATCTAAAACTGTTTTTGCTACTTCTAAAATATAATTTATTTAATACAAATATTTTTAATAATATAATTTCGTTACAAACCATTAAAACCTCCGTTTACTTCAGTACTTTCTGCATTGAAATCTAAAAAAATAAGTTTATAGGTTATACATGATAAAAATGCCAAATTGACAATATTTTAGTATTTACTTTAATTAAAATATAAGAATATAAAGAGTTTCCAAGGTTTAAAATTGTAAACAGTTCAATAAACAATGTTATAACTTACCATTTGAAGAGTTATCCATTTTGAGGTTAATAAATTCAAAAAAATTAAATCAAAAAAGTAAACTTCGCCTCAACTACTGTCAAATATATCATTTTTTACCACTTCACCAACAATCACCCAATTTAAAAACAAAATGAACTGATTATTAAACCTGTGTACTTGATTTTGAATCTAATTTTAAGTTTATAACTTCAATATACAGGTGCGTACCGTTTAGTTTCCCCTAAAAAGCGAAAAATTATGCTCAGCAATGGCGGGATTCGAAGTGTAAAGGACAGAAAGTAGTTTTGTGGCAATTTTTCACTCACTACAACTTATGTCTTTGATTAGTTCAAGTCGGCTTGATGCCAGCTACGAAATCGTTGCGACCTATTTTATCCGAGTCTTACCGATCAAAGTCGAGCTGCCGATCGGTATGGATGTCGATTTTAACACCAATATGGGATAATAAAATTAAGGTAAGAAAATTAGGTATAATCGTATTATTTTCGTTTCAAATGTGTCATAAAAATGACATATGTCAACATGATCATTGACATTTGTGACGTAATAAACAAGATGGCCGCTTTTCATTTTGGAAACTCGCAATTTACCGAAGAAATCTTCCAATGGAAGGCCTCCATTCAGTTTCTCTTTGCAAATTCCATATATGATCATAAAAAAAGTAAAAAGATGGCCCTCATGGAGGACCTCCATGATGGTACTTTACCCCCTTGTACCAACAAAAAAACATAAAAAATACTAGTTCAATTTTTTAGTTACCTACGTCACTGATGAATTTATTTTTTTTTTCTGATTTTTTTAGGTAGGTATACCTATATCTGAATAGGCAACTATAGTTAAATAAATATATTTACCTCTACGTAGAGGTAAGTTACCTTACGTAAACTTCAGCATTCTTTTTCTTTTTTGCAGTTTTTTTGATAATTTGTTCCCCTTGAAAAAATTGATCGTTACGCCACTGGAAAATATTAGGGATCTATCTATCTATCTATATATATATATATAACTTTTTTAATATTTATGTGTTTCTAGGTTTCTTACCCATAAAAAAAAAATAAAAATATATATGTTTTATTATTTTCCTGATTTGTTTCCCCTTATTTGGGGTCCCTATTTCCAAATAGTGTCGAAAACCAAATTTCAATTGACTGCGGTTTGGCTTGGTTAAAGATAAAAAAATCGTATTTATACGGTTATAACCGTTAGGTAATATTTAAAGTAATAAAACCCATATCATATGCATTGCTATAAATTTAATCTTGTTTATTCATGGAAAATTTTGATAATTTCACAATCCACGACCTACGTCCAATTTCTATAACTCCTTGTCGCGGTGCTAGCGTAGAATTTCTACGGTAGAAATCAGTTTTGATCATCTAAAATCGGCTGCTCGATACCGCTACGAGTTAAACCGGCTCGTTTTATTTTCATGCTGCTCATTCAAGGCCAACTTGGTACAGTCTATGTCCTACAGATGGCGCCTGTGTCGATGCCGAGATACACCCATGTGCTTAGCGCAAGCGCATAGAAATTCCTTTGTGACGCTCAAGGTAGACGAAAAATCGAATGTTGGTATTTTGTCGCGTTGGCAACGCAGGCGGGTTCACGCATGCGTAATAATAGCCTCTCACTACTTGACACATGTCAAATTTTTGACATTTTTAGTGTTTGACATTTTAAAATTAACATTTTTGATATTTTTTTTATGATTTTTTCACATTCCTCATGATTTTTCTTTGATTCACCGAAAGTTTGGAACAAATTGACAGTTAATGGTCATGCGCAGAAACTTAATTTTGAAATCGCGCATGCGTATATTATACCAAAATGACATTTGAACTATTATTTATAATTAAATATATTTAATTATATTCAATTAAATTATTTATTAAAATTAAATAATTTTATGTAATTTATATGCCTAATAATAAAAAAATTATTGAGTCATTTGATATAATAATATGGTAAATTATAGGGGTTAAAAAAAAAATCAATGCACAAAATTATAATTCTCTCTTCATTAAAAATTGATGTTTTAATATTAAACATAGTGATAATAATATTACATCAGTATGATATTAATTAATTATTTAAAATGATTTTCTCTTTGATTAAAACAAGTAATTAAATATATGTTAAAAATTTATAAATTAATTTCAGTTTTTTTTTTTGACTCATTAAATATGTAAAAAAATCATTTCCTTTTTTTTACTTAGGTTTGAAAAAAACTACAACCCCTCTTTCATAACAGACTGCTGCCAACAAACTAATACTTTCCCCTATAGGCTATAAGCTGATTCTGATGAACTAGTTCATCAGAATCAAAAACGAAAAAAAATTAAAAACGAAATTAGAAAAAATATATATACCGGGTGTCCCAGCAAAGACGAACCAGGCGTTTTCTGGCATTATTATTAAATCTATCAAAACAAAATTTATAACAGTTTTTAGGCACCCAGTAAGCTATTATTTCTTCCAAAGAAAACTGTTCGACTGCAGTCCAACAAATATGTCTTTTGTTTTTCAGTTACAGCTATTTTGAATCAATTTTTGTTGGCAACTGTAGGTTAAAAATAATAAAATATAAAAACTTACGATTTTTTCTTCAACGTGTATAATTTGTTTTAACCAAATAACTTATATAATTTATCAAATATAACTTTTAAAAACAACAAAATAATGAAATATTTCTTTTTGTGTAGATCTAAATTTAGATTTGTTAACAAGTTATTTTAAAGCATACTAGATACGATTAATAAACTCTGATTAAAGTTTACCTAGGTGAAAATCTGATTTCAGTCAAATTTTGACATTTCCTTTTTGTCTGTTAGCAATTTTATCCAACAGAAAAAGATTTGTTTTAGGACTTGAAAAGCAGAAAAAGTAGCCGTTATCTATCAGAACTTAAAAATGTTTATTTTTTTTTTACGTTTCTCAACGTTTTATATCCAAAAAAATATGATTTCCGTAAAAAAGTTCTGTCGGTCAATCTGTCCGGGAAATTTTTTGACCACGATAACACAAGAACGCTTCGAGCTGAAATTCTTTTGAAAAACAATTTTTTTTATATATATTTTTTTTACTTTTTTTCCTTTTTTTTCGTTTCTAATTGATTTGAACCTAGGCCTATTATAGGCCCTTTAATAGTGGAAAGTATCCCAGACAGCACAAAGATGACCTAAAGAGATCTTAAAGATGTCGTAGCTCGTTATTCAAGACGTCTTAAGAACGTCGGTTTTCGCCGTATATGCATCTTAAAGACGTCTTAACGTCGTCGTATGTTACAAAAGGTAACGTCTTTAAGACATCTTTTTTAAGACGCCTTACTGACGCCTTGCACATGCGACTTTACAACATAATACCCTCTTCCATTTACATTACTAGGTACGGTCGTATTGATATGAAGCGTAATAAGAATTAGAATGAGAGGTAATTTGTTTGTCAAAAAAAGATCTTAAAAAATGTGATTTTTTTTTTTAATTTATTTTTTGATTTTTTTTTTAAATTTTTTCGTTTTTCGTAAAAAGAAAATTAAAAAAAAAATTTAATTTTTTTGTTTTTCAAAAAATAATCTTTAAAATAAATAGTATTTTTTTAATAGTTGGTTGTGGTTAATTTATTTTTAGCGATGAGTATCGAAGTTAAGACGTATTGTACCGATACTTAAAAGACATCTTATAGACATCATAATCAGATATATTTTAAACATCCCTAAAAAGAAGTCTATAAGATATCCTTTGTATGTCTTTAGGCGTCCAGACACAATTAAGATCTAAAAAAGACGTCTTTAAGATATCATGTGCTGTCTGGGATTTTATAGTGGGACCAATAGCGAGTTGCCGCAAAAAAACACCAGTTTTTATTTTTTTTTTCAGTTTTTTTTATATACCGTGAGATTATAAAGTGCCGAACACTTTTTAATGCAAAACTGGCATTAGCGATGAGTAAAATGCAAGAAAGCTGTGTGCGTTTTACTGGCCGCCGAGCTGTTGTACGTAGCAATAACATGGGCTTGTCGCGCATAACTTTAACAGAGGCGTGGCTTCAAACGAAGAGTATTTTCTTTTCAAACTGTTCGGCACTTTATAATCGCACTGTATATGTACTTTTTCAAATTTGAACTTTTTTTTTA